>CM062810.1:402730037-403269788 GCA_031772625.1 Pinus tabuliformis
GTCTTAGACTTTTGAGCATGGACTGTAATTTCCGTTCTCATAACAACATTGTAAGCAGAACACACCAAGGCAGAGATAAATTGAAGGCTCTGATACCATATGAAAACAAAAATACGATTCTTTATATGCGGAATTAAATTCTTTAAAGAATCAAAAAAATAAAAATGAAAGTTTAATGCCCAGGATAATACCTCCAGCCATTGATGTTATACACACTCTGATGCCTCAAATGTAGCAATCCCTTCCCTTCTTATTTTCTGATGCATTGGCTTGATCAAAACCAGTAGTAGCTTTCCTTTCCTATTGTTTTGAAATCTGGTTAAACTAATGAAGAGAGAGCCCGAGCCTTTAGTTTCCTCTCGGCTTCAAACGATAGAAAAATAGCTTGACTGAAATGCGACCAATTCTTGTGGTAAACCTCCACATAAGAAGCCAAACCCTGCGGTCTCTTTAATAATCGCCAGTCTGGTCTATTGGCTTCCAGCCCATCGAATTGCAAATTGAAGGTAATTTCACCATGCGGAAGTAATCCTTCACGCTTCTAGGAGTAGGCACACTCCTCAACGCAACGAACAACAGGTTATTGGGCGGATCCTCACGCAAGCATAAAAATAAAAGAACACAGATAATCTGGAAGGCACTTCCAAGCTCTGCTCTCTCAGCTTGATGGTGTAAAACTGAAGGGGATTGAGAAACAAGCTTGGGGACCAAACAGATAAATATATAGCCAAGCTTCCATCAAGCTTTTGTTGGCTATGTGTCAGGTGTTCCACAGATCAAGGTAGAGAACTCCAGATGGAGTAATTGACCACTTCAAAAAGCTCCAACAAGAAATTAATTTAACTGCACATAGTTTCCTGAATTAATGGAACCGGTTTGCAGATGGAGCTGATTCGGTCGCAGACAGATTCCAGATAATCAACGACCGTCATGGGAGATGGAACTTAACACATAATGCCTTTATGCATGAACACGTTCATATTCTTAGAGATACATAAAAATTCTTGATTTTTCCAACTTCGAGATTTTTAGAACTGCCACAAACGCTACCAAGCCGTTGCTAGATCAACCGTAACAAAAATGTGCATGCATTCTTAAGAGTATGCACTTGTTAGCACGAACATGTTCCCATGTGGTAGAATTACAAGAGAGTCATGATTGGTCTATATTGCTTCCATAGACTACGTCACTCATTCACTCGTTGTTTTGTTCACGTTTTGTGAATTGGGAGCATATTTGAGAGAAAATAATAAGCATAGGTTTCATTTGATTTTAAGTATTATAATGGAATTTGTTGTGTTGGTTTTATTTTTTATTTTTTTTAAACGGTTTAAATTGAAAAGTTAACATAAAATTATTAGTTTTTTATTAAATTACAACGTACTTGGTTAAAATTAAATATATTCTCTTAGAACTTTTATAAAATATTTACAAAATATCAAACAATTTTTTGATTGTCATTCATCATTTCTGTAGACATAATTGTATCTTTGATGTAGTCTTGATTTTGTAGCTCTCACAACACCTATAAAATCTGAATTTTTGTTAAAGAATGCAAAACCCAATCCATTGGAATTTGGCTATTACAAATTAACATGAACACAAAAAGGGATTCAAGTACCTTTTTATTAATTGAAAATGTGTTTTTATAGACAAGAACTCATATTACAAAACAACTTGCTAAGAGCACTTGAATTTCCTATGTTGTTAGACAACAACACCACACAACAACTAGACACCTCCCTAAGCCATACAACAATCATTCATACTCTCTGAAATCATGGAACAGGCAAACCAAAGTCAGCACACTACAACATAGAGGGGGGTTTTAAGACGATATTGGATACAATTTTTGGGTAAATTATCTTAACTTGACATAAAAGAAAACTTGTGTATTGTCTTTAAGTGAGTTTCTCAAATTATTGTCCTAAAAATTGTCTCTTTAAAGACAATATATAATGCAAGTGTTATTTTCTCTTAGGAGACAATTTCATTTTTTGTCTCTCCAAAGACCATGGTTTGGATTAAATAAATATTGTCTTTATAGAGACAATATGTCTTTTGTCTCTTTAAAAATAATATAAAACAATGAATTCAAAAAAATAGCTCAACATTGATATAAATCAATATAAATGTATTTAATATAAATAAACTACAATATCCTTGATTAATTCATGTTAGTGCATAGCAGAATTGAACCACCAACCTCCATTGAGCTATCACCCTTTAAAGAATTATGTGACCAGGTTGGGAAGTTGGAGGACGTGGCACAAATACAAGAGGTGTTGATGGAGCTTCAACAAGATTGCAAAGATGAAATGGATAGGATGGAGGTGGTTGAAATTTGGCATGAACTATTCTAAAAAAATTGAACGTCTTAAACTCAGGAGAGGTATTGAGGCATGTTTCCATGAAAGTCATCTACACAACATCCAAAAGGAGAGTTAGCTGAAATATGAATTGTAGAAATTTCTTAAATAGGAAAAAAATTAGTTATTATATTGTTATTGTTGAGTTAGAAGAATGTGCAAGATTCAAAACAATTAACTTTCTTGGAAATAAGCATCGGATCACTAAATATATGTTTTATTTGAAGTGTTAAATTCTTTACCTCTAAAAATTATAGGAACACATTTATAGTCAATTCATATAGTAACACAGGGTAGGAGTAAAGGAGGAATCCTCATCCATGAAGAATAATAAATTGTCACAAATGTAAAAGTTAACTAATCTATGATGGCCTGAGTAAAGCAAATATATGTAGAAAATCAAGCCTATGCTAGTAGAAAGTTGAGCTATTATTGATAAAGGCACAAACAACCTAAGTAAAGTAAAGAAATTTAGAAAATCAAGCCGATTCTAGTAGACAATTGATATATTACTGATAAAGGAAAGGTTACAATATATTTTTTGATGTGAAAAAGATGTATATTTATCTTCAAATTTAGGAAATTGTTTTAATGACATTGTTTGTACAATATCGATGTCAAACATTTGAGAAGAAATATATTTTCATAAAAAATCATTTTACTTTTTGTTAGCCACAAAGTGTGGGAGAATGCAAAAGGAAAGCATTATAAAACTATTTTTTATATAAAGAAAAATTAAGGAACCATTTGTCGTGTAACTGTAGAATAATTGGTAAATACTTATAATCATCAACATTTAAAATAAAATATGATGTAGGAGGTTGACGAAAATGGGGTGGTAGTCTGGAATTAGACTACTGGTTAATTTTAGAACCAACCAGATGTGCTTTAATCATATTATGTACGTGTATTTCCTCCTGAGGGTCCCACCTTCCTAACCAATCACCATCAGTCCTTCTTTGACTTTTCCTTTTGTCAGGCACTCCAATCCACGCCGTCGATTTCACTCCTTCAGATCCAATGGATATCACGCAATCTCACGTGAAATCTTGCACCACTGATATCAGGTCGAGAGCGCGCGAGAAAAGTAGTTTTCTCGTGCTACATGTTGCCCGCTAAGGTTAATCACGTGAAATTTAGAAATAACGTTTATAGCTTTTAGGGCGTGCGAGATACTGCTTACCACTTTCAAATACTACCCACGTGCTTAATTCATATTTTAAGAAAGGTGCTTAAGGAAAGGTTTAGCGCTTAAGTACAATATTAACCCTTAACAATAATCGAATGTGATTTATAAATAAAGTGTTTAAACAGAGAAAAATACCCGATTAGGGTCTAGAACACCGATACACAGCTACAAATGAATTTCTGCACCAGAACAGTGCGTCCACACCACACTTCAATCAATTATTCAACAAAATGGAAATTACAGAGTCTTGGCCCTCTCGGCTCGATTACAACAGTTTTTCTGACCTCTGTTTCAATCTCAAACCCTATCTCTCACTCAAACTCTCGCTTACTCACTCTGTTCTCGATCATCTAATCTCTCTGTCATTACATTCTTTCCTATTTTATGAATCAAATCCTATCCTAACTGCATTGACAACTCAATCTCTATTTTTATCAACTCAACCATTAAATCTGTATTCTCAAGCTCTAATACACACCTATACTAACAACTTATCTCCTATTCTAAAAATAATACAATATTCTAATTATTACAATAATTGGAGTAAAGATAATTTTCGAGAGATCCAACCCTCTCTACTAAGAATTGATTTTGACCACTCAGGTCAATGAAATTCATCTCTTGTTAGCCACAACATGTGAACATACAGTCACGTTGCTGCCTAAGTCCGGATGCTCCTACATCAGACTCCCGGGGAAGAAAAGAATCATTTGTCAAACTTTCAGGATTGACTCCATACTTTTGTAATTCTGTTGTTGTTATCCAACTGGCATCCTCCATTGGTTGTCCCCTCGATTTGAATAAATATTGAAAATAAACCTGTCCTCTAGTTCTTTTGGATACTCCTTTCTCCGGAACAACTTCCACCTCTTTCTTGGCTGCCTTTGGCATTTGTTCTTCCCAATTTAAAGTTTGAACTTCATCTCCTACAGGTTCCTTCTGTAGCTCTGACTCTGTCTCCTTGTATGGGTACAAATCTGTAACATTGAAGATAGGTGATATTCCAATCCCTTATGGCAACTCAATTTCATAAGCATTTGTTGAAAACTTCCTCACAATTCTGCATGGCCCTATCTTTTTCATCTTTAGTTTATTGTAAGTCCCAACAGGAAATCTTTCTTTTCTCAATTATACCATCACTAGATCTCACACTTGGAATTCTTTTTCTCTCCTCCTCATATTAGCTCTCTGTTTGTATTTGCCACTTCTTTCCTGCAATCTGTCTTTGATATCTTCTTGTAGTCTCTGCATCTGCTCTGCAAACTCTTCAGCTTTTGCACTTCTTGTCTCCTGTTTACCGAAATTTCTGAGTTCATACACACCTCTTGGATTCATTCCAAAAATAATATGAAATGGACTCATCCCAGTACTTCGATTTGGAGTGTCATTATAAGCAAACTTAGCTTGAGAAATTACTAAATCCCACTACTTATAATTTTGATACACTAAACTTCTCAATATGTTTCCCAAGCTTCCGTTTACCACTTCGGTCTGTCCATCTGTTTGAGGATGATATACTGAATTGAAACTAAGCTTGGCACCTAGTTTCTTCCAAGGAGTTCTATAGAAATGCCCAACAAACTTTATGTGTTGCATCACTAGTCTTTTCACTTGCAATGAAATCTGCCATTTTGGAAAATCTATCTACCGCAACATAAATGGAATCATTCCCTCTTTGAGTTCTAGGTAACCCCAAAACAAAGTCCATACTAATTGCATCCCATGGTCGGTCTAGTGTTGGCAATGGATGGTACAATCCTGTATTTTGGCTTCTCCCTTTAGCATGCTGTCAGATCCTGCACTTCTCAACAAATTTATTAACATCAGTTTGCATCGGCCAATAGTAAAAAGCATTTACCTGAGCAAAGGTTTTGTCTTGTCTAAAGTGACCAGATAATCCTCCACTTTGTTCCTCCTTGATTATGTTTTCCCTCATAGAACATTTGGGAATGCACAATTTGTTACCTTTAAACAGTAAACTACCTTGGATAAGATAATCTAACCATTGACTTCTATTATGAACTATTGGATTTTGCACAACTACATATATATCTTTGAATTCTACATCATCTTTATACATATCAACCATTTCTTCTAGTCCTACAACACGAACTCTTAATTCTTGTACAATGAAATTTACCCTGCTCAAAGCATCAACAACTTTGTTCAACTTACCACTTGTGTGTTTTATCACAAAAGTAAAACTCTTAAAAACTCTACCCACTTGGCATGTTTTTGGTTCAATTTATGAACTGTAATGCATGATTGTTAGAATATAATACAAACTCCTTTGGTACCAAATAATGTCTCCATTTTTTTAAATCTTTCACAATAGCATAAAATTATTTATCATAAGAAGAATACTTCTTCTTAGCTTCATTTAGTTTCTCACTAAAGTATGATATTGGTCTCTGTTCCTGACTCAAAACTGCTCCAATTGCAACTCCAATAGCATCAGTTTCCACTTGGAAAACTTTCCCAAAATCAGGTAAAGCTAAAACTAGTTTCTTTGTAATTTTCTTCTTCAACAACTTAAAATTTTGGTCTACTGCTTCTGTCCACTTGAGTGGCTGATTAGTCTCTTTGATTGTTTCAATAATTGGTGCACAAATCTAACTAAAACATCTAATAAATTTTCTATAAAAACTTGCAAGACCATGAAAGCTTCTTACCTCAAATATGTTTCTTGGAGTAAGCCAGTTCCAAATTGCTTGGACTTTCTCTGGATCCATTTTCAGACCTTCTTTAGAAACTACAAATCCCAAATAGATTAATTCTTCTTTCATGAAACTACATTTCTTCATATTTATTAGCAGTTTCTCTTTCTGTAGATTTCTTAAAACCAACTTAAGATGCTCCAGGTGTTCTTCTTTGCTTCTACTGAAAACTAGAATATCATCAAGATAAAAAATGGCAAACATTCTTGCATATTCCTTCAAGACTTCATTCATTAATTTCATGAATGTGCTAGGTGCATTAGAGAGTCCAAAAGGCATCACTAACCATTCATACAACCCATTATTTGTTTTAAATACAGTCTTCCATTCATATCCTTCTCTAATCCTTATTTGATGATATCCACTCTTCAGATCTATTTTAGAAAAATACTTTGACCCACTTAAACGATCCATCAAATCAACCATGCATGGTAAAGGAAATCTATACCTGATAGTAATCTTGTTTATGGATCTAAAATTTGTACACATATGCCATTCACCTCCTTTCTTTGGACTTAGTACTGTTGGTACAGCAAATGGATTAAGACTCTCTCTAATTAATCCCTTATCCATTAGTTCTTGTACTTGACTTCCAACTTCTGCATTTTCTTGAGGAGTTAACCTGTATGCTGCTTTGTTTGGAAAACTTTCTCTAGCTATTACATCAGTATGATGACTAATACTCCCGATGGGTGGTAATGCATTTGGAAACTCATCCACAATAATATCAACAAAATCATTCAACAGAGTTTTGATTTCTTTAGATAAATCATATAAGTTTGTGGAAGTTAAAATTACCTTATGTCTCCTTATGAAAACAAAATGCATCTGTTCATCCTTCTTGACTTCTTGCAATAATTATTTCCCACTCATCATCATAACACTCTTTCTAGACACTTCTTTGCCTGCTTCATCCTTCAATGGCAGCAATGTGTGTTTATTTCCATCCTTCTCCAGGGTGTAAGTATTTCTTCTCCCATCATGAGTAGTTTTCCGATCAAACTTCCAAGGTCTTCCCAGCAACACATGGCATACATCCATTGACATTACATCACACAATATCACATCCTTATAAGTACCAATCTGTATCTCTACCTTGCATTGTTCTGTCACAATAAGTTGATGTCCTTTTTGCAGCCATGATACTTTGTAAGGAGGAGGGTGTACTGTTTTTACTAGTCCTAACTTGTCCACCATCTCTGTAGAAACAAGGTTATCAATGCTTCCACTATCAATTATGACTTTACAACATTTTCCTTTGGACTTGCATGTTGTTCTGAATAAACTCTTTCTCTGAGTTGGTTATCCTGTCTACTTCTCTGCTTTAAGCAATACCCTTTTCAATAACAAAGGTTCTCCTACTTCGGGTGATTCTTCCTTATTTTCAATTTGAGGTTTTCCTTCCTTTGCCTTAGCCACATTCACATTCCACTAATTTGTTGCTTTATTATGAGGACAGTCCCATGATCCATGTCCCCATTCTCCACATGTATAACACCGAATTTCTCTTCCTCGACCTCTTCCTTTAGGTGCGAATCATCCTCTACTAAAGTCTCCTTTCTGTGGTGGTCTACTACTTGAATCTCTTGCTTCACCCTGAGGGTGCTGAAATCTCGATCTAGTAGTTCCTCTACCTCTTGTTGAACGTTTTCCTCTATTCCTCTGATTTTTATTCCTCAACATCTTCTCTTCTACCTTCAAAGCTTCTTGATAGGCATCTTCAATTATCTTCAGACTCAGCAAGTTGATTTCATCCTGTATGTCATATCTCAACCCATTTATGTATCTGGCTACCTTTTCTACATCATCCTTTGCATGTCCTGCTCTAATGCTCAACTTATAAAACTCTTTTGAGTATTCTTTGACAATCATTCCTTTTTGCCTCAAATTTTGTAACTGCCTGAAAATATTTAACTGATAATATTTTGGAATAAATTTGGCTTTCAATCTACTTACCATTTTATCCCGTTGTTTGATCTTGGGCTTTCCCTTTCTCCCTCTAGATGTTTGTAGTTAATCCCACCAAATAGCTGCATGACCCTTCAATCTGGTAACTGCAAATTTCACCTTATTTTTGTCATCAACCTCCTCAGAGTCAAAATATTTGTCTAATGAACTGATCCAGTCCGTCAATTATTCTACATTGAGATTCTGGTCATACAAAGCTATTTCCACCTTTGGTCTTCCACTTTCTTTGACCAATATCTTGAGAACTTTGGCAGCTTCACTTTTATCCTCTTCTTCTTCCTCAGAAGATTCTTTTGCAGCACTAGAATCTCCTTCATCAGGTGCTCTCCTCTAAGCAGTCTCCATTGTCTCCATCCTTTTACGCATATTTTGGATCTCATCCAGTAGAACTGCATTCGCTACAGGTCTTCCCTGACCTATGCCAGCTTCTCTCCTCTTTGGCATGTTTACTATAGCAAAACTTAATCCTTGCTATGATACCAAAATTATGTAGGAGGTTGATGAAAATGGGGTGGTAGTCTGGAATTAGACTACTAGTTAACTTTAGAACCAATCAGCTATGCTTTAATAAGATTCTATACGTGTATTTCCTCCTGAGGGTCCCACCTTCCTGACCAATCACCGTCGGTCCTTCTTTGAATTTTCCTTTTGTCAGGCGATCCAATCCACGTCATCGAGTTCACTCGTTTAGATCTAATGGATATCACACAATCTTGCGCGAAATATTGCACGACTGATATCAGGTCGAGAGCACATGAGAAAAATAGTTTTCCTGTGCTACATGTCGCCCACTAAGATTAATCGCGTGAAATTTAGAAATATTGTTTATAGCTTTTAGGGTGCGTGAGATACCGCTTACCACTTTCCAAATACTACCCATGTGCTTAATTCATATTTTAAGAAAGGAATTTAAGGAAAGGTTTAGTGCTTAAGTACAATATTAACCCTTAACACTAATCGACTGTGATTTATAAATAAAGTGTTTAAATAAAGAAAAATACCCGATTAGGATCCAAAATGCCGATACACAGTTACAAATAAATTTCTGCACCAGAACAGTGCGTCCACACCACACTTCAATCAATTATTCAACAAAATGGAAATAACAGAGTCTTGGACCTCTCGGTTCAATTACAATAGTTTGTCTGACTTCTGTTTCAATCTCAAACCCTATCTCTCACTCAAACTCCCATTTACTCACTCTGTTCTCGATCATCTAATCTCTCTGTCATTACATTCTTTCCTCTTTTATGAATCAAATCCTATCCTAACTGCATTGACCACTCAATCTCTATTTTTATCAACTCAACCATTAATTCCCTATTCTCAAGCTCTAATACACACCTATACTAACAACTTATCTCCTATTCTAAAAATAATACAATATTCTAATTATTACAATAATTGGAGTAAAGATAATTTTGGAGAGATCCAACCCTCTCTACTAAGAATTGATTTTGACCACTCAAGTTAATGGAATTCATCTCTTGTTAGCCACAACATGTGAACATACAATCACATTGTTGGTTAAGTCTGGATGCTCTTGCATCAAAAGCTATGGGAAATGTTTATAAAAAAAACTTTAACTTTCTCGGGTTTATATATTTTTTTAGAAAATGTTGATAAAAGTTAACAAAAAGATTAATTTTATTTGGATTCATATCTCTTCCTTAAGCACACCTTGAGTTTCAAGTTGCACCTGATAATAGGGATTTCCTTGGCTTTGGTGCGAGATCTAAAAGGTATCTATTTGAAAAAAAAATCTCTAGGCCTTTCAACTCATTTGGACTCTTGGAAACATTTATAAAAAAAAATGAAATCTATGGGGGTTTATATATTTCATAGAAAATGCTGATAAATGTTTTCAAAAATATTAATTATATTTGGACTCATATTTCTTCCAGAAGCATACCTTGAGGTTTGAACTTGCACCCGATAATAGATTTCATTGGCTTTGGTGTGAGGTCTAAAAGGTAACTATTTGAAAAGAAATGTCTAGGTATTGCACCCCATTTTATCTCTTTTTAAACATACCATTGGTTAGACACATGCAAAAAAAAATCAGTTGATAGTTAATTTTGCTCCATTGACCCCACCACTCACTAGTTAACGAAAACATTGTTGGCAATGCAAATGAATTTTGATTGTGAAATGGTGAAATATTTCAATAAAATTAAAAAAAATACTTAGCCAGATGGAGAAGCCACAGAGAAAGGATAGAGTAACATGAAAAAGGAAAAATGATAAGGGCATATGATCAATCTGTATGACCCTTCAATGGAGGAATAAAAAATAGGTTGCCCCTTCATGACCCAAGTAAATTGGGCAAGCTGGAACAAAATGTTGGGTTGTGATATTTAGGGTGAACTACACTTATATTCTTCTTATAATGCTACCTAATGCTTCCATATTTCCATTACTCATATGAAAATACATGTTACTAACAATACAAGGGCTGCATCAATCCACCATATAATAACAAAAATATGAAGGCTGAATATGAAATCTGAATCAGAACAAAACATATTCCTAACCAATTTTGAGGACGAACTACAACACCACCTCTAGTGGAAATGACTAAATGATACATAGTATATAACTGCTTCAACACTTCACTTTGTCAACCAGACACTAAAACCAATCAGTTCAACATTAGAAATTGTAGATTCTAACTAACTGTGAATACCAGATTTAAGGATTCTGGTAATTTGTAATACAGGAAAGCACCAAACAGAAAATAAAGTACTTGTTATTTTCTAAATCAACATGGAATTACTGACACCAAAACACAAAACAAAACAGAATCAATCCTCTTTCTATTTATACAAAGTAGTTGAGTAAAACAATTTAAGGATCTTCGCTAGATATGAACTGGCAGATTGCACAACAATGTAAACAACATAGAACACACTACCTCAAAGGTGCATAATTTTGAGTCATATAGAATTTAGAGGATTGTACTATAAGAACTGTAAAATATTTGTAATCTAACTACCTCAGAATCTTTGAAGCCATGTTCATTGTGCTCTTTGAAAATATGTGCTACAGATGCACCGCCTGAGGCCTCCTCCACCAACTAATCATTGTAACAAAGTTTATCTAGGGTGCGTGAAATTGGGGCAAATGAAAAAGACACCACAATAATCAGAGAGGTGAAATGGTAATAGACACCTAAAAGTCTACAAGGAACAAACCTATCAAAAAGGTAATATCCCAAGACTTATGCTAAAATCTTTCCAATAGTTGTCTTTCTGCTACCCATGATACATGCAAAAAGAATATTTTGTTTCAACCCATAATGTAAATAGGGAATAACCTATATATTGTTCGAGTAACTAGCCACCACAAGCTGTCATTCATAGGTATACCCCACAGATCTCTAATTAGCAGCAACCTACCAACAAGATATATACATTTTCCTTTCAAATGTGGGATAATATATTCATCCTTCTTCTGGATTAATAATATATTATTAGGAATACAAAACTCAATAAATGTATCACTACTTCATATACTCGAACGTTGACACTCGAATCATAACACTCATGATATCCAAGCACAATTTCACATTTGACTTACAAAATAAAATTAGGATTGAAGCAACATTTCAACAGAAAAATAACATGCTTACTACTAAACTCCTAATTTACATGCACCGTTGAATATGTCAGAACTTGAAAACTCTCCTTCAATATCGGTGTCTCCTGATATCAACTATCGAGTTCATCTATTTTGACTTTAGACACTGCATTCCAAGAAAGAAATAAAATAATATTAATAGAGAGAAAAAAAAGGAAATAATTGAATACAATGATGGAGTGAGAATAACATGTCATGTATTGTTACAATCTCATGACATACCATTATACCAAACAAAACTTCCATATAAGAAGTATTTTCATATAATATCTTTAGAGGGTTACAATTTAATGATTATGTATAACAACAAAACAATATATTTGAATGTTCTGAAACATAAAAGAAGTTAAACAATAGATAAAACAATATAGGACTTACAATCACTAAAACAATATTTAACTAGATCAAATTTTATTTCTTTTGAAATAACTTTTAGCTTTAAGCACATTCTTTCGAAATATGAAGAATTTGGACCAGTTTCCAATAGATGTTTGACTTATATGACACTATAAATGTTCCTTTTCCTTATAGAGCCCCTTGCTTCACCCTGAATGAATTACAAATGGATTGAAGCTCTTATGGACCAAAAACAAATATAGGTTGAGAGTCTTGCATATATATGTGTGTGTGTGTGTGGAGTTTGTGTAAACCATATAAATGATAAGGATGTTTGGACTGTAAAGCATGTAATTTGTAACCCAAACTAGTTGAGTCAATGCACAATTAAGTATTGCATACCCACTTCAATACTTAACACATATTGAAAACCCAAATCATGTATAGAATAAGTTAACCCATTTACAAAGTTGATGCACATTTACTATGTAGTGCCATAAGAGCTAGCTTGTTAAATTTGTATTAGAAAAGACATATCTAGAAAAAGAATAGAAATTATGTGAAAGATATCAAGTAGATAGAAGATTGTTGTAGGAAAATGCACAAAGTTAGTTATAACTACAAGCATGTATGTCATGGTTTAGATCATCAAAACAATTGACAGGTTATTTGGAATGTTGACAAGACCACAACTCCAATCTGCAAAGGGAAATGCACATGCCACAACTAACAAAGAGCTTCATGGAAATACAAAGGCGACTACTAGCAGGGAGCTTTGAGGTGATGCACAGACCAATTTTTAAGGAAATAAAAGGGATCTCAACTAGGAAAACCAACTTCAACAAGATGCATCCAAGGAGTCAAATCCATGGGAATGTATGTTAGCATGCAAAGATTGGAAAAAGAGCAATAAAGTCACATAACAAAGGAAGAGAAAATATCTTCCAGAATGAACTAATATAGGACAACGGGAATATTAAAAAAAACATTTCTAATACCACATGATATGGACTCACAAATATGGATGACTCTCAAATTAAAAAACAAGATAATTACTTGCAAAAATTTGAAACTCAAGATTTCATTCAATTTTGATAAGCCAAAAGATGAATAAAATACTTCCATCTATATTCCAAAAATATTTCTATTAGGGTTAATACACCTATTTTTCATATTGTGTACCATCCAAACAATTAATTTCTTATTTGGAAAGCTAAAATTGCCTCAAATTCAAACTGGGAGGATGATATAGAAATCACCACTAGCAAAGAGCTTCAAGGCAATACACAAGTTGCTATTGGCATGGAGCTTCAAGGCTATACATAGGTTGTGTTAAGGCAATATGAGGTAACTCATGGAGGAGAACCAATTTCAACAACAAAATGAATCCAAGGAGGCAAGTCTAATGGAATGTGTATGGGCAGGTAAGGGTCAGAAAATTTGCAATAAAATCATAAAACTAGGATGATTAAATATCTTCTAGAATATACAAATACAGGGCAGAGGTAGGCCACAACTAGATTTGATACCACGTGATAGGGCCTCACAAATTTCAAAGACTACCAAATTGACAAACAAGACAATTACATAAAGGAATTTGAAAATAAGAACTTCATTCAATTTGGATGACCTAAACCACGAAAAAAAGGCCTATAGGCTAAAAATATTAATATTGAAGTCAATGCTCCAACTATATTTGTGCATTTTTCTTCCTTATTCTATATTCATCTATCTTATAAAAAACGTTTATCCTCCACATCACTCTTATACGTCTAGATCTATCTATTTGGATATGAATTAACAATTTATTTCTATGGTATTAAATAATCCTAAAAATCCAATATTTTCTCTCAATAGGAATAAATAACTGATAAAAACTAATCGTTTTTAACCATAATGTACATGTGGCCCCATACCTTTTAAAATTGATAAATATATCTGGTGTAAACATACAAAAACCTCTACACTACTCTGCTAGAAGTGAAAAAGAGTATACATCAGGGCTATTTCATACCAAAAAAACTAGTACGAAAAGGTTTAAATTGATGTCACTAATTTCCAAACATGTTGAATGGATACACTGCGAGGACAAGCAACTACCTCAATCAATATTTCCATAGTTTATTGAAAGATATGTCCCCAAAATCTATACCAGAATATCTAAATTCACTACCCATTGACAAATAGAGAAACATATACTTTGAGGCCATATGTTTCAAGAAAGACCACACACCAAGAGAATAGGCAAATCACGCCTAAAGTAGCACCAGAATTTAGTGTATTCCAGTCCATGAATTGGACATCTTCTCCGGCACAAAAATTGGTGCAAGTAGGTATGTTTACCATAGCTCCCTAAGTAACAATGAAAATAATGTCGCGAATAGCACCTGCCTTAGCATTGGAAAGGAAAATGCTGATAGCAGCATCGTCTGCGGCACCAACAATTGCGCCAATAGTTGCACTGTCAATAGCACTGAAAGTAACACCATATTCAGAGCCAGAAATAACACCGTCAATAGCACCGATAATGTCGTCGGAAATAGCAACAAAGATATAAATGACAATATCGCCGGAAATAGCAATGACAATAACACCATAAATAATAATGTCAATAGCATCAGAAATAGCGTCAGAAATAATTCCATCAACATTGTCGAAATTGCGCAAAGAGTAGTGCTAGAAATATCACCAAGATTTGCTTTGGGTTTAGCTTCCCGTTGGTGTCCAATTTTGCTTCTCGTTTTGGTTCCAATTTGGCTTCAAGTTTTCCGTTCAATTTTGCTTCTCGGTTTGCTTCCATTGTGCCTTGCAATTTTGCTTCCATTGTTGTTTCTTTTTTTCCTTCCAAGCACTAAGAATACTAATGGGTAGTGTGAGAAATAGCACTAGGTTTAGCATGGGAAATATTGTCAGGAACAGCACTAGGAATAGCACTAGGAACACTGTCGGGAATAGCGCCAGGGATGTCCCCTAGTTAATTGGCTTCTAGTTTCGCTTCACATTTTGCTTCGGGTGTGGCTTCCAATTTCGCTTCCATTTTTGCTTCTTTTTTTGTTTCCACAAATGATTATTGCTTTACATATGTGTAAATTAACATGTTTTATTTCAATTTAATTAGTTAAATATATCATGTCTCTTAAATATTTTATATGATTATATAGTAAGTCATATCAATGCATTTGAAATATTTTATAAGATAACATTTATAAATAATTTTTAACACACGTCTATACAATATTTTTTTAAAAGGTACGAGTATTGAGCGACATTAAAATCATTAGGTTTGAAGGCAACAACCTTTTACATCAAGTATCATAGTATTTCCATCTTGTTTCCAAAATTCTTGTCCCATTACATACATACGTTTCTTCATAACACATATTATTATATTAAGAAAGTTTTCCCCATATACTCTAAAAAAAATCCACTACAAAATATATATCGACATAGCGTATAGATTTATTAAAAGTTAAATATTTACTCATCCTCCTGCATCACAGTGACATGGTCTTCCTCATCATTTTTTTCTTGTTGCATGTTGTTTTCCCCAAAGTCATTGGTGTTGGACCTGGAACCCTTGGCTTGTTGCAAGTTGTCTTCTGCAAAATCTTCAAAACTGGAGCTATGATCCACATTGGCCATTATTGGTTGACAATTTTTCCCTTCAATTTCGTCAAACTCGTGAGATCCAATATTTCCAACGTTGCATTCCATCTCATTTCCCATCTCATTGCCTTCTAGCCTATGGAAAAGATTCTCCACCCTGAACTGCATCATCTCCATTGCCAACTATAGACACTCCAACTTCAGCTCTAGCAGACCTATCCAATCAAAGAGGATTTCATTTAGGGATCTGGTCTTTGTTAGTTGCATCTTTGCTTGGAAAGTTTTCAACGAAATCAGGATGACCACTACCCCTTAATCTCGGCTAGATGGAGGTCGATCTTGCCACCTTACTCTCCTTAAGCAAATTCCATTATCATCTGTAAATCCCACATTAACTGTCTCAATGTTGTTAGAGAATAAGATAATTTCACTTTGGCCTACTAAGTTCCCTCATTCTCCATATATAACAGTGAAATTCCTATCCTAAGTCGTCTCCCAAGTCGAGTCGGATTTAAGACTTATGATATCTAACTATGCACTTACATTGGATCTAGTAATGAATCAACATGATAATGATGAAGGATTATCTTTAACCCTTCACCAAACAAATATATCTGCACTGGTATATGAAATTGTCACATTTACACCTTAATAAATATTAAATCATCACCGTATTCTATGTCAGGCGTCATCTTCGGGCTTGTGTAGCCACTCTAGGTGGCCATGCAAACACAAAATCCCACAAAACTATGATGCTTCATCTTTATTATATTTAAAATGTATTTAATATGACTTGAATCCACTAATTATTCACTATTCCCAAGCTTAATGCACCCATGAAGTTGCCTAATTTCTAAGTACCTTTCCATCATTATGGTATGGGTTTGAATGATGGTATTAATTCCCCATTTATTTTCAGATCTCCCAGATTTAATAAGACTCCCATGTTTTCCATTTGATCTGTCGACTCATTCAAATGTCTTTTGATGTGGTAAAAATCAATAGATTCAAATTGACCAATTGATAATTTGATTCTATGAAAAATCAATGGAATCCTTAAGTCCTATGTTGTGCGACACTTTATAGCTTGTTGTATGATGATTTTAGAGTCACCAAGGACATTTAGTTGTTGTATTCCATTCTCTATTCCAATTTCTAGCCCTTTCCATAACACCATATACTCTACCTAGTTGTTAGTCGTCACCCCTAGCCCCCCATGCATATTTGATCTCCCTTTCTTTGCCGAGGTGAGAAACAACCCCTCCTGCTCCTGCATCCCACAATATCCATACAAATTAACAACATAATTATACTTATTAAATCTCCATCAAAATATAATCTACAACATCCAGTATATATAAAATAACGAGATAATTATTATAACATGATCATCATCTATAATTAAAACAAGTGAGTCACATATCTATAATTGAAGTGAATTTGACAACATCCATCATGAGCAGTAAATCAAAACCATCATACGTAATAAATGTGCATCCAAATCATCAGCCACTTTCAATATATAAAAATTGACGAGTCAATACTAATAAGATCATCATCATATATAATTAAAACAAGTGAAATTCACATATACTAGTAGATCAATAACATGTGAAAATGGTACATGTCCAACAATTGAAATAAGTCAAAATGATACATAATGTACATATGATATAAGTAAAAATTCAAAATTATGTAAGACAAAATGATACAAGTCAATATGATACGTTATGTCCAAATGATACAAGTCAATATGATACGTTATGTCCAAATGATACAAGTCAAAATAATACATGTCAAAAAGATAAAACTCAATAATATGATAATGGAGGTGTTGAAAATGATACAAATGATAGTAACCATGAAAATTAACATCATAACAATATATCAAAAATGATCCATGATGCAGCATATACGATCATTAATGTCATTTGTTTCTACCAACAATTGGCTCATCAACATCGTGATCATGGTCATCATCATTGTCATTTGAATCTGCATCAACCTCGTTATCATTTGTATTTGTTTCATCATGAGCATCATCTTCCATCTCAGCATTAGACCCAACGTGATCTAGATCAATGTGACGAGGATCATTCAAATATTCTAGAGGATCCTTGTTCTACAAAAAAAATCATTTAGAATGAAAAGTTATTATTTATTTCATGCAATAATTAATTTCTTTGTTATATATCTAATATTACAACATATGAAATGAAACGATAATCATATTAAATCATATCAAAGTTCATTTAGGATAATAAAATTTCAACTAAGTTACAACAAAGATGTCATTCCAATGAATATTTCAAGATCTAGAGGGAGAACAATTAGAACTCTGAGGTGGGATGAATAATGCTTATTTAAATCTATGATTATCATGTTGATAGGTGAAAAAAGAAACAAACATCAATATAAAGCATAAAATTGAAATTTGTTTTATATTAGAAGAAAAAGTTATAGTACTTGATATTTGTAAAGGAGAGCATGAAAAACTTATATGACTTTCGTTTCAAATATGAAGACTAAAACCACTTATGGAATTGCACAAGAAAAACATCACTAGGAAACTAACTGGTAAACATCATGAAATGAATCTCTGATATAAGAGTTCAAATACTTGTACCTTGAAATCTCTGTTAATCTCAAAATGGAGTCAAATACAACACAAGTCTTTTTCTTTAGAAACCAACCCTTCTTTCTACTTTTTCATCTAATTTATACAAAAATTATATAAGCTTTGAGATCCATAATAGATGGAATCTTTTAATTACAAAATACTAAAAATATATACATATCTTAATGAATTTAAATTAAACCTGAAAAATACATTTGTCAGGAATAAGTGATGCATTGACACTTTGAAACATAATCCATGGTGGCAAAAAGTAGGCACGTAGCTATATAATTTGCTAAATATGTGGATATGAACTAGTTACTAACAATCTGGAAAAAATATGGAAAACCCCTTGTTTATAGCACCAATATCTTGATTTGATATTTGATTGATTTGATCAAAATAACAATTTTATTTCGATCTTTGCCTTGAATTTACCATATATTTCCAAGATAATGCTTACTATATAAATATAGCCTCTAGAAAGATTTGACAAAATATATATTCTTATCATTGTAAAAACGATGTTGCTAGGGAGTACTATTCAGGCGTTGATAAAATATCTGGATATACGATGTCAAAATCAAAATAGTGAAAGCACTGCCAAACTATCTCATAACACTGTAAAAATAAAATAAAAAAGATCAACACTGCCAAAACATCTGGAAGCACTACCTTTTTTATGCTCGTTTTAATGTTTCCACTGCATCTAACAAGGGGTCCACATTGCTTGATTTAATTTGTTTTTTATTTTTTCTTTTCTTGGCCTTGGGAACCCTTTTTTTTTTAGAGGAACTTGAAGCTTCATTTTTGTTTATTGTTAAGTCCCTCCAAGGCGTGTCATCAAGATCAATGACTTGATCTTTCAAGGGTGGGTTCTACTACAATTTGGAGTTGAGCCTCAAACTTATTTGTGGGCCTTATATGGGATTTAATCATCCCATACATCCTAGCTAAAATAACCTCTTTTTCCTTCTTTCTCTGTACAGGTTTGGATGATTTGGTTTGACCCTCTAAATCCCTTGTTTCACTAAGCTTTACTTCTAAACCCTCCTCATGTTTATCATTGCGAAACTTATCAGTAAGGTTCTCTTCTAACAACCCATAAATTGTTCTTGATGGGAGGTTGAAGGCTTTTCCTCAAGAAACCTCTTAACATTTCTTACATATACCCTTTCTACCACAAGAATTGAAACAAGGTTTTCAATGCGTTTGTCCACATAAGCTTTCCTTATGTTTCTGGTAAGGACAAAGGAGGTTGATTGTTTTGGAATTTGAATGGTCTGGACAAGGTTGTAAACCTTTATTTATTTCTTTCTTTTGTTGGTTTAAGGCTTGGAAAAAAATGACTCAACAAGCCCTCCCCAAAATAAGGAATGTTCCCAAGTTCTACAAATTTTCCTCAGGTGCTTAATAATTAACAATTTATTTAAGTCGGGGGTGGCAGGATGAGGAGGGACTCTTTTGAATCCTAAGGGAATAATTATGGACAAATTCTCTTGGGGGCTTGGCAGAAAATCCAACAATTAGGCGGAGATGTACGATATTTTCTTGGGGCTAAGCTTAGCATCCGAATGGGGCATCAAAGATATAACTATCCTAGGTGACTCTTTCATAATTGTTCACTATCTTAGAAAAAAGACTCCCCCAATTGATAATATTCCAAGTCTGTTATTTGATCGCATCATTAATATTCTAGGATATTTCTCTAATTACTCCTATGGGCCCCGTTTGGGTAAATTGGTACATCAACTTCCTGGGGTCGTAACTTTGGCATACGATCTCCATTTGACGTGAAAAATACCTCATTAGAAAGATCTATATGAGGACTACAAATTTTGAGTGAGAAAAATGGTATGTGCCCCAGGTTGCTCCCAGTTTTCCTAAAAAATTTCATTTAGGGCCTCAAAACGGCTTCGAAAGTTTAGGACTCGAAAAACTGCCAAAAATAGTAAATTGTACTACAAACAAGGAAAATGAAAAACTAAAAGAAACAATGGTGGGGGTCCAAGTGGAATAGGTGGGTGGCCATCAATATCCAAATCGATCATTCCTCCCCCCTTAGGAAGCAATGGTCCCCATTGCGTTGAGTTCCTCCATGAGATGAGGAAACTTCTGCCGAACTTGGTCCCTGGTGAGCCACTTGCCCTGGTGAAGGAGTTGGCCTGCTTTGAAAACTCGATATAGTTTGATCCTTTGTTGTTGGATGTTCTTGATCTGTGTGTCCATGATCCGATCAAATGTGGCTTGTTCCATGTAATCTGGATTTAACTCTGTAGGTGTGAGTTGTTCTGCAATGTCTGATGTGTCTAGCAATGGTGGGAAGTATAGTCGAAGGTAGTCCACATTGAACACTCGATGCAGGCCAAGGAAAGGGATAATTCTGAGCTCAAATGCATTGTCTCCCACAGCCTTGGTAATGGTGTAAGGACCATATTGGAGTGGTTTGAGTTTCTGATAGGCTCCGGTAAGGCATTCCTTTTGCAAATGCAACCAGACTTTGTCGCCCACCTGAAACTTGTGTGGCACCTGCTGTTGATCATGTCATTGCTTATACTTAGCATTTTATTTCTCTAGAATGTCGTGGACCTACTGGCGGATATGTTGGATGTTCTCAATGAATTTGTTTGCCTTATCGGTTTCAAACTTGACATGAGCCGAATCTGCCGGAGTAGCTGCAAATGACATGGCCACATCAATGGGACATAGTGGCTGGAATCCCAAGCCCACCTGAAAAGGGTTGTGGCTAGTCGAGTTGCAAAGAGCCCAGTTATAATTGTGTTGGACATAGGGGAGGCTCTCATCCCATGTGTGTGGATGCTTTGAGTTGTACATGTGCAGAATATGTACGATCATCCTCTTAACGACCTTTATCTGACCATCAATTTGGGGATGGAAAGTCGTGGACTTAGTGAGCTTGGTGTCCAGCATCGACCATAGACTGGACGAAAATGTACTCAGGAACATGCATTCCCGATCGGAGATGATAAACTGTGGGATTGCAAAGTGTACCCACACTCATTCAAAGAAGTGTTTAGCAGTGGCTTCCACTGTGATATTCTTCTTGTAGGCTGCCATAATGGCCGTCTTTGAGAATCTGTCGACGACCACAAAAACACAGTCCTTGCCATGCTTAGTAGAAGGAAGGCCCGACATGTAATCTATGGAGATGGATCCCTAAGTTCGACTAGGGGTAGGCAATGGAGTATAGAGGCCTTACTTCATGATGGTCAATTTGGAAATGGCGCAGGCAGTGCAGGATATGATGTACTTCCCGACATCCTTTCGAAGATTTGGCCAATAGAAATACTTCTTTAGTACTGCCACCATTTTCTCGACCCGAAATTACTAGTGGCCTGACTATAGTGTGCTTCCAAAATCATTTTGGCATGCTCGCTTGAATGAACACAAAGGTATCCTAGGTGGCATAATAGAGCATCCTAGAGGTTAAAATTTGGAACTTGCTGACCCTCTAAGAGCATCTGGTATGTGTGGCCGAATTCTGGGTCGCTTTTGTATAGAAGTGGCCAATCAGAAGTCTCGTGGCCACAAGAGTTGAGCACGGTGGTTAACGCCATGATCGATGGTCGGCTGAGTCAATCTGCAACATTATTGGTGTTTCCCTTCTTATACTTGATGTTTAAATGGAACTGTTGAAGGTATGTGGACTACTTCTGATGGTGATCATTCTGCAACTTCCCTTGTGTCTGTATGAACTACAGGGGCCGGTGGTCTATGTGGATGGCCGTTTCCTTCCCCAAAATGTAATGCTTCCATTGTCGGCAGACCTGCAAAATGGAATAAATCTCTTTGTCATAAGTGGGATACTTTTGGACTATGTCTTAAAGTGTCTCACTGTGATATGCCACTGGATGCCCCTATTGAGTAAGGACTGCCCCAATAGCATAGTCATAGGCATCTATATCGATCTTAAATGGTTGTTGCTAGTCTGGTAATGTGAGCACTGGTGCAGAGCACAAGCTATGTTTCAACTCTGTGAATGCCTTCTATTGAGAGTCAGACCAAAATAATTTTTCTTTCGCTCCTTCCTTGGTGACTTGACTCAAGGGCTAAGTAATATGAGAGAATCCCAACACGAACCTGCGGTATAAATTGGCAAGACCCACAAAGCTGCGAAGCTCTTTCAAAGTAGTTGGAGCTGGCCAATCCTGAATGACTTGGATCTTGGCTGGATCCACATGCAGCCCCAGTTCATCAATAATGTTTCCTAGATACTAAACCTAGGTCATGCCAAAAGTGTATTTCTCTAAATTGACATATAGCTTGTCTTGCCGCAATGTTTGGAGAACCTAACGGATGTGGTGGAGGTGCTCTTCCTAACTCTGGCTGAAGATCAGGATGTCATCCAAGTATACCACTACAAATGAGTTGGTGAATGGCCACAAGATGTCATCCATCACCCTCATGAAGGTTGTAGGAGCATTCGTCAACGCGAAATGCATAATCAACCATTCGAAAAGGCCCTCCTTGGCTTTGAAGGCTATCTTCCACACATCGGAGGGTTCGATTGGTACTTGGTGATATCCTGATTTCAAGTCGATGTTGCTGAAATATTTTCCCCCCTTCAGTTGGTCCATAAGGTCATCAATCTGTGGGATCGAGTACCTATTTCAGGCAGTGATCTTGTTTAGCTCCTGATAGTCAATACAGAGTCTCTAATTCCCATCCTTCTTTCGTACCAGCACGATCGGGCTCCCACAGGGTGATGAAATTGGCTGGATGTGACCTTTTTGCAGCAACTCTTGAATCTGCCTCTTTATTTTGTCATTCTTTAGAATGGAGCGCCGATAGATTGGTCCATTGGGCAGCGACACACCTAGGGTTAGATCGATGGATTGATTGATCTAAAAGTGCAGAGGCACCCTTGCGGGGGAGGTGAATATGTCTTCGTACTCCTCCACGACCTTGTCCATCTGTTTTTGTTGTGCGGAGGGTCCCTCTCTCGAGGTCGTGGCCACTGTCTTCTACTTTCCCTCAGGGCGTATCATCAGGAAAACGAATTTCCCGGTTTTGGAAATGAGCTTACTGCATTGTTTTGCAGTAACCAAAGAGATGGTGGTGGGTGGTGCTACCAATGGTATCCTGTACAACTTATTTCCAAAAGTAACAATAACAGCATGAGGCCTTGACTCATACACAGCATGTCGCTTCCATAAGTATGGTGGGCCTAATAATACATCAGAAACATCAAGGGGAGCAATTTCACATAATAGTTCATCCGTGAAAGGCTTGATGCTGTATGGAAGGCGCACTGTTGGCTCACGTGAAGATCCCGTCCTTGGTGAAGCCACCCAATGGTGTACGGTTGTGGATGTGTTGTGGTCGACAAGCCCAACTACTTCACGACCTATAAAGAAATGAGGTTCTTTTGGCTCCCGTTGTCGACAATTAACTGTAGCGGGGAACTATTTACCCACATTTGGGAGTGGAAGAGGCGCTCCTCCTCCTCTGGATCTTCAGGTTCCTCCTTCTGGATCTTCGTGGTGGCAACGGTGGCATTGGGCTTTGCATCGATAATCTACTTCCCTTTGTCATTCTCCTTGTCGGGTTCTAACTTAGAGTTAGAAAGTTCATATGATTCCGAAGACTTTAGCTCGACCACCAGTGACTGCTTGGTCCAACACTCACTTGCGTTGTGAGTGGAACTCTTATGGAACTCACACCACTTTCTCGTGTCCTTCTTCGGCTTCGCGGTGTTGTTCTTTGCTTGTGACTTTGGTAGGTTGTCCTAGGTTGCCCTGCCTTGGCTTTTTCCTTTGCTCTGTAGTTTGGGGCACCTTTCCCTTGCTTTGGATTCATAGATCCAAAATGTCGCCTCTTCTATTTAAACTTTTTCTCGATCTTGATGGCATATCGGTATGCCGTGACGAGCGAGCAGATGTACAGGAACTCCATCTCATCCTAGAAGTACCTGTGTAGGTAGCCGCGGTACTTGAGAACCAAATGATTCTCATAATCCTAGATACCCAACTTTGTGTGAAGGGTATGAAAAACATTGGTAAACTCTGGCACATCTTGCTCCCTTCCCTATCATAGCGTTGTCCAATTTATGTATTTGTCCTTATAGCTCCCGACAGGGTAGTACTGCTCCTTGATGGCATCCCGGAATGAGTTCCAAGTGGGTGCAATTGAAAACAATGAGTTCATACGTTCATCCTTCTTCTCACAGTAGGTTTCCCACCAGTGCTTGACGTGGGGGGATGCTTTGAGAAGTGCAAAAGTGATATTTTCTTGGCTAGAAAAATCATGAACGAAAAAATATCCTTCTAGCAGATTTAACCATTTATCTACAACATTTGCATCTATCTGACCCTTAAATATGGGAATTTCAAAGTTAACTTGTACCTTAAAGGGTGCGGCCCTTCCAGAGTAGCTGCCAGAAGTAGATGTGTTGCCCTTAGGTAGCCGTTGAAGGATCTGCGCAAAGTTGTCCATCATCACATTCCCTTGTCGCTTGAGGGCTTCTTCGAGTAATATTTTGATAGGATCTCCTGCCTCCTCGTCTTTCTTTTCATCTGCCATGGTAGGCTGTTGAAATTTGTGAGGCTGGTCTTGCAAAGGTTCAACCAGTTCAAGCCCTAACTCCTTATATCACGACCTCGTTGGGGACATGCAAAGAAAAACAGAGAAAGAGCAGACCATTCTGATACCAATGATTCAGATTTAAATAGGAACACAACAAGTTACAGATATAACCATAAATACAAAGATGCAGTAGAAATAACACTTCATTTCATTAATATCAAATATTGAAATATGCTTACAAATGGAATGGAAATAAGTCTAGCTCAGGTGATGGTAGCTTATCTCTGAGAAGAGATGTGGTGCCTACATGCCTCTGAACTATGTTACAATGAGGCTCCAAGGCCTATTTATTATTGAGAAACAATGGAAAACCCTAAACATCCAAAAACCTAACCCTAGGAGATGAAGTGCCAAACTATGGGCCCTGTTCAGGTAAATTGGTACATCAACTTCCCGTGGTCGTAACTTTGGCATAAGATCTCCATTTGACGCGCACAATGCCTTGTTAGAAATATCTATTTGAGGACTACAAATTTTCAGTGAGCAACATCAAGCTATGACCCATGTTGCTCCTGGTTTTCCCAATAAACGTCATTTAGGGCCTCAATAAAACTTCGGAAGTCCAGGACCCGAGAAACTACCAAAAATAGTAAATTGTGCTACAAATAAGGAAACTGAAAAACTAAAAGAAACAATGGTGGGGGTCCAAGTTGAATAGGTGGGTGGCCACCAATATCCACCTAGATCACGCTAGGGGAAGAACTCGGCATAAAAAGTGTTTCTAGGGACCTCACCGCCCCTAGTCTCTTCATCAAATCATCCCATCTACCCATTTGAGGATCCCTTGGGTTGCTAATGGTGGACAATACCTTGGGTTGAAGCCTTGGTACTCTCTTAAAGAAAAAGGAGCACAAAATGGTTCCATATCCGAAGTTTTTTGTTTGACCTTTTCTAATGGATGTAAGTTTCTTTTTCATGTTAGTCAAGAGGGGTGTACACCAATAAAAAATTGTTGTAAGACACTCTACTGCTAGACTCATCGAAACTCGAGAAGTCTGGTGCAGAGAGGCTGGCCCATTCACTCTAGAAATGGTAAAGAGAAGGATTATCAAGGCTAAGCTCTCTACATGTTTAATTGGAATTTGAGTTCCAATCTTCTCAGTGTTCCCTAGGCAGTATATGTGTACATAGTCCTCCACATTGAGGCTCTCTCTTGTTCTTCCCGTCGAGTTGACCTTCTCTCCTCTTCGGGAAAGACCAGTGATGAAATAGACATCCTCAATTTCTATTCTTAGAGGCATTTGGTCAATGATGAAAGAATCTTCCTCCGGATCCCAATTATTGTTGCACTAAAAATTGTCACCTTGACATTCTGCAATCTGTGTGAGTCCATTACCACTCATACTTTCCTCCTTTGCAAGTCTTAAGCCTCATATCTTCATATCAAGCCTTGAAAATAAGAGAAAGTCCTCAAAAGTATCTAAAACTCTGGTTCCGCACTTTCTCTTAGCATTACTTGCGGTCCCGCATCTGAAGCTCATTTCCCTAGCGGAGTCGCCATTTTTTTGGCTGGATAAATCGATCTTGCGGACAAGGCCGTTCTCCCTAGTATCTAAAGATATCTAGCAACAAGAAGACAAGAAAAACTGTCTTTCTCTAAACATATACGATTCATTAATAAAAACTATAGAGGTGTTTAGACCCTACCTTAAGTCCAATGATAGTTTGTAGCAGCCATCCTTCAACCATCCGAAATAGTTTCCTTTTGAGAACCTACAAACACAAACAAGCAAAAATCAAATAACACCTGCATAGCTAATATCATAAATCATGTTCATTGTGGTGATCAAGGAATCCACAAAATAAACCATAAAACACAGCTTATTGAGAAAAACAAACTTATTTGTATTAACTTTGAAATAGAAGAAACTTACAACCTTTTCAGCCTTGATGTTGAACAAGCTCTTCCCAGGGTCCGAAATAGGAATCTCCTTTACTTTGACAAGCCTTACACTCTTGCAAATGAGATCAAAGAGGTATGTAATCTCTCCTCATAAAAGCTCAATTAGGAAGACTAAGTTCCAACAACATTTCACCTCAAAAATATTCAGCTTTCAACCTCCCAAGTAACCAGCCCAATGCTTCATTTTATAGTGCAGAGGAAGGAGGTTACAGGTCCACCTATGAAGGGATAGAGTCCTCCTTCAAAGGGATAAGCTCCTCACATCAAGGGGTTAGTTCCTTAAGGTATGGGATGCATGAACCTTAAGGGAGCGAACTTGCCACCTCAAGATTCCTTCCAGAAGCTTCTAGAAATGACTCAAAGTGAGTTTTTAAGAATATACTTGCGCCTTTTTAACTTTTACAGGGGTCCGCACCCATAACACAGAGACAGAGCGGTCAGGTGCACTGGGGAAATGAGCTTCAGGTACAGGACCGAAGGTAATGCTAAGAGAAAGTGTGGAACCAGAATTTTATAGACTTTTGAGGGCTTTCTCTTATTTTCAAGAATTGATATGAGGAACTGAGAATTAAGACTTGAAAAGGAGGAAAGTATGAGTGGTAATGGACTCACATAGATTGCAGAATGTCAAGGTGACAATTTTTGTGCAATAGATTTCCCCCTAAAGTGCGAAGTCTGTAATAGATGAAGATAGAATTTGTCATCTAAGAAGAGTGAAGTACTTTATCATTTCAAGGATCATCCTGTGGACACTCCAGTCGGAACCTGTAAAAACATTTAATGCAAAATATATATATGTGAACATATCATCGCAGAGGTAGGCATTCCCATACTCAAGTTAAAACTGACTAAACTGTTTTGATATAGGAATGATTTTGTAATACATCAAGAGTATAGACATATGTAGACACAGTATGGGCGCAGTCATCTGTTTATGAATAGTCGACTGTATAACGAATAACAAAATTTCTCACAGCCTGGATGATGGAAACTAGATCCAGGGTCTTGATTTATGCTTCCCGAAATAGTGCGATTCTATCCATGTGAATGAATGTGTCGAAGTCGAACATGGTAGAAACCACTTGATTACCAGTCAATGATGTGAACCGTTAACAAGTGTGAGAGAAACCACCAGTAATGTCAATGGCTCTCAAAGTACTCAGTACAATCCACGAAATGTGGAAAAATGAGTTGATGTCGAACATGTCATAGAATCCTTTGATCGAAGGTCAATGATGCAACCTATTGTCGAAGGCGAGAAACCTGCCATTAGGGCATGCAGATTCCAAGGTACTGATGATTTCTAGATCATCTTTCTAGATAATGAGATGAAGTCGATAGAAAGCGATCTGTCGTAGGCGAGCCCACAACACGAAATCATAGATCAAATTTTGAAGAAATATATTTGGCAAGGACTAACTTAGGGATGGTCAAAATGGATGATAGATATTTTGCAAATGAATGGTTTATTTGAATTGACCTCTTGAACACATAACGACACTGCAGATGGTTTGGTTACAATTGACCCGAAGCTAATACCCAAAAACTGATTGAAGACTTTCAATATGGTTTGATTAACTGTTAGGCAAAGGATTTCCCAACCCAGGTGAACAAAAAGTGTAGTGTTCAAGAGTGGTTAACTGCTTTTCTAAAACATAAAGTGTAACAAACAAGTTCATTTTTCTCTCTTTCCCCCCACCATTTCTGGCAAGTACCTCTTTATTTTTGACAAGCTTGAGGAGGATAACATTTGCTTGTTTATAAGCTCGTCCTTCGGATGAGTCCAAATTAGTTTAAAATTCAAACCCTAAGAAGGAGTGGTTCGTTCCTGTTTGAAATTGAACAGGTCCTTTACTGTTAAATTTTAACGAGTCCAGTATAGGAAAAAATCGGTGTTTTTCAATTTTAGGGAGTCAGAAGAAAAACTTAAGGAAACTACATGGGTGTCATTTTTCGTAAATTTGTGTCCCCCAAGCCCAAGAAATGATAAAATAATACTTGAGAAAACCGCTTGACCATTACGACCAAGGAGTACTTTTCATAACTAGTGGCTCCGATCCGAAAAAGTAAAAAAACGATCAAAGACACGTCATTTTAGAACTAGTATCGAACTTGAAACGACAAAAGTCTGGCGATCTTTT
Organism: Pinus tabuliformis; assembly: GCA_031772625.1. Classification (NCBI taxonomy): domain Eukaryota; kingdom Viridiplantae; phylum Streptophyta; class Pinopsida; order Pinales; family Pinaceae; genus Pinus; species Pinus tabuliformis. The sequence goes on from CM062810.1 coordinate 402,759,129, forward strand.
CATGTTTATATGGTCAGAGAAGAGTTGTAAGTGGACCGCCTTTTTAATTCCGTTTAACGAGTTAAAAAAGGAAAAAACTTGGCAATATTTTCATACTTTACGAGTCAGAAAAGAGCTTAAAGAGGACTCTAATGTTTCGCTTTTTTGTAAGTTTTTGAAAGAGCCTAAAAAAGTGATAAAAGTACTCTTTGTTGAAAATGATCAATTTTCCCCGAAAAATCCAATATTCTGCACAAAAACTCAAAACATTACTCATACTTGTTTTAAGATAAATAAAAACGTATCAAAAAGTTACCTTTTTAAAGTGAAAAATAAATAAATTAAAAATTCATTTATTCAAAAAATCTTATAAAAAGGGCTTTTGTAAATTCATTTTTACCATTTGATTTCAGAGTGAGAAGTGAGAGCTTTTGGGTAAGAAACTTCCTGTGAAGATTGCAGAAAATCCATCCATTGGAATCGAAAACTGTCAGCTCTAGGTAATCCACATCATCCTTATCTTGCATTTCAACCGTTTACATTTTGTTTTTAGGCTTTAAAATTGATTTTTAAAGGAGAATTTGGTTTAGAAAATCGCTCGCGGGGGTCCGCAGGTGCAACATGCGGCCCCTGCGGACCCCGACTTTTTTCTACAAAGAAAAAAGTCGTGGGTCCGCACCTATTGCTCACGACAAGTGTGGACCTACGCACTGTCTGTAACCAGCAGGTGCGAACCCACGAAATGGATTTTAAAAATTCAAATTTTTCCATTTCCGCCCAAAAGTTTTCGAACTAAATTGTTCTAATACGTCTTTTTTGCATTGTAGGACATACAAAATGCTTATTTGGCAGGAACGCGAGCATGAGGATGTGGATCTTGCCGCAATAAATCATCCACCCACATTGAATGCATTGAGAGCATGCAGACTGTTTAAGTTCTGGGCCATACCAGGCATGAGGGCCCAAGTAGACTTTTTGCAATGGCTGGTAGACAGGTGGAACATATAGGACCAGTGTTTCATGATTGGTGGCCACCGGCTCGAAATTGAGCTAGAGGACATATATTTTTTGACTAGTTTGCCCAAGAGAGGCGAACGATTATCTCTTTTCGGGACTAGGCTAGGTGGCTAGTCTGTCGCTAGTCTCTGATTGGAGTTTTGCAATGATCAAACAAAGGACAAACGGATCGATATTAAAACTATCGACCGTCTTGAACTTAAGGTTATTGCGTTCACTATCACTAGACTATGTGGGAGTGCAGCATTGCACGTAGCTACTGGATCCTAGATGCAAATGTCTGTAGACTGTTATCGAGGTACGATATTAAATTGGTGCGAAGCTGTGTTGGCGAATGTAAAAGGCCAACTAACTAGAGCAAAGAACGGACAACTAAAGAACTTTGGATACGGCTTCCTGGTTGTGAGCTTTGGTCTAGAGAGGGTCCCTGTGTTGGTCCCACAACAACTTTCTGTTGAGGCTGGTCTTCCTCGAGAGCCTAAAATAATGCGTTGGGTTGCAGTGATGGCCCGTCATCTTGAGGAGGGTTCAGAGGTTGTTCGATTTCCACCTGAGTATTTTCGTTGGTTGATGAACCAAATTTTTGTGATTCAGGATTTTCTATATGTCGGGATGGATTATCGCGGTGACCCAGACATGATTCTTCCACCAGGAGAGCAGTGGGATGATTCGGGTAAAATCATTTTCAACACTTTCTAAGTTTTAACTAATTTTTTGTTTTCTTTTTTAAATCATCCAAAGCTGACAATAAAAAGTTTCAAATGCAGATGTGGGTCCACGACGACCAGCCACTCTCCAGCCTTATGAGAGGAGACACCTAGCTACAGCAGTACCGGCCCCACAGGACCAATCTACAAAGACCTTGACCGAATTGGAGAATCATCTTGAGCATTTGACAACAAATATTCTAGAGACTGGCATAGATGATATTCCACTTAGGTTACAGCAATATGTGATTGGGGTCTCAGGACCTTTTAGGAGGTGTCTTTGCAGGGTGGCTCGAGGAGTGGTTTCTTATCGTGATCATCACCAGGGATAGGATGATTGATTTTGTAGACTCATACGACATTTTATGTCTTTTTGTACTATCATTTTTGCTGATCATAAGGTGTTTTTCAACATATGATCGAAGACGATGTATATTTGACACACTTCTACTATGCTATGATATATCATTATCACTGGCTATCTTGTGTAACATGTTATTGAATGTTTTTAAATTTATTATTTTGATTATTGCAAATGTCTATTTATCATACGAGAAGCAACTGCATCTGTTAATGTATTTAAATATCTTGGAATATGCTGATATTCAATGTAATCAAATTCACGTTCCAAGAGACGAACTCTTAAAAATAATCTTAATAACATTGGATTTCTAATGGCATAAACCTTGTTAAGCTGTAATACAATGAGTTCAGAATCTAACCTAACAATCAAACTCTGAATCCCAAATGAGATGGATTCAGATAATAACTCAATCACTGCACTATACTCTACAATGTTATTCTTTGTTTGACTGAGGCTTACACCATGCATAGATACTAACTCATCAAAGGGTGAATAGATAACCCAAGCTGCAGAAGAAATGTTCCGTGTATTATGGCAAGCACCATTAGCAAAACCAATGTATGTTTGAAGAGACGTCGACATCTGCAATATCAAGAGTAAAATCAAGATAAGCAGGAATAATGATAAAAGCACTCTCTAAACTAGGCACACTTTTCTAATCTAAAACACACCAGCTAGAAAGAAACTAATCTAACAAAAATCTCCACACCGAAATTTAAGCATAATATCTCTTCAGATAAAGCCCATTTCTAGGTTTACCCAAAGGTCAAAATCTACCAATTCATAGGCCCCTTTTGCTAGCTTTCGCTTAACAATATAAGGACCATGCTACATAAGTACAAATTTTCCAGCCCCTAGCTTATCATTTGCTTGATCATATAGTAAAACTAGGTCTCCTTCTGAAAAATTACGAGGTGTAACATTTCGGTCGTACTAAGCTTTTATCCGTTTCGCATGAGTTTCGATTACTAATGCAGCAGTACGTCGATTCTCATCTAACTGAGCTAAGTACAAATTTTTTTTCTCCTCTTCAGAAGTGGCTGGGAGTAATTCTATGGCTTTTTGTAATGATGGAATTTCACATTCAATGGGTAACACTTCTTCCAAACTGTAAACCAGTTGAAAAGGAGTGAAACCAGTTGATGTTTTTACTGAGGTTTGATATGCCCAAAGTGCTGAAAATAACATGTTATGTCAATTCTACCTATGAATACAATGACTCGTTGGATCATAGTGACTATAAATTTATTGATAGCTTCAACTAGACCATTAGCCTGTGGGTAATATGGAGTAGAACTATCGTGACACAGGCCAAGTTGATCTGTCAGTTCAGTCATCATGATGTTTCGAAAATGACTTCCATGATCAGTAATAATAGCTTCAGGAACACCAAATCTAGCAATTATATGATTGAATACGAAAGTTGCAGCAGTTTTGCTGTCTGCCGAAAATGTAGGCATCGCCTCGGGCCACTTAGTAAAATAATCTACCGCTAGGATGATATATGCATGCCCCCCGACTGAGTGAGCATTACATGTAATAAAGTCAATACCCCACTTTGCGAAAGGACCGACAACAATTATAGGGTGGAGAGGAGCAGGTGGAGCACACATCTTACGATAAAAAATTTGACAATTGTGGCATTTCCGTACTGCATAGATACAATATTTGAATAAGGATGGCCAGAAATAACCAGCGCGCAATATATTTTGGGCTGTGGCATACCCAGACATATGACTGCCACATGCTCCAGAGTGACAGTCATTCAGAACCTTTTCAGCTTCTTCATGAGTTAGACAACGTCAGAAAACAGAATCCGCCCCACGATGATAGAGTGTATCACCAATAATATTGTATTGTTGGGATTGGAAACATATTTTCCGTCACTGAGATCGTGAGATTTCAGGCCGAAAAGATTGGGTTTGGAGATAAACAATAATATCTCCATACCATGGATCAAGAGTACTGATAAGAAACAAGGATTTGTCCGCAATGGGTTCTTCCGCCATAGTTTCAGTATCAGTACGCGGGAAATCACACATCAGTTCTGCAAAAACCAAATATTTCTTAGCCTTGGATTTTTCAAATTCCAAGTCAAATTCCTGCAGGATAACTATCCATTTGGAATACTTGCCCCCTAGCAATTGTTTGGTCAAGATGTACATCATAGGGTTACAGTCAGAAATTACCGTGGTTTTGCATAATAAGATGTAATGACGAAATCTTTGGACAGCTTGAATAGCTGCCAAGGCCAATTTCTCCACATGCGAATATTTAAGCTCAGTCGGATTCAGAGTTTGACTAAGATAGTAAATCACATGTTCATTGTTGAATTCATCTTCCTGAACTAAAACCATCCCAATGGTGGAATGAGAAGTGGCGAGGTACAAAAAGTAATCCTAGTTGTAATTGGGAGAATGCAATAACGGTGCATGGGTTAATGCGTGTTTAAGTGCATCAAAAGATTTGTCAGCTATCTCATCCCAAAAGAATGGAGTATTTTTTTACAACAACCTGCTAAAACTTTTCGTTATCTCGGCGTAGTTAGGAATGAAACGACGTAAAAAGTTTGCTTTCCCTTGCAAACTTTGGAGTTGGCAAAGAGTCGAAGGAGGAGGTAATTTTACGATAGCTTCAACCTTTGAGGGATCAACACGAATGCCGGCTTTAGAAACGACAAATCCTAGTAAACGACCCATTTATACACAAAATACACATTTGTGTGGATTCAACCTAATTCGATGATGCCTACATCTCATAAGGATAGCTCGTAAATGAGTGAGATGGTCGGCTGTACGTAATGAATGGGCAGGTAAATCATCGAGATAAGGCTGCACAATGTGCTTGATGTCATGAAATGTGTAAGACATGGCCCTTTGAAAAGTTGCTCCAGCGTTCTTCAATCCATAAAGTAATTTGCAATAAGCAAATGTCCCCCATGGACAAATGAAAGTCGTTTTAGGTTGATCAGCAGGGAGTATGTTGATTTGATTGTAACCGGAAAAACCATCCATAAAGGAGAACATTTCACTGCTGGCACAATCATCAATAATTTGATCGATATAGGGGGTTGGATAATTGTCTTTTGGACAAGCTCAATTAATATCCCTATAATCGATAAATATTCTTATCGTTCCTTGCTTTTCGTTAACAAGAACAATATTCGATACCAAATCCGTTAAAGGAATTGGATAAATGAAACCTGCTCGAAGTGATTTCTCGACTTCAGCTTTAATAGTAGCAACTTTTCTTGGATGTATCTGACGCAAACGTTGCCGGACAGGTTTAGCATCCGGGTAAGTTTTAATTTCATGGACAACAATTGATGGATCGATTCCTAGAATTTCTTCATATGACTAGGCAAACACGTCGTGGAATTCTTGAAATAGGGCTTTATAAGTTTGGATTTCATCGTCCATACAGGAAGCACCTATATGAATGTTTTCAATAATTCCGGGTTTAACTGAAATGTCAATAAGAACCGTTCGAGAGATATTTCCTAAATTTAACTCAGAATCAGGATGTTGCAATGGATTCTGTGGTTCTTTGACATACTAAGTGGTAAAATTAGATGAAAAATAATTTTCAAAATGATCAAGCTCAGGTAAAAACGAAGATCGATGATGAAGATCTTCCCATGGTAAATCATCAATAGACGAAAGTTCATGAATCTGCTCATCAGTATGAACAGGCTCAGAAAATGGTGTTGAAGCTGAGGTTTATATTGAAAGTGATTCCTCATGGACCACATTCATTGGATCAGTTTCGGTTGAACAAGAGTCAGAAAATGACTGTACAGCTTGATATGCAATTTCAAAAGGACTCAAAAAGGCATCGCGTTACTAAATGAATCCACCCCAGAATCGGAAGGTACGGTCCAAGGATCATCAAAAGCAATAGTGTTCGATGAAATCATATGAATAGTTGCAACTTGATAAGCCGAAAGACCAATGAAACAATAGCAGTCATAGCGTAAGACCAACTGTGACCCAAGAGAAGGTTGTAATCTAGAGGGGCATCAACCACTTCCACATCTAGATTTACAATTTTGCCTTCGACCCCTATAGGTAAATCTTGCAAAATGCCAAAAGGATGGAACCCTTGGCCATCAAAAGCCTTTAGAATCGTCGGAGACTGATTGAGTGTAGGAGAACTAAGTGATCTCCAACACTGGATCGACATAATACACGTAGAAGCTCCCTCATCAATCACAGTTTGAAATCAAGGTCTGTTTTTGACTAACACTAGAATCTAGAAAGCCATTTGATGAGGTAGGCGGGGTGTACTATTCTCTAAATCGAATATTATTAGGTTCAAATCCTAAATATCAACAGCTCCTATAGCTAACAATAGTAATTTACGCTGTGTTGGGCTAATTGCAGCACCTCCAAAGCCTACATTGTTGAAGGGGAAATAGCTAAGTCTTCAACAATGTTATAATTCTGAGCAGCTCTCGCATGTGGATTGAAAGCTGATTTTCGAAGTATACCTTTAGTGGGCGGTTTGATTACTAAGTCAGGGTTAGGTTTCTCGATCTATAGCGGATCAGAACCAGGAGGAGTTGTAGTTGATGGGTTTGAATTAGAAGATTCTGCTTCTTTACCACCAACATGATTTTTACTACCATAATCTTGTGATCGCGTCGCAATCCTGACATGAGACATAATCATAATGGGTTCTTCTAAGGAATTTGAGGAAGAACCGATCATCTTACTATATTGATTAGGAGAAGGATCCTTCAAGACAGCAAGCATTTGAGAACCTTTGACGATTTTTGAAACCTCTGCTCGATGTGGGCAATCTCTTGTAAAATGCTCCTCGTCACAAATGAGACAAGGATAGCGAGGTTTACGTTTCTCGTCAGTAGATTCATTTTTATCTGCTTTCTCCGAGTTTGAGAGATTCTAGGTTCTTTCCCCAATGGAGTGACCAATTTGTTGGCCAGATAAATCGATCTTGCGGACAAGGCCGATCTCCCTAGTATCTAAAGATATCTAGCAACAAGTAGACAAGAAAATCTATCTTTCTCTAAACATATACGATTCATTAATAAAAACTATAAAGGTGTTTATACCCTACCTTAAGTCCAACGCTAGTTTGTAGTAGCCATCCTTGAACCGTCCGAAAGAGTTTCCTTTTGAGAACCTACAAACACAAACAAGAAAACATCAAATAACACCTGCATAGCTAATATCATAAATCATGTTCATTGTGGTGATCAAGGAATCCACAAAATAAACCATAAAACATAGCTTATTGAGAAAAACAAACTTATTTGTATTAACTTTGAAATAGAAGAAACTTACAACCTTTTCAGCCTTGATGTTGAACAAGCTCTTCCCAGGGTCCGAAACAGGAATCTCCTTTACTTTGACAAGCCTTACACTCTTGCAAATGAGATCAAAGAGGTATGTAATCTCTCCTCATAAAAGTTCAATTAGGAAGACTAAGTTCAAGCAGCATTTCACCTCAAAAATATTCCATTTTTTTAACCTTCCAAGTAACCAGCCCAATGCTTCATTTTATAGTGTAGAGGAAGGAGGTTACAGGTGCACCTATGAAGGGATAGAGTCCTCCTTCAAAGGGATAAGCTCCTCACATCAATGGGTTAGCTCCTTAAGGCATGGGATGCATGAACCTTAAGGGAGTGAACTTTTCACCTCAAGATTCCTTCCAGAAGCTTTAGAAATGACTCAAAGTGAGTTTTTAAGAATATACTTGTGCCTTTTTGACTTTTACAGGGTTCCGCACCCATAACACAGATACAGAGCGGTCAGATGCTCAAGGGAAATGACCTTTAGGTGCAGGACCGTAGATAATGCTAAGAGAGAGTGCGGAACCAGAGTTTTATAGACTTTTGAGGATTTCTCTTATTTTTAAGGCTTGATATGAGGAACTGAGGCTTAAGACTCGCAATGGAGGAAAGTATGAGTGGTAATGGACTCACACATATTGCCGAATGTCAAGGTGACAATTTTTGTGCAACAGATTTCCCCCTAAAGTGTGAAGTCTGTAATAGATGAAGATAGAATTTGTCATCTAAGAAGAGTGAAGTACTTTATCATTTTAAGGATCATCCTGTGGACACCCCAGTCGAAACCTGTAAAAACATTCAATGAAAAATATATATATGTGAACATATCATCGCTGAGGCAGGCATTCCCATACTCAGGTTAAAACTGACTAGAAAACTGACTAAACTATTCTGATAAATGAATGATTTTGTAATACATCAAGAGTATAGACATATGTAGACACAGTATGGGTGCAACCATCTGTTTATGAATAGTCCACTGTATAATGAATAACAAAATTCCTCACAGCCGGGATGGTAGAAACTAGATCCAGGGTCTTGATTTCAGCTTCCCGAACTAGTACAATTATATCCATGTGAATGAATGTGTCGAAGTCGAACATGGTAGAAACCACTTGATTACCAGTCAATCATGTGAACTGTTAACAAGTGTGAGAGAAACCACCAGTAATGTCAATGGCTCTCAAATTACTCAGTACAATCCATGAAATGTGAATAAATGAGCTGATGTCGAACATGTCATAGAGTCCTTTGATCGAAGGTCAATGATGCAACCTATCGTTGAAGGCGAGAAACCTGCCGTTACGGCATGAAAATGCTAAGGTACTGATGATTTCTAGATCATCTTTCTAGATAATGAGCTGAAGTCGATAGAAAGTGATCTGTCATAGGCAAGCCCACAACACAAAATCATAGATCAAGTTTTGAAGAAATATATTTGGCAAGGACTAACTCAGGGATGGTCAAAAAGGATGACAGATATTTTGCAGATGAATGGTTTATTTGAACTGACCTCTTGAACACATAACGACACTACATATGGTTTGGTGACAATTGACCCAAAGCTAATACCCAGAAACCGGCTGAAGACTTTCAATATGGTTTGATTAACTGTTAGACAAAGGATTTCCCAACCCAGGTGAACAAAAAGTGTCGTGTTCAAGAGTGGTTAACTGCTTTTCTAAAACATAAAGTGTAACAAACAAGTTCATTTTTCTCTCTTTTCCCCCACCATTTCTGGCAAGTACCTCTTTATTTTTGACAAGCTTGAGGAGGATAACATTTGCTTGTTTATAAGCTCATCCTTCGGATTAGTCCAACTTAGTTTAAAATTCGAACCCTACAAAAGAGTGGTTCGTTCTTGTTTAAAATTGAACAGGTCCTTTACTGTTAAATTTTAACGAGTCCAATATAGGAAAAACTCGATGTTTTTCAATTTTAGGGAGTCAGAAGAAAAACTTAAGGAAACTACATGGGTGTCCTTTTTCGTAAATTTGTGTCTCCCAAGCCTGAAAAAGTATAAAGTAATACTTGAGAGAACCGCTTGACCATTACGATCAAGGAGTACTTTTCATAATTAGTGGCTCGATCCGAAAAAGTAAAAAAGTTATCGAAGACACGTCGTTTTAGAACCAGTATCGAACTTGAAACGACAAAAATCCGGCATTCTTTTTATGTTTATACGGTCAGAAAAGAGCTGAAAGTGGACCACCTTTTTATTCTGTTTAACTTGTTAAAAGGGAAAAAATCAGCAATCTTTTCATATTTTACGAGTCAGAAAAGAGCTTAAAGAAGACTCATCCTAGAGGAACGAGTGGTATAAAGGGTAGCAACTGGTTCCAGCAATGGTGGAACTGCTCAAAACATGTAATGGTTAAGAGGCTGTAATCTTTTCATATTTTACGAGTCAAAAAAAAGCTTAAAGAAGACTCTTGCTAGAGGAACGAGTGGTATAAAGGGTAGCAACTGGTTCCAGCAATGGTGGAACTGCTCAAAACATGTAATGGTTAAGAGGCTATAATATTTTCATATTTTACGAGTCAGAAAAGAGCTTAAAGAAGACTCGTCCTAAAGGAACGAGTGGTATAAAGGGTAGCATTTGGTTCCGACAATGGTGGAAATGCTCAAAACATGTAATGGTTAAGAGGCTGGCTAACAAAACCACTCATAGCTGCGGTCCCTTAGGAAAGGAAAAACAACCAAGTGAAAGCATATGATCAGCCAAAGAGATGGTGGCAATGGAATGAAAACAACCAAGGCTCATCTAGTAGAATTTGGCGGATAAAAACGGCAATCACGAGATGTAAATTGGGTATAGGTTCATTTTTTCACAAGCTTGAACCATAGATAACTCTGCTTGGATTCGGTTTCATGTTCACAAGCTTGAAATGAAAAACTATGCTTGTTATAAGTTTGCATGCCCCTAGCATAATGACTCAAAATGAGGTACATGCCCCCCAAGCTTCATTGCATTCAACAAGGTGGATGGAATGAAGGTTCACTTTCGAGATCTTGGAAAGATTCAAAGACTCGATTTGGAAAGGGAGTTGTTTCATTTTTTAAATGAGGTTGACACAGGAAAAGAATTATCCTCATAAACTTTGTTTCATTTTTTAACGAGCTTGACACAAGACAAGGAATTATGCTCATGATCCTTGTTTCATTTTTTAACGAGCTTGACACAAGACAAGGAACTATGCTCATACTCCTTGTTTCATTTTTTAACGAGCTTGACACAAGAAAAGGAACTATGCTCTAGACCCTTGATTCATTTTTTAATGAGGTTGACACAAGACAAGGAACTATGCTCAAGACATCCAGTTTCATTTTTTACGGAGGTTGATATAGGAAGAAACTATCCTCGCTACATCCAGTTTCATTTTTTAACGAGGTTGATATAGGAAGAAACTATCCTCACAACATCCAGTTTCATTTTTTAATGAGGTTGATACAGGAACAAACTATCCTTGCAACATCCAGTTTCATTTTTTAACGAGGTTGATACAGGAACAAACTATCCTCGTGATTGGTGAGGAATCAGAAAACGACTGTACAACCTGATATGCAATTTCACAGGGACTCAAAGGAATCACGCCATTAAATGAATCCACCTTGGAATCGGAAGATACGATCCGAGGATCAACAAAAGTAATAGTATTCGATGAAATCATATGAATATTTGCAATAGAAGGCGATACACTAGGAGGAGGGAAGGAAAAAGTTGCTAGTAAACCAGAATCTTTAATCAAACCTACCCCAACATCCTTGTAAGGGATAGTTGTTTACCAACATGCTGAATACTATTTGAAGAGGCTGGGTCGGATGAGAAATAAGTCAGCTAGTCTATCGTAATGATCTTTCAGTTATGAGGAAACTTAATAAGCTGAAAGACCGATGAAACAATAGCAGTCATAACATAAGACCAACTGTGACCCAAGAGAAGGTTGTAATCTAGAGGGGCATCAACCACTTCCACATCTAGATTTACGGTTTTTCCTTCAACCCCTGTAGGTAAAACTTCCAAAATACCAAAAGGATGGAACCCTCAGCCATCAAAAGCCTTTAGAATTGTCAGAGACTGATTGAGTGTGGGAGAACCAAGCGATTTCCAACACTTGATCGACATAATACACGTAGAAGCACCTTCATCAATCACAGTCCAAAAGCAAGGTCTGTTTTTGACTAACACTAGAATATGGAAAGCCATTTGATGAGGTAGGTGGGGTGTACTATTCTCTAAATCGAAGATTATTAGGTTTGAATCATGAATATCAACAGCTCCTATAGCTGACAATAGTAATTTACGCTGTGCTGGGCATGACTGCAGCACCTCCAAAGCTGACATTGCTGAAGGGGAAATAGCTAAGTCTTCAACAATGCTATAATTCTGAGCAGCTCTCGCATGTGGATTGAAAGCTGATTTTCGAAGTATACCTTTAGCGGGTGGTTTGATTACTAAGTCAAGGTTAGGTTTCTCGATTTGTAGCGGATCAGAACCAGGAGGAGTTGTAGTTGATGGGTTTGAATTAGAAGATTCTACTTCTTTACCACCAACATGATTTTTACTACCATAATCTTGCGATCGCGTCGCAATCCTGACATGAGACATCATCATAATGGGTTCTTCTGAAGCATTTGAGGAAGAACCGATCATCTTACTATCTTGATTAGGAAAAGGATCCTTCAAGAGAGCAGGCGTTTGAGAACCTTTGACGATTTTTGAAACCTTTGCTCGATGTGGGCAATCTCTTGTAAAATGCTCCTCGTCAAAAATGCGACACGGATAGCGAGGTTTACATTTCTCGTCAGTAGATTCATTTTTATTTGTTTTCTCTTTTGAGTTTTGTTTATTTTTCTTCTTCCCCTTCCTTTTACCACTGGATTTTGATTTGGCCGTAGATGATTCTACGATATGGATATCGACAGGAATTTCAGCAGAAGAGTCTCCTGTCGGGGAATCTGGTAAATTTATAATAGGAGAAGAATTCTTCAAAGATTTCTTCTTGTTGGCCGGATAAATTGATCTATCTGGCCAACAAATTGGCGACTCCATTGGGGAATTGAATTTGGTTTTTGGTTTTCCTTTGTCTTTGACTTGAGAAACTTGTTCTCGTTTCTGGTTTTTGCTTGATGTGTGTTGGATTGGGTAGTTTTTAGGATCTAGATTATTTTTTGTTTTTTCGAAGTTTTCAGGGGACTGCACTTTCTCTTTACAGACAGTGCGTGCATCTCCACACCTTTCCTTTAGAACACACAGTGGTACCGCATTTGGTTCTTCTGGAAGCCTGCAGACCCTGCGAAATTTTTTGAAAAACCTAAAATGTTTTCTTCCAGTTAAGTTTAGGTTTTATTTACAGCTTTTAGTGTCTACCCAGATCTGCATGTGTTCTATCAAAAATATCTTGTGAGTGAGTTCCATTGGAATTTTTGTTTTAGATGATTTTCTAGAAGTTTTGCATGCCTGGGGTGGTTTTAACTTGGTCTATATAGTGACTCAAAGATCAGAAGCCTGAGAAACCTTAGATTACCCTAGTGTCTTTTTGTCTTCTTGATGAGTCTGACTGGTTTGTGAAATCTGTCCTTTGTGAGAAATAGATTTACTTTTCTCTTTGCAAATCTTTGAACGAACTTGGTTATAAGTTTTGAATTTTATTTTTATAAAAGAAAACATATCTGGATGTTTTTTGATTGATTTGTTATTCTGAACGAATTAATCCTTAGTTTACTGAATAACTCAGTAAAACGTCCTCAAAAAGAATAGAAGCTTTTATAATTAGGTTTTTAGAAGTTTTTTGATCTCAAGATTAGTTTTGGTAATTTTGAGTTTTTTTCTAGAAATTGTAGAATCTCTTTTGAAAGAAATTGTTTTTTGTAGTTTTGAGTGTTGAAAAAGGAAAGGGATTTATTGTGAGCATAATTAGTAGTCTCATTTTGAGTTCTTATTGAAAAAGAAAAAAATATTTTCTTTTCATTTACATGTTGAAAGAAATATTTGTTTCTCAAAGAATTGCATTCTCGAACTCTTTCTTTTAGCTAGAAATTCATTGAAAGAAAACAAACTGATTATCATTTTAGGTGCATTTTTAGTGTTTTTGGAGTTGAGTCTTCACACCTTCAAAGTTTCATTTCCATACCTATTGACTTAAGGAACAACCCATAAAAGTAACACTTAATTAAAATTGATCTAGCAATCTTTTTATTTCGAGGGCTCTTATCACCAGTATAGCTTAGGCTAGTATCTTGGAGTAGGGAGTAATTAACTCTCCAAGATGGTTAAAACAAACAAGTAGCTATATCTTGCGGTAGGAAATAATTCCAATTGTAATTGATATAATCTGGGAAGCTCCTCTTAAAGGAGTCAATCACGAGATCATGTCCAAACCTTTGAGACAATCAAGTTTGTTTTATTGGGAAAGATAGAAGATTTGCGCGTATTATAAACGGTAAACCTCAGATTAACCATTGTCGAGGAGCCTGGGGTCACTTGTTGGTAAACCTCGGATTTATCATGTCGAGGAGCCTTCAAGGGGATTGAGCTTTGTTACTTTTCCCTTGCGTGTAGATTGGATCGTAGACTGTTCCCCCAGTTGTATTTGTTGTTGTTGGTAACCTTAGTTTCCATAAACTTAAGATTATTTCCTAAGGTGATGGTGAAGGATGGGTCTCACTGTACCTGGAACAAACGTCGACTAGAATCACTTGGAATCTCTAGGGGGTTCTCTTCACTTGAGATGGTTTTGTGAAGAAACTTGTGCCGATCTGTTTCATTAAGCAGGTTGTCAGGGTAACTGTTCCAACCGCCCTTTCTGTATTAAATTTTATGACGTTGGATTTCATCACCAACTAGTGTTTTTAGTACGGGAAGTTACTATTTGTGTGTGGTTTGAACTCTTAGATTTTTTAGGCGTGTGATTCAATTGTTTGGTTATTTATAGACTCTAGGTGGTTTTATTGAGAATTTCTTTGTTTGCGTGTGAGTAATTAAATATTTAATCATGGCTGAATTACCGAGACAGTCCCGTAGATTTCAAGGGTAGCCTCCCGAGTATACACCAAGCTAGATTGAAGGGCTACGAGCTCTTGTATCATCTAGTGACAGTAGAGTTGGGTCACCGGAAGCCGGAGAGTCGTCTTTAATTGTTCATCCTGATTATCAAGTTCAAGCAACAGAGTATATTTCTGAACCAATATCGTTTTCCGAAGTTACTAGTAGTATTTCTCCTACCAGTGAATTAGCTGAAGATCCTGAAATTTCTGAGCCTAAAAGTGAACCTGCTGCTACTCCATCTTCAGGATTTGCTTCTCCAACTTCTAGTGGTCCTGGTTCACCCAGGGTAGGAAATATCATTACCCAAAATCTTCCTTCTGGACTCATTTCTATTGAAGAACTTGTTAGTCCGAATGAAGACATAACTCTTCCTGAAAATCAACCAACTTTAGAACTTAGGGAGCGTGAATCAATTTTCTATAGTCCTTTTAGGAGTGATGCTTGGTACGTATCATTGACAAATTTTTTAGAAAACCCGGGTCTTAGTTTTTCACCACCTCGAATTCCTTTTCATCCAACACCCAGAGGTTATTATCCTCCATTTAATATGTCGAGATAGTCATCTATGTTTTCCTAATCACCAGAAACATTTTTATATGGCGGTCCTTCTGTTCCTTCGGGGTACCAGTCACTCACTAGTACTTTTTCAGGAGCATCTCCTTAACCAATTGAACATGAGATATCCACTGGTAATAATGGAACTCAAGCGTTGAGTGTAGAAGAAATTCTTATGATGTCTGGTACTATTCCAAATCCACAACCTCAAGGTAGTCAATTACCGCCTAGATGGCAATGTCAAGGTAGTCAGTTACCACGTGGGGGGCAATGTCAAGGTAGTCAATTATCACCTAGAGGGCAACCTCAAGGTATTCAGTTACCGCCTGGGGGGAAACCTCAAGGACAGTACATACCTCAAGGTCAACCCCAGATTTAGTACATACCTCAAGGTCAACCTTAGTATCAATATATACCTCAAGGTCAACCCCAGTTTTAGCACGTGCCTCTAGGTTATCAACCTCAAGGTTAGTACCCAACTCAAGGTTTCCAACCACCTTCTGGTCAACCATTTGTACAAGGAGCTGGAAATGTACCACTTAATTACCAGCCCTACATTAAACCCAGTTATGGTCCTTCATATGCACAACCTTTTATGGGTCCATACCCCGGAATGAATATGGCGTGGGATCCATTTCAAACTCAACAGACTATGCAACCTAATGTGTAGTTATCAAGTCAACCTAGACAACCCTTGGTTTCTGGTCCAACCCAGTACCTGTCCAGCCTACTGTTCAAACTTCTACATCTGGTTCAGTTCAACAACCTGGGCCTAGTTCACCTCGAACTCCGCCTCAAACTGTTGCTGCAACTACCGCAATTTACTTATCAACCGTACCAGGGACAGTACCAATTCGGTCCTACTGTACAAAACCCAGTTTATTAGTATCAACCATACCCTGGATAGCAACCTCAACAACCCCCGTTTGGTCTGGTTAATCCTGGTTTTTCGGGAGGTTGTAATATTCCTAATGCAAATCCAATTCCAGGTTATCCTGGATATCCTCCTCTTGGGGCTGGTCTTGTTACCCAAGGTTTTCGAGACCCTAATCGTCAGTTACCTTTTATTGCAACTTTGGATTTACCTGATTTGTCACGCCTTATGAACGATCCGATTTACTATCTTTTGCATTGGCTGCTAATGCCTAATAAGTTGCCCAGTGATATCCCAAATTTCGAGGGTAAGTCAGGAGAAGATCCGTCAAATCATGTGATGATTAATCACCTCTGGTGTGCATCTAATTTCATCATTGATGATTCAATTCGCTTACGTCTTTTTCAATGAACTCTGATTGGTCTTGTTTCCAAATGGTACATTGAGTTACCACGAGGCTCTTTTTATAATTTTAGTCAGTTAGCCACTTCTTTCTTAACTCACTTCAAATTTCTTGTCAGATACGACAATGGTCCAAAATTATTAACTTCATTAAAACAATCCACGTCCACATATATCTCTGATCATATTGATGAATGGTGACATAGAAGGCGTTTAGTGAAAGTTTTTATTCCGAATCAAATTTTAGAAGAATGGTTTGTAAAATCATTATTACCTAAAATCACTGAGGATGTAGCTAAGTCAGGATTTCTTACTGAAGAAAAAGTAATTGCTCAGGCTCAGTACCTTGATCTCATCTATTCGCAGTCAGGTGCTTTACATGAAAAAATCCCCGACCTTCCGAAACACAATCAAATAATTGCAGCTCCTTCAGGGTCTCATGTCACTGATGGTATGATTGGTTTAGTTAGTACCAAAAGCAAGAAGAAATCTTCAAAGAATTCTTCTCCTATTATAACTTTACTAGATTCCCCGACAAGAGACTCTTCCACTGAAATTCCTGCCGATATCCATGTCATAGAATCATCTATGGCCAAATCAAAATCCGGTGGTAAAAAGAATGGGAAGAAGAAAAATAAACAAAACTCAAAGGAGAGAACAGATAAAAATGAATCTACTGATGAGAAACGTAAACCTCGCTATCCTTGTCTCATTTGTGACGAGGAGCATTTTATAAGAGACTGCCCACATCGAGCAGAGGTTTCGAAAATCGTCAAAGGTTCTCAAACGCCCGCTATCTTGAAGGATCCTTTTCCTAATAAAGATAGTAAGATGATTGGTTCTTCCTCAAATGCCTTAGAAGAACCCATTATGATGATGTCTCATGTCAGGATTGCGACGTGATCGCAAGATTATGGTAGTAAAAATCCCGTTGGTGGTAAAGAAGTAGAATCTTCTAATTCAAATCCATCAACTACAACTCCTCCTGGTTCTGATTTGCTACAGATCGAGAAACCTAACCCTGAATTAGTAATCAAACTGCCTGCTAAAGGTATACTTCGTAAATTAGCTTTCAATCCACATGCAAGAGCTGCTCAGAATTATAAAATTGTTGAAGACTTAGCTATTTCCCCTTCAGCAATGTCGGCTTTGGAGGTGCTGCAATCATGACCAGCACAGCGTAAATTACTATTGTCAGCTATAGGAGTTGTTGATATTTAGGATTCAAACCTAATAATATTCAATTTAGGGAATAGTACACCCCGCCTACCTCATCAAATGGCTTTCCAGATTCCAGTGTTCGTCAAAAACAGACCTTGCTTTCGGACTGTGATTGATGAGGAAGCTTCTACGTGTATTATGTCAATCCAGTGTTGGAGATCACTTGGTTCTCCTACACTCAATCAGTCTCTGACGATTCTAAAGGCTTTTTATGGCTAAGGGTTCCATCCTTTTGGAATTTTGTAGGATTTACCTATAGGGGTCGAAGGCAAAATTGTAAATCTAGATGTGGAAGTGGTTGATGCCCCTCTAGATTACAACCTTCTCTTGGGTCACAGTTGGTCTTACGCTATGACTGCTATTGTTTCATTGGTCTTTCGGCTTATCAAGTTTCCTCATAACGGAAATATCATTACGATAGATAAGCTGACATATTTTTCATCAAAGCCATCCTCTTCAGATAGTATTCAGCATGTCTGTAAAACAACTATCCCTTATAAGGATGTTGGGGTAGGTTTGATTAAAGATTTTGGTTTACTAGTAACTTTTTCCTTCCCTCCTCCTAACATATCACCTTGTATTGCAACTATTCATATGATTTCATCGAACACTATTGCTTTTGATGATCCTTGGATCGTACCTTCCGATTCTGAGGTGGATTCATTTAGTAACGCGATGCCTTTGAGTCCCTTTGAAATTGCATATCAAGCTGTACAGTTGTTTTCTGACTCTTTTTCAACCGAAACTGATCCAATCTATGTGGTCCATGGGGAATCACTTTCAATATCAACCTCAGCTTCAACAACATTTTCTGAGCCTGTTCATACTGATGAGCAGATTCATGAACTTTTGTCTGTTGATGATTTACCATGGGAAGATCTTCATCATCGATCTTCATTTTTACCTGAGATTGATCATTTTGAGAATGATTTTTCATCTATTTTTATCACTGACTATGTCAAAGAACCACAGAATCCATTGCAACTTCCTGATTCTGAGTTAAATTTGGGAAATACCTCTCGAACAGTTCCTATTGACATTTCAGTTAAACCTAGAATTATTGAAAAGATTCATATAGGTGCTTCCTGTACGGACGATGAAATCCAAACTTATAAAGCCCTATTTCAAGAATTCCGCGACATGTTTGCCTGGTCATATGAAGAAATGCCAGGAATCGATCCATCAATTGTTGTCCACGAAATTAAAACTTACCCGAATTCTAAACTTGTTCGGCAACGTTTGCGTCAGATACATCCAAGAAAAGTTGTTGCTATTAAAGCTGAAGTTTAGAAATTACTTCGAGCAGGTTTCATTTATCTAATTCCTTTAACGAATTGGGTATCGAATATTGTTCCTATTAACAAAAAGCAAGGAACAATAAGAATATGTATCGATTATAAGGATATTAATCGAGCTTGTCCTAAAGAGAATTATCCAACCCCCTATATCGATCAAATTATTGATGATTGTGCCGATACTGAAATGTTCTCCTTTATGGATGGTTTTTCGGTTACAATCAAATCAACATACTCCCTGCTGATCAACCTAAAACGGCTTTCATTTGTCCCATTGGGGAGATTTGCTTATTGCAAATTACCTTTTGGATTGAAGAACGCTGGAGCAACTTCAAGCTATCGTAAAATTACCTCCTGCTTCGACTCTTTGCCAACTCCAAAGTTTGCAAGGGAAAGAAAACTTTTTACGTCATTTCATTCCTAACTACGCCGAGATAACGAAAGGTTTTACTAGGTTGTTGAAACAGAATACTCCATTCTTTTGGGATGAGATAGCTGACAAATCTTTTGATGCACTTAAACACGCGTTAACCCATACACAGTTATTGCATCCTCCCAATTACAACCAAGATTACATTTTGTACCTCGCCACTTCTCATTCTACCATTAGGATGGTTTTAGTTCAGGAAGATGAATTCAACAATGAACATGTGATTTACTATCTTAGTCGAACTCTGAATCCGACTAAGCTTAAATATTCGCATGTGGAGAAATTGGCCTTGGCGGTTGTTCAAGTTGTTCAAGCTGTCCAAATATTTCGTCATTACATCTTATTACGCAAAACCATGATAATTTCTGACTGTAACCCTATGATGTACATCTTGACCGAACAATTGCTAGGGGGCAAGTATTCCAAATGGATAGTTATCCTGCAGGAATTTGACTTGGAATTTGAAAAATCAAGGCAAAGAAATCTTTGGTTTTTGCGGAACTGATGTGTAATTTCCTGCGGAAGAGCCCATTACGGATGAATCCTTGTTTCTTATCAATACTCTTGATCCATGGTATGGAGATATTATTGTTTATCTCCAAACCAAATCTTTTCGGTCCGAAATCTCACGATCTCAGTGCCAGAAAATATGTTTCCAATCCCAACAATACAATATTACTGGAGATACACTCTATCATCGTGGGGCAGATTCTGTTTTCCGACGTTGTCTAACTCATGAAGAAACTGAAAAGGTTTTGAATGACTGTCACTCTAGATCATGTGGCGGTCATATGTTTGGGTATGCCACAGCCCAAAAGATATTGTGTGCTAGTTATTCTGGCCATCCTTATTCAAAGATTGTATCTATGCAGTCCGGAAATGCCACAATTGTCAAATTTTTTATCGTAAGATGTGTGCTCCACCCGCTCCTCTCCACCCTATAATTGTTGTCGGTCCTTTCGCAAAGTGGGGTATTGACTTTATTACATGTAACCCTCACTCGGCCGGGGGGCATGCGTATATCATCCTAGCGGTAGATTATTTTACTAAGTGGGCCGACGCGATGCATACATTTTTGGCAGACGACAAAACTGCTGCAACTTTCGTTTTAAATCATATAATTGCTAGATTCAGTGTTCCTCAAGCTATTATTACTGATCATGGAAGTCATTTTCGAAACATCATGATGACTGAACTGACAGATCAACTTGGCCTATGTCACGATAGTTCTACTCCATATTACCCACAAGCTAATGGTCTGGTTGAAGCTATCGATAAAGTTCTAGTCACTATGATCCAACGAATCATTAGAATTCATAGGTTGAATTGGCATAACATGTTATTTTCAGCATTTTGGGCATATCGCACCTCAGTAAAAACATCAACTGGTTTCACTCCTTTTGAACTGGTTTATGATTTGTAAGCAGTGTTACCTATTGAAGGCGAAATTTCGTCATTACAAATAGCCATAGAATTACTCCCAGCCACTTCTGAAGAGGAGAAATGTTTTTTGTACTTAGCTCAGTTAGATGAGAATCGACGCACTGCTGCATTAGCAATCGAAACTCATGCGAAACGGATAAAAGCTCAGTACGACCAAAATGTTACACCTCGTAATTTTTCAGAAGGAGACCTAGTTTTACTATATGATCAAGCAAACGATAAGCTAGGGGCTGGAAAATTTGTACCTATGTGGCATGGTCCTTATATTGTTAAGCGAAAGCTGGCAAAAGGGGCCTATGAATTGGTAGATTTTGATAGTGTCTCTTTGGGTAAACCCAGAAATGGGCTTTATCTGAAGAGATATTATGCTTAAATTTCAGTGTGGAGATTTTTGTTAGATTAGTTTCTTTATAGCTGGTGTGTTTTAGATTAGAAAAGTGTGCCTAGTTTAGAGAGTGCTTTTATCATTTTTCCTGCTTATCTTGATTTTACTCTTGATATTGCAGATGTCGACGTCTCTTCAAGCATACATTGGTTTTTCTGATGGTGCTTGTCGTAATACACAAAACATTTCTTTCGCAGCTTGGGTTATCTATTCACCCTCTGATGAGTTAGTATCTATGAATGGGGTAAGCCTCGGTCAAACAACGAATAACATTGTAGAGTATAGTGCAGTGATTGAGTTATTATCTGAATCCATCCCATTTGGGATTTAGAGTTTGATTGTTAGGTTAGATTCTGAACTCGTTGTATTACAACTTAACAGGGTTTATGCCATTAGAAATCCAATGTTATTAAGATTTATTTTAAGAGTTCTTCTCTTGGAACGTGAATTTGATTACATTGAATATCAGCATATTCCAAGATATTTAAATACATTAGCAGATGCAGTTGCTTCTCGTATGATAAATAGACATTTGAAATAATCAAAACAGTAAATTTAAAAACATTGAATAACATGTTACACAAGATAGCTAGTAATAATGATATATCATAACATAGTAGAAGTGTGTCAAATATACATCATCTTTGATCATAGGTTGAAAAACACCTTATGATTGGTAAAAATGATAGTACAAAAAGACATAAAATGTCGTATGAGTCTACAAAGGCAATCATCCTATCCCTGGTGATGATTACAATAAGAAACCACTACTCGGGCCACCATACAAAGGAACCTCCTAAAAGGTCCTGGGACCCTAATCACATATCGCTGTAACCTAAGTGGAATATCATTTATGCTAGTCTCTGGAATATCTACTGTCAAACGCTCTAGATGATTCTCCAATTCGGTTAGGGTCTCTGTAGATTGGTCCTATGGGGCCAGTACTGCTGCAGTTGGGTGTCTCCTCTCATAAGGTTGGAGAGTGGCTGGTTGTCGTGGACCCACATCTGCATTTGAAACTTTTTATTGTCAGTTTTGGACGATTTAAAAAACAAAAAAAAATTCAGTTAAAACTTAGAAAGTGTTGAAAATGATTTTACTTGAATCATCCCACTGCTCTCCTGGTGGAAGAATCATGTCTGGGTCACTGCGATAATCCATCCCAGCATATGGAAAATCCTGAATCACAAAAAGTTGGTTCCTCAACCAACGAAAATACTTAGGCAGAAATCAAACAACCTCTGAACCCTCCTCAGGATAACGGGCCATCACTGCAACCCAACGCATTATCCTAGGCTCTCAAGGAAGACCAGCCTCAACAGAAAGCTGCTGTGGGACCAGCATAGGGACCCTCTCTAGACCAAAGCTCACAACCAGGAAACCGTATCCAAAGTTTTTTAGTTGTTCGTTCTTTGCTCTGGTTAGTTGGCCTTTTACATTCGCCAACACAGCTTCACACCAATTGAATATGGTACCTCGATAACAGTCTACAGCCATTTGCATCTGGGATCCAGTAGCTACATGCAATGTTGCACTCTCGCATAGTTTGGTGACAGTGAACGCAATAACCTTAAGTTCAGGATGGTCGATAGTTTTAATATCGATCCGTTTTTCCTTTGTTTGATCATTGCAAAACTCTAATCGTAGACTAGCAACAGACTGGCCACTTGACCTAGTCTCGAAAAGAGATAATCGTTCACCTATTTTGGGCAAACCAGTCAAAAAATATATGTCCCCTAGCTCAATTTCGAGCCTGTGGCCACTAATCATGAAACACTGGTCCTGTATGTTCCACCTGTCTACCAGCCATTGCAAAAAGTCTACTTGGACCCTCATGCTTGGTATGGCCCAAAACTTAAATAGTCCGCATTTGGTAAGATCCACATCCTCATGCTCGCGTTCCCGCCAAATAAGCATTTTGTATGTCATACAATGCAAAAAAGACGTATTAGAACAATTTAGTTCGAAAATTTTTGGGCATAAATGGAAAAATTTGAATTTTTAAAATCCATTTCGCGGGGTCCGCACCCGCTGGTTACAAACAGTGCGTAGGTCCGCACTCGTCATGAGAAATAGGTGCGGACCCATGGCTTTTTTCTTTGTAGAAAAAAGTTGGGGTCCACAGGGGCCGCATGTTGCACCTGCGGACCCCTGCGAGAATTTTCTAAACCAAATTCTCCTTTAAAAATCAATTTTAAAGCCTAAAAATGAAATGTAAATGGTTGAAATGCAAGATAAGGATGATGTGGATTACCTGGAGCTGACGGTTTTCGATTCCAACGGATGGATTTTCCGCAATCTTCACAGGAAGTTTCTTACCCAAAAGCTCTCACTTCTCACTCTGAAATCAAATGGTAAAAATGAATTTACAAAAGCCCTTTTTATAAGATTTTTTGAATAAATGAATTTTTAATTTATTTATTTTTCACTTTAAAAAGGTAACTTTTTGATACATTTTTATTTATCTTAAAATAGGTATGAGTAATGTTTTGAGTTTTTGTGCAGAATATTGGATTTTTCGGGGAAAATTGATCATTTTTAACAAAGAGTACTTTTATCACTTTTTTGGGCTCTTTCAAAAACTTACGAAAAAGCGAAACATTGGAGTCCTCTTTAAGCTCTTTTCTGACTCGTAAAATATGAAAAGATTGCCGAGTTTTTTCCTTTTTAAACTCGTTAAACGGAATTAAAAAGGCAGTCCACTTACAACTCTTTTCTGACCGTATAAACATGAAAATATCACCGGACTTTTGTCATTTCAAGTTCGATACTGGTTCTAAAACGATGTGTCTTCGATCACTTTTTTACTTTTTCGGATCGGAGCCACTAATTATGAAAAGTACTCCTTGATCGTAATGGTCAAGCAGTTCTCTCAAGTATTATTTTATACTTTTTCGGGCTTGGGGGACACAAATTTATGAAAAAGGACACCCATGTAGTTTCTTTGAAAAGTACTTCACTCTTCATACATGAAAGACTTCAGCTTCATCTATTACAGACTTCTCACTTTAGGGGGTAATGTGTTGCACTAAAAATCGTCACCTTGACATTCTGCAATCTGTGTGAGTCCATTACCACTCATACTTTCCTCATTTGCAAGTCTTAAGCCTCAGTTCTTCATATCAAGTCTTGAAAATAAGAGAAAGTCCTTAAAAGTATCTAAAACTCTCGTTCTGCACTTTCTCTTAGCATTACTTGCTGTCCCGCATCTAAAGCTCATTTCCCCAGCGCACCTGACCGCTCTGTCTCTGTGTTATGGATGCGGACCCCTATAAAATTTAAAAAGGCACAAGTATATTCTTAAAAAATCACTTTGAGTCATTTCTAGAAGCTTCTGGAAGGAATCTTGAGGTGGCAAGTTCGCTCCCTTAAGGTTCATGCATCCCATACCTTAAGGAGCTAACCCCTTGATGTGAGGAGCTTATCCATTTGAAGGAGGACTATATCCCTTCATAGGTGGACCGGTAACCTCCTTCCTCTGCACTATAAAATGAAGCATTGGGCTGGTTACTTGGGAGGTTGAAAGCTGAATATTTTTGAGGTGAAATGCTGCTAGAACTTAGTCTTCCTAATTGAGTTTTTATGAGGAGAGATTACATACCTCTTTGATCTCATTTGGAAGAGTGTAAGGCTTGTCAAAGTAAAGGAGATTCCTGTTTCGGACCCTGGGAAGAGCTTGTCCAACATTAAGGCTAAAAAGGTTGTAATTTTCTTCTATTTCAAAGTTAATACAAATAAGTTTGTTTTTCTCAATAAATTGTGTTTTATGGTTTATTTTGTGGATTCTTTGATCACCACAATGAACATGATTTATGATATTAGCTATGCAGGTGTTATTTGATGTTTGCTTGTTTGTGTTTGCAGGTTCTCAAAAGGAAACTCTTTCTGATGGTTGAAGGTTGGCTACTACAAACTAGCATTGGACTTAAGGTAGGGTCTAAACACCTCTATAGTTTTTATTAATGAATCGTATATGTTTAGAGAAAGATAGATTTGCTTGTTTGCTTGTTGCTAGATATCTTTAGATACTAGGGATATCGGCCTTGTCCGCAAGATCGATTTATCTGGCCAACAATAATGGACCAACATCTCTAGTAATCTGGTGTTTGCCTTCATATTTGGCATCTTGCAATTTTTTAATAAACCACACCCTATTAAGGAATACAGTGCCATTTGATCATCCATCAATTCATTATCAATTGCACTATGTTCCCTTTCTCTCCATGTGATCAAGATTTTGCAAAACAAATGTTTTTGGATCATTAAAAACTATGTTTTAAATTTTCGAACTGCGCACGCGCCGGTTCACTACATACATAGTCGCGTATAGGGCCATTTTACATGTGAGTCTGCCCTGTCCAACCCACGTGCACACAGGGAATAAATTTTTAAACTATTTTTCTGCGGTGGAATTTTTGAAAAAATACATTTGAAAAACAATAAATTTTATCTAAGAATCATTTATAATATTACCTGGATAGTTGAAGGCTGAACTGATGGACGAATCAGATGGATTGAGGTTGCTTGATTTTTTCCTCCAAAGCCCCTTCACTCACTTGTTCACAATACAAATGAAAAATTATAAGTCAAAAGGTCTTTATATAGGTTGACATGTAAAAATCATTTTTTTCAAAAGTTCATATTTTATTTGCAAAACTTTATGAGCTTTGTGACCCTTTTGGCTTGGAGTGTTGGGATGGGTCATTTTTTCAAGACACTTTGGAGATTTTGAGAGACCACTTCGATTGCATGACCACATACTTGTCATGGCAGGTAATGTCTTTTCACTAGCATATAGGTTAGGGGATATCATTTTCCATTGCATTTTTCATACTAGCCTCCATACTGCGATATCTTGGCCATAGGGTCGACCCCATCATGTCTTGGTTCTTAAACCATTTTCACTTGCCGACTTATAAAATCATGACGTGATGGTAGAGCCAACCTTTACATGGGCATCTTAGTTAGATTCTCGCTAGCATATGTTGCCCATGCTGCTATATTACGTAGGCTCGGGAGTCCTCTTTAGTCCCGCCATGACTTGTGTGTTGAAGCTTCATTCTCTTACTTCTTCGCTATTTTTCTGGCTTTATACCCTAGAGGCTCCTTTGTGTTGATTTGTACCACTGCATTGCATGTTGACTATTTTCCTTTTTTTGGCTTCAAGCCGACTTCACTTGGACTCATGTATAAGCCACTTTTTGACCATGTCCTTTTACAAAATCAACCTTGCAATCACTTAGCCTCTACAACTTGACACCTTTTTCCAATGGAAATAACATCCTTTGAGTGTCATTGACCAGTTTCGTCACCTTGCATTGAGCATAGGAATGTTCCCCTCCCTGGAACTAGCGCATCTGTATTTAGACACTCGTTCTTTCCACTATACCATAGGAATTCTTTTATTCTTTTTCAGGCTTTCTAAATATGAAAAAGAAAAAAAAAAAATTCCAAAAAGGGTGGGAACGAGACATTACTTCTATGATTGATGGAAGCTAGATTCAGTTGTGTTTCCCTTGAATAAAAAACTCAAAACCAAGTCTTTCCTCCATTGGGATGGGCTTTAATTTGACTTAGGAGATCCTTAACCTTGTTATTGAGTCAATACCACTTTGGTTAGTTATCTTTTCCAATCATATGGAGAGTTTGTTTGTGCCTCTTGCATGCATTGGGGGAATTTTGATGTTTAAAGTGGGCCTCCTAAGGAAATTATAAAATAATAGTGGAAATAATAAAATAAGATTAGATTACATCATCAAATTTAGAGAGAAAAAAGAAAAATACTATTTTTTCAACTTGTCTCCCTAAGGTTTTACTCAAATTTCGAGTGGGAGTACTCGTTGGATGTAATACATGAAAAACATGATTGCAATCACACTTTTTCATGTATTTCTCATTTTTCGTATAGCAAGGTCCATCAAAAGTATGAAACATGGGTACTCCTTGCACGAGTAATTAAATTTTCTATCCAACGAGCACTCCTGCTTGGAATTTGAGTAAAACCTTAGGAAGATAAGTTTAAAATACGAGTTGAAAAGGCAGTTTTATTATTTTATTATTTTTTAATATTTTTAATTTTTTACTAAAAGAATGGTGAATCATTCCCCATGGTTGACATCATCATCTTGAATCCTATTGGCTCTTATAAATTTTATTTTGGTTGTAAATTTTTCTTAGTAGGCCCATTTTAGACCTCAAAATTCCCCTAATGACAAACTTATACAAAGTTATCATATGCTGCCATATTGTCACATTTGAGTCGTGCTTTTGTTAAAGGGTAGTCAACCTGAGTCAGCCTTTCAGTGGTATCTCTTGAATTAATTTCAGTCAGCCATCCTGAGTTGTCAGAGTCATGTTCATGATCACATAAGCTATTTGGTCCTTTGCTCGTGCTAGTTTGAGAAGGTCTCCATTAACTTCTTGCTAGCGGGTCTTCCTCTTATCGACTACGACAAATTGTTCTAAGAGTAGACCTAGAGCTTCACCCTAGCCCTATTTCCATCATTAATAGGTGACCTTGTGCTCAACATCGATCAGTATCATGGGTATTTTTTTGGGTGCAAGATCCCCCAAGGGAAGTTTTGGGGCTAAAAGCCCAGATTTTGGTTAAAAGTTGTAAATTCGATGCAAAGACTTCGCATTTTATGGGCGCGGAGCGCGTAGCTTGTAAATGAGTCATAGGGTTGTCCGCACTCAATTTTGTAATGTAATGTCGGCTATAGAGATCTACCCATGGTCCATAGACCATGGGATTGTATAAATAGAGCGAGGCTCTAAGTTGTAAAGGAATAGAATTAGAATAACCATGGAATAGAAGCATAGTAGAATATCTAAGGGTAAAGTCGAGTCTTTGGGCCATAGAGTAGGAAAAGGCTTTGTAGTTGAGTGCACAAAGGCCTAGTAGTCTGCAAATGAGTGCGCGGACCCCTGCAACTGAGTGCGCAGGGGGAGTCGAGTCTGTAACTGTTGAAGCATTAATAAAGAGAAGTTTTACCTCAATTCTGTGTATTTATTTCCTATTTTCTGTATCGAATATATTAGGTATAAATTGCATTTCTATTGTCTATATGGTGCACGAACATATATAACTATATAGATTAAGTGAATGTGAGTTAAAGTATCTTGTTAAGCGAATTTGACTAACATCTATAAGAGGATAATTAAGATACGAGGTGTAACTTTGGGAAATAGCGCAAATCAATGTGAAATCACCTCAACCCCATAGTTAGGGCTACGCGAAGGAAAATTATAGCAGATCGCGAAGGTATCGCAGGTCAGAACAGTGCGTGAAGTAACCTGCATGAAGGTAGGCACAGTTGGACTAAATAAACCCCTTAGACATCTCAAGGATGCAGAAAGTTGGTTCCAGCATCCCCCCATACTGCTTCGGGTGAGACTTCAGTCTGCGCTCTGTGGGTTGATGCTGAAAGGGCCAGTAGTGTAGGGATTTATTTGGCTAATTAGCTTTGAACCTGGGTCAGGCCCCCTCAAGCCAACAAATGGTTTCGTTTCCAGGACCAGAATCTGCATAGAGATGTCTGATGTCATATCATTGGAATCCAACTTAGAAGGAAATCGAAGGCTAGTTAGACAGAAGAATTCACGAGTTCGCGGTGCAAGAGAACAAGAACCTGCAACTAACAAAAGAAGAGTGGTTAGACTACTACCTCTACATAGAGATCCACAAAATATTCTTTGCGTCTTTCCCTACTAAGCAGTACGAGTGGTTCATGAAGCTAGCAGATAGCCAAGGAAGGTGGAAACTCAAGAATCCTATTGTGTGGACTCCAGAATTAGTATGAAGGTTGGAAGCATCGGAGGATAAGATCATGTGCTATGTTGAACACTGGCTCGATCAAATTATAGGAGGATTCATTACTGAGTTCACGGTTGACACCTCAGTGAGCTACAACGAGGCAGAGCGACGCTTTCTCAAGGGACCACGAGGTAAGTACGTAAAGTCTCTGAATACTTGGATTAAAATTTTATTGTGTGAAAAGAGGATTATGCAATTACCTTGATCTTCGGGGCTACATGAAGTGGAAAAACTTATAGGAACGAAGGAAATAAGGGACTAGAAACTAGCCCCTTGATTTCACCTCCGCGAGGGGACAAGGAAGAGCTCACCCAGGTCTCTCCGTGAAGTGCGATCCATTTGATAAGACCAAGAATTCTGCGAGTACCACCCCCACCCACACCGCCACCAGCTTCACCTCCATCTTCAACCATACCACCTTTGCCACCACCGTGAGTCAATATGGCAAGCACGATAAAGTTGCCTGTGTTCAAGGGAGTGGAAAATGAGGATTCAGATGAGTTTTGGTTCATCGCACAAGCCATTTGGGAAGCATAGGGAGTTACGGATGACAATATAAAGAAAGTGACACTCGTTAGCGCCCTGCAGGACTGCACACTGACCTGGTATATTAAGCACTCCAATGATAATCCAAATGCGGGAATCGCAGATATCTAAGCAGCGCTAAACAGAGAATTTAGTAGGCTAAGGTCTGAAGCATAGTCGATCATTAGATTCAAAGAAATCACGATGCTACCAGGCAAAACTCCTTGGGAGTTGGATCAGTGTTTGAAGTGTATGATTCACAAAGTTAATATGAATCTGACGCATGGACAACATCGCGAATGGTTTGTAGCATCACTAACGCCACATTTGAGGAGTGCGCTATCACAGCAGAAGTTAATGACTTAGGTAGAGGCCTTAGAGATTGCGATGAGGCTGCATGAGACCCCGATGCAGGATCCTAACTTAGGGGTTCAATAGATCTATGCGCCGCTGAAGAATTTATGTCTAGAAATGCTGAGTCTGAAACAGGATAGGACAGCTCGACCAGAAGTGCACGAAGAGGCGTGGTGTGTAAAATGCAAAGGTCAAGGTCATGACAAGGACCACTTCCTGATTTTCACGAATTACCTTGGAGGAGGAGGACCGATGCCACTAAGGCCAGAAGCACAAGCAGGCCCTAGCGTGACGCCTGCTTTGTGGTGTGCGATTTGTCAAATAGGTGGAAAACCTACTATGGACAACTTCCATTTGTTACAAAAGTATACACAAAATTCGTAGCAATTGTTCTATAACTTTTGTAGGTTAGCAGGACACGATGAGCACACTTGTAGAAGCTATGAGTTGATGATGGATAGAAATCCCACCTATAGAGTTCAAGCTGAATCGCAACCCCTAGATGAGAATACAGGAGTGGCGCAAATAGGATTTCAAGGGCACAGATGAGGCCGAGGTGGAGGAGGACCTGGAAGAGGTCGCAGTCAGTTGATATGTTACAAGTGCGAAGGGCCAGGAAATTATGCTTGCGATTGTACAAATCCAACGTAGCTGTCGTGTTTATATTGCACCTTGTTTGATCATGAGATGAAAGATTGTCTTATGCTGATAGCTAGGATACACGACAAAGGAGTGCTACCGCCTCCCCTGACTAAGAACATGCAGATGATGAGGTCCGAGCCACGCGAGGAAGTTCCAAATGTGAACATTGTGCTCCGAAGTGGAATCACGATATGAGATGACAAAGGAAAAAAACCGGAAGATAGTACTTGGGTTTGAAAAGCTTCAGAGAAAAAGCGGAGTTCGACTTTGAGCGCGCTTAGGAAACATTCATGGAAGACAAGAAGAGCTTCACTAAAGCCTCCATTTCAAGAAGAAAAGATAGACCAAAGTTGAAGATGGACCCATCTATGCTCACAACATTCCTGGAAACATGTATTAAGTTACTGCATGACATTAAAGCTGTAAAGGGTTATAGGAACTCATTAACAGATGCGTTGGGACTGCACCAGGAGAACCGCACGTGGTCAAAAAGATTGGAAAGCATAAGACAAGGACGAGAAGAGAAATGAGGTTAACCACGCAAATTGGAGAATATGAAATGGAACAAGTAATCCTAGATTCAGGATCGGATGAGAATGTTTTGCCAAAGCAGACATGAGAGTGAATGGGGAGACCTATGCTATAATGGTCTCCTATTTAACTAGGAATGGAAAACTAGCAGAAGATAATACCCATGGGGCGATTGCAGGGAATCACTATGGATATTGAGGGAGCAAGTGCGCTAGAAGACTTTGAAATGATAGAGATTGTGGATGACAGTAATCCCTATCCTGTGCTCTTAGGAATTGATTGGGCCACTAACATGAACGGGGTGGTTAATCTGAAGAAGCGCAAGATGATTTTTGAGAAGAAGTCACTACGCGTAGTTATACCTATGGACCCTACTAAAGGATCAAACTATACAGAGCGAGTGCACGACTATGAAAGTGATGATGATTTGGACTGCATCTATAAGATAACAACGCGAAACCAGGACTGGGTGAATCCGACTGCAAATGGACGGCTTGCATAGGAGCACGAGAGCTCCTGTACTTCATATTCGGATGAGGAAACAGAACGATGGCAGAATTGGTTACATGAGGTGACTACACTGAATTGTAATATGATGACAAGGTCGCTATACTATGTATCGATAGAAGTAAGATACATGCATACTTATGATGGCATAAGTGAGTTAGATAATTTCTTGAATAAATTTGAAAGGGAGGTGCCAGAAAAACAATGCTTCCAGGCCTTGAATTGGGTATTGTGCACTACGCTCGCGAGGTGGTGGGTTATGCACAAAGGGAGCTTTGACGACTGGCGCGAGTGTGGGGGAATGATGCGCTTTCGATTTGGGAAGTTGAGGGTGTGGTTGACAGACAAGTACAATGGTCGAGATGATCCACGTGCACATCTAGCGAAATGGACGCAGGCCTATGGAGAAAAGCCACAACTTGAGTGGGTACATATGTTTTGTCATACCTTGGATGTTATACCATTGAACTGGTACATAGAAATAGAGCTCTACCATGGGAGAGGTGAATGGGATGTTCTGCGCGAAGGGTTCATGATAACCTTCAATTTTGAGGATGAATGGGACAGCATTAATGAAGCACTGCAAGAGGTAAAAGTAGGCATCTTCAGGATACCACAGGACCTGGTAGAATCGATTCAACCTGAATGGGCTACTCAGATGAGATGTGCACTGGAATGTTATAATGTAATTATTGAAGAAGAAGACGAAGATCCGTGGAAAATTAACATTCCAAAGACGGAAGGCCACCGCGAGGTTCTGGGACCTAAGATTAAGAACCCTGACATAATCGCGTCGGTGAAAACTAAGCAGTTAAATATTGGTATGGAGGCAGAACCTAAATTTGTGAAGATTGGAGACTATTGGGATGGCCCAACGGTGGATAAGGTCGTTGAATTGATCCACGAATTGATCCGAATTGGATCCTAAAACAACTCCATGACTGTTAATACTTAAGAATGAATGACAGAGTTCAAGAAATCATACAGCTATCAGGAATAACCTCTGGATAATGATAATTTGTAGCTAGCACAGAGAAACAAGGACCTTCAGTCAAAGCGCGTTATCCGTTGGCCCATGGGGACTGTGCATCGCACAAAAATGGCAATTAGGAAGCTCAGATCAGAAAACAGAGGCAAAGCGCTAATCGTGCATCGCTAGGAAAAACCCCTCGAAATGGAAAAGCCCCAAGCGCTTGGTCACAAGGAAACTAGAGAAATTGTGGGAAAAACGCTAAAATCGAAGGTGGGTCTCGCGCTCCAAAACCGGTGGAATATTGGAGGCATTTTGGGTGGTAAGCGGGTTTGTCAGAGAACCGAGCGATTCCATACGTTGGTTGATGCGTGTCCGGTGGATGAGAGAGAAAACCGCTCTCATCGCAGGCTAATGTTCAAGCAAGTCAACCACGCGATAAGAGCGATAACCGTAGGATCTGGAGGCCTCAGATCTAATGATGGAGAATACACCTGATGGGAAACCAGATTTGGAGGGAGAAATAAGCCATGACGCATAAAGGTTTGAAGTCCGATTTGACTGTTGAGCTGGTGGATGAATCATTTCACAAAGTAACCGAAATAATGAACTGTCGACGAAGGGTGGTGCTTAGATTGTGAAGGGACAAGTGGCCACCTCCCTGTGAGACGTTACACAGTGGCGAGGACGCAGAGGCAGGGAATTCCAAGTGGATAGCGGCAGGTGATCTGAAGGGACAGAAGTGGAAGCGAACAGTCAAGGGATGGATTGGCTTTAAGCCATGAACAAACAGAGAACATAAATAAAGGAAAAGGAGACAGTGAGACAGAGAGATAGAATAGAGAGCGAAGCAAGAAGTAGAGAATAGAGAACCGATCTGACCTGCAGAGCTAAGGTAGCATCGAGTAGACAGAACCAGGCTTGAGAGGTTCAAGCAATCCCTGAGAGGATATCCATTGGGAATTGATTACCAAATTGGAATCATCCCATGAAGACCAGTTGAGGTCAAGACTTGGTAAGGGGGAGTCTGTGCACTCTAGTGGCTTGGGGAATCCAAGTACCACCCTACTAAGCATCATCTGTTTCAGGAGACTCAAATTGAACTCCTCATTGTAAAAACTCTGCTTAAAGACACAATAAAGAAGGCCACCACTAAAAGCTGGACCGAAGACATAGACCAGCTGTGTTTCTCTTACTGTTTTCCATTTTCCAGTGTCTGTGTATTTTGAAATCTTATCGATCCATTGCCTAAGATAACATAGGCACACACCAACACGAGTCTGTAATACCTTCATTAATTAATTAACTGAGATCACTCACAAGTTATTTTCAGATCATGAATATTAGGACTTATTCCCGACCAAGTTTAAAGATTTGAAGGGAATAATTGGATATTTAGGGGTAATGAAGATCACGTTAAAATGCGACGCGAAGCCAGTTAAGCAGCGACAATATCGCTTGAATCTGAAATACAAGGAGAAGGTCCATGCAGAACTAGACAAGATGATCGTAGCAGGTTTCATCGAGCCTATGGAGGAATCCGATTGGGTAAGCCTGATGGTGGTACAAGAAAAGAAGCAGTTGGAATAAATAAGAATATGCGTGATCTCAGAAAGTTGAACGACGCGTGTGTACATGATCCATTCACAACTTCGTTCACGGATGAGGTGTTGGACAATGTAGGTAGTCAGGAAGCATATTCTTTCACTAATGGGTTCTTAGGGTACCACTAGATCAAAATCGCGCCAAAGGATAGAAGCAAGACAAACTTCACGACTGAGTGGGGTTGCTTTCAATATACTGTCGTGCCATTTGGATTGAAGAATGCCCCAACTATCTTTTCGCACGTAGTTGTTGTGGAAGTCAGGGAATATATTTTTAAATTCTCGGAGGTCTATTTTGATGACTGGACTGTATTTGGGCTGGTTAGGTGCCATGTAGTGAACCTACGCTTGATGCTGGATACATGCCAAAGATACCAAATTGTGCTAAAACTCAAGAAGTGTATGTTCCTCATTCCTTTTGGGAACCTGTTGGGGCATGTGGTTTGTAGACAAGGGCTGATGGTATACCCCATGAAAATCGCGGTGATTCTGAATTTGCAAGCTTAGTGGAGTGCAAAACAGTTGCGCACTACTCTGGGGCATACAGGGTACTACAAGAAGTTCATCAAAAGCTATGCCCAGATCATCGCTCCTCTGGAAAAGTTATTGAAAAAGGATGTCACGTTCTGCTGGAATGATGATTGTAAGAAAAGCCTGGATGTATTGAAAGAAAAGATGGTCAATGCGCCGATTTTGGTTTTCCCGAACTGGAAGAAAGATTTTCATGTCCATGTTGACGCATCGAGTATAGCGTTGGGGGCAGTACTAACATAGGAGGGTGGAGAAGGCTTGGATCACCTTATCGCGTTCACAAGTTGCAGATTATCTAAAGCAAAAAAGAATTATTCCACCACTAAACGCGAGGGACTAGCTATGGTGTATGCGCTCCAGAAATATCGGCACTACTTGCTAGAGGGACACTTCAAGATGTATACAGATCATTCCACATTGAAATAATTGGTCAATAAGCCTGTGTTAGGGGAGGCGCATATGAAGATGGCTTTTATTGTTCCAAGAATATGATTTTGAAGTTGTTGTGAAGCCTGGACGATTGAATGAGGGACTAGATCACCTGTCACGCATTGAGACAGGAGAGGAACCTACTATTCTGGAAGAAGGATTACCTTACACATAGCTCTTTGCTGTGCATGTAGTGGATGGAAATTTTGAAGATATAATTCACTTTCTCACTACTGGAATTGTTCCAAAATGGTACTCCATCCAATAGAAGAAGGAACTAGTGGTGCACGCGACAGATTTATCTGTCATTGCAGGGCACCTATATAAAATGGGGAATGATGAGATATTGTGAAGGTATGTACCTGAATTTGAACCAAACAATATCCTCACGGAAACTCATGGGGGAGCTATAGGAGGACATTATGCAGGTAGAGCAACTGCGTAGAAGATTCTCCGCGCAGGGTTGTGGTGGCCGACCCTTCATCAGGATTCAAAATCACATTGCAAGGCCTGTGATGTATGTCAAAGAATAGGTAAACCATTATGGAGGGACGAGATGCCTTTGTATCCGTAAATGATTTTGCAGCCATTTGAAAAATGGGTGATTGACTTTGTAGGAGCTATCGAACCTCAAAGAAAAATGGACGCGAGATATATTATCACTGCGACAGAGTACCTGAGTCATTGGGCAAAAGTGCAGCCGGTAAAAGATTGCATGGCTGCAACCACTGTGAAGTTTTTGTTTGAACATGTATTGACGCAATTCAGATGCTCGAAGACCTTGATGAGCGATTGCGATACACATTTCCTGAACAAGACAATCAACGCGCTAACAGAAGAGTTTCATGTGTATCATCGGAAAATCACACCGTATCACCCACAAGATAACGGTACAGTAGAAGCGTTTAACAAAGTACTAGAAACTACGCTGACCAAGGTATTCAATGCACAACGAAGTGATTGGGACCTGTGCGTACCCGCAGTATTATGGGCTTATAAGACGACATGCAAGAAACTAACGGGGCAGACACCTTTTCGGCAGGTCTATGGAGTGGAAGATGTAATGCTTATGGAATACATCGTGCCTAGTCTACACATAGCAACACTCACAGGTATGACGGATCGCGGCACCCTGGAGGAAAGGCTCACGCAGTTGGAGGAGCTCAAAGAAGAACGGTTTTTGGCTGGATTCCACCAGCAGGGGCAAAAGCAGCGCAAAAAATCCTAACACGATCGGCATATTAAGTTGCACACCTTTAAGGTGAATGGTTTGGTGTTACTATATGATAGTAAGTTTGATCAATTCCCAGGGAAGATCAGAATGCATTGGTTGGGACCGTATGTTATTAAGGAGATCATAGATGGTGGCACGGTGCAGTTGGTAAAAATGAATGGCGAACTCTTCCCAAGAAAAGTAAATGGCATTCGTTTGAAGCTATACATAGGTGGCTCAACCATCTGACTAGCCACAGGAAGTATAGTATTAGTGCTCTAGGTAGCTAAAAGGAGGCGCAGGACTATAAACTACTCTGCTCGGGAGCTGTGTGATGATAGGATTGTGCACGATAGCGAAGTATCACAAGGTCCACGACAACATGAGGGTAGCTACACTGCGGCGTGGGTTGGTTGGAAAGTGACCATTATAGTCACTATTCACGATGTGATGCTTGGTTTGAGACCAAATGGAGTGGGTGGCAGGCATTTAAGGTGAACTTTATGGGCTAGATTTGGGAAAATCTGTTGCTAAAGGAGCATTAATGGATCGAAAGTGGGGGAAACGGTCGAATTCAAATTCAAAAGGCGCTATAAAGTGCAAAGGGCTGCCCAGCAAACAACACTTGGAAATTTGAGAATTGAGCTATTGCGCACCCAAATATTCATGAACCTTGATTTGTTCAATCTTTTGAAGTCGAAGGCATTGTTTGAGCACTTACCTGAGCCGTTGAGATAATTGTGGAATAACAGTATGGTCGCGCCAGAGGAAGCCATGGATCTTGGAGAGATGACTGCTTAGGAGGCTGCGTTGGCCATAACATTTGGAGAAGCCCTAGAAAGTGTTGAGATAGTCGCAGAAATCCCTAAATCGCCATGCACATCGAGACCCAAGAAAGATAAGTAGCCTATGGTACTGGTGCGCGTGTCCCCCAGGAATCCGTTAAGGATGAGGCTCACCATGGAAGAAAAGGGGAAGGTGATCAATTTGGAAGCTGATGAGGAGGAAGAAGACTTTGAAGAAATCTTGGTATAGGAGGAGGACGAAGAAATGGAGGAAGAAACCCAAGGTGCGGACCCTCTGACCAGGCTGCCCACGTAGGTTCCTCCGCGGAAGGGGAAAGCAAAGGTGCCCAAGGACCTAGATGAGAGCAAGAGCTCTCTACAGACTCCGCTGCTCCCCGATGATATCATGTTTGATAGAGCGCACTTGGGACGGGTGTTGGTTCTGAAATTTGAAGACTAGGATCTCGCGGACCATGAGAAATTCCCACATCTGGAAATAACGCAGCTAATGTGCCAGAAGAAAAACACACGTGCAGGAGTCATAGAGTTGGAACAACACAAGTGGTTGTGAGTAGAGAAAGAAGCATCGTTAAAACTGCTATGGGTGCTACATTACTGTCGCGCCCCAGTGACTAGTTTGTCATCACGCAGCTGCTCTGCCTGGTGCATGATGGGTGTTTGTGTCTGAAGGAGACCATCCCCATCACGGATCATCTGATTCACAGAATTACCCGACTTCCTTGCAAAGGGGACGATCCACCAAACATATTTGAGGGTAAAAGTGATGATTTGGCCATCACGGAGGCCATGAAGAAGAAGTTCAAGCTGGAGAAGAAAAAGAGAAGGTACGTGATCTCCAGTATCAATAATGTTCCGGTCAAAGTCGCGACGTAGATATTGGTTGGGAAAGTCATGTGGAAGTGTTGTGCGAATGAGGTTCCCGCGCCGGTGGTTGCACTTGCCGCGCAGTGCGCAGAATGGGTCTAGTTCAACCGGGCAGATTACTTATGCAGAGAGTTCCTGGAAAAGTTTCACGAGGTGCAGGAGTAGGGGAAGACTTTCCACTATGCATGGCTTCTGCTATCCATAGTGCTGGTGGCTTGGGAATTTCCCCAGAACAACCAGTTCCCAATGATTACACAGGATCTTCTAGAGGCAGTGAAGTACGCTTTGTTGTGGGAAACTAAAGATGCGCAGAGGATCAGAGACAACAAAATATTCTAGGTGTTCATGGAGATGAACATCAGAATGGGGATTAACTGCAAGTTGTGATTATCAACCACTATCTATAATAGTCTGCAGAGCTTCGCAGAGTTCAAGGCAGACTTTCAGCACATGTGCATTAGGGTGATGAAGGACCCCGCGAAGGCATGGAAGGAGCTACCTTATTGTGTGATGGACGATGTCATATTCTCCATCCTTGAGTTGTGGCCACTGGATTGGCACACTCCAGCCAGCTCTGCGGTGGAAGCGGAGAAGTTTGCTGCACAGAGGAAAAAGGAGGAGGCCAAACTATGGATGGCGCAGTTGGCAGAGAAGAGAAGGAAAGAAGCAGCTGATGAGCCTCATCATTGGGTGATTATATGGGCCTTAATTCACCTCCTAGCTTAGTCAAAACAACTATTCTCACAACTTATTTCATACTTTTGATCATATTTTGTTAATGAGATGAGTTAGAGTTGGATATTTTGCTTTGTGGTCTAATGTGCATTTAATGCAGGAATAAAGGATATAAGCAAGGAACTGTGGCAAAGACCTTGGTAAAAAATCGAATGGGACATGGGAGAGGAATTATAGCAGGTAAATCCTCCTCATTTACTACCCCTCCATTCGAATATTCCTCCATCAGCTCGGAGTGCAAACAACAAAATCATGAGGACTAGAAGGTAGTCGAGCAAGTGAAAGTGATAGAAACCAATTTATCTTGAGTTTGAGTTGGGATCCGAGCCTACCTAATTTGAAGGAAGTCATTGGAGACTTCATATGTATAAGTAGAGAGGCTTAGGACCTCAGTAGGATTCAGATTTTTATCGTAAAACTCTACTTTATTTCTAAGCTACAAGACTTGTGACAGTTTGTTATGTAATCCATGGTTTTGATAAAGAATGAGTTTCGTTTTGAGCCAACACTAAGTTAACTTAGAGGGTTGAAGCTCTTGGGTTAGGGCCCAACCCAAGCAACCAAAGCTCCTCTTTATTGTACATGTATGCTAGCATAGATTCCTAGTTTTCTATTCATTTGCTTAAGTAGTTGCATTTCCATTACAACAGTATAGCATAGATTCCTGGTTTTCTATTCATTTTCTTAAGTAGTTGCATTTCCATTACAACAATATAGCATAGATTATTGGCTTTCTTTTCATTTTATTAAGTAGATACATTCCCATTACAACAGTATAGAGTAAATGATTCATGGTTTAATTTTTCATTTGCTTAAGTAGCGGCATTCCCATTACAATAGTGTAGAGTAGATCGGTTGTGCTTTAGTTTACTTCCATTTGTGTCTTCTTTCAATTAGAAGGTTAGCTAGGAGAAAAAGATCACCATAAGGCTGTCCACAGGTGTCTCAGCCTCACCTCCTCCCTCTGGGACCATGACTTGAAGTGACCCTTTAGCAACACCAAAAACGCAGGTTTCTAGTTCTCGCATGAGCTTTGGAGTTTGTTGTTTGATGCAGTTACTTGTTTCGTTTCACTGTCGTCTTTTTCCATCACTCTCGGTCCACCCTCACCCTCACCAATTTCTGTTGTTTTCATTGAAATCTCCTTCAACACTTTCTTCATGCATAATTTCCTTACCATCTGATCCACAACAAACTTGACCAATCACCGTCTGATTCATTAGTTTATCCAACAACCATCATGTGTGAAGTCTTCCACCTACTTTATGCACTCCAATATCCACCATCAATCTATCTCTTGATCCAATGACTATCGTGTCACCTCAATACTTTATGCACTTTGATCTCCATTGTCGATTTGTCTAGCCTGATCTGATGACTATCGCGCAATCTCGCGCGGATTCTTACACGACCGTTATCTGCCCAAGAGCACATGATAAAAGTGGTTTTCTCGTGCTATGCACTTAGGCTAATCACGTGAAATTTAGAAATACATCTTACAACGTTGAGGGCGTGTGAGAAACTACGTACTGCCTACGAATCCCGCTCCATCATACCGCACGTTTTTATCTCCGCTACTCATCTTCCAATTAATCCTGACCATCCATCTATTAACTTAAGTCTCTACGATAAGATCTTCTCCGTTCATTCTGTTCGATAACCCTATTCGTTCATCTATTCACTAAACCACCCACGATAATATCTTCGCCATTCATCCTGTTCGGTAACCCTGTTCATTTATCTATTCACTAAACCGCTCGCAATAAAATCTCTGCCATTCATCATGTTCGTTAACCCTTTTCGTTCATCTATTCACTAAACCACCTGCGATAAGATCTCTCCTACTCATCCTATTTGTTAATCTTGTTTGCCCATCTATCTACGTAATCTCCTGCGATAAGATCTCCGCCGCTCATCTTTCATTACGTCCTCCTTTCACTGGTTTCATCCTCCGACTTCTCTTCCGCTTGACTCCTTCCCAAACTTTGTTCTGCATATTATTTAAATGCTGCCACCAAATTTGTTTAGTTTTATTGCTTACACATTCTTAGGGTTGATTCTCTTTAATTCTTCAACTTAGATAGTAGCATTAGATTAGTGTTGATTTAGCAATTCTTCTTAGCATAGCTATTTAAATGGTTAATTAGGTTATGGTGTGAGTTAGCATTACATGTTGTTTTCTTCATTACTGCAGTAGAGTAGCTCCCTCTTAGAATAGATTTTCTCTTCTTACATCAAAGAATCAATCTTATTTTGAACCTATAGAATTTTGGCTTAGAACCCCTGGGGTCTCTTGCCAGATGAACAGTGACAACAAGCAAGACCTTCAATTTTACTTGTGCATATAGCACTATCACCTCCAGGTTTGTACAAACCCCGGGTTGATAAGTAAAGTTGGTAGCCTTGGGAGTTGTAGAATTCTTGTTGCAATACCTAGGCTCATCACTTTTTGGCACCATTGGCGACGGACGATGTCATATTCGCCATCATTGAGTTGTGGCCGCCAGAGTGGCATACTCCAGCCAGCTCTGCAGTGGAAGTCGAGAAGTCTGCTGCACAAAGGAAAAAGGAGGAGGAAAAACTGCAGATGGCGCAGTTGGCAATGAAGTGAAGGAATGAAGCAGCAGCATCCAAGGTGTAGGAGGTGCACGACGCTGCGAAGGAAGCAAAAGAGCAGCCGAGGGCAACTGAGAAGGACCACGAGGGAGAAAAGTCCCCTTCGATCACACAGGAGACAGATGCAGAGGAAGGTGGCGTGGACCTGCAGACAGTGTCCACACAACTCAAGTGACAACGCCTGGGAGAGAAGGTGGGGCCGCATAAGAAGTCAAAGGCTTCAAAGACTTCTTTGGACCCAATCACCCTCACTGAGGGGGATCTCCATGACATTGGGGAGATGGTGTGCGATGTCCCCGCAGAGGCCCTCCAACAGTTCGCGAAGGAAAACCAGATAGTGTTGGGGGGCCTTTAGGCACAGATACAGGAGTTGCAAGTGCGTACTCCTCAAGCTGGTACTATGTCGACCAGCCTCGTAGTAGGCATGACCGCGGCTGAGGAAATGCTACGCACCCACATGACCAACACTATAGTGCTTCTAGAGGGAGAAATGGTTACATAAAACGAGGCCGACAAGCCTTTGGTAAGTGCGCTGAAGAGAGTTGGAATAAACATGGTTGCGCTCCCTCGGGAGATGCTCTATGTTCTGCAAGACGGAGTGATCGCAGAACTGCGAGCCAAGGAGGGTCATGCGCTCCAGGTAATAAGAGAGCAAGAAATCAATATGGAGTAATTGAGCTTGCATCGTGATGAGGTAGTGGCGCAAAACCGACAGATTGTGCAGGTGTTCGAGGATGCCTGCCAGATGGTCCCGGAGTTGGCCATCCCAGCAGGAGACCCCGTGGAGGTGCGCATCTGGAAACTTGCACCAGGGGTGCACGAGGTGAAGGAAGAGATGGCCAACATTTAGCTGGAGCTGAACCTTCAGATAGTTGAACTCCAATTGAAGGCGCAACCTTCAACTCCACCAGACATGAAGGAACAGTGCGCCAGCGCCATTACTGCAGGAATAGCGGAGATCAACAGGGCAGTGAATGATTGCACATGGATATCTGAGGAGTCGTTCAAGGTTCTCACTACTCTGCAGGAGGACTCAAACATACAACTCTTAGAAATAGAGGCGTGTGAGCTGCAGCAAAAGTACGATGAAGTCAAAGGGCCAGTGCATATAGTGTCCCTGACACAAAGGCTCGCATGGATGCAGCAGGTGTTATAGACATATTTGGGCTCTGTAACCCCAAACTCATATGTCCATAAAATAAGGACTCCTCAAGTCCCTAAAAGTGTTGCTTCATACCCTAAAGGATCATGGTCAGTTGATTACATCATTTCCCAGAAGTTCCACCTCAAAAAATACTCAGAACTGGCCAAAACTGGACCATACAGGCTGCTCCATGGACAAGTTGTGATGCATACTGACTGCCTAACTGGCCAGGTGTGATGCATACTGAAATGGCCTTCTGTCGGGTGTGATGAGTGAGAGTAGACAAATGGCAAAGATAGTTTGCAAGGTGGATGATCATGGAATCTTCCAGAAACTTCTCCTATGACACTTGCCTCTCTGAATTTTCCCAAGGATGAGTAAGAGATCATGAAATCTCCAAGTGAAACCAAGAGCTATCAGTGGAATGACACTAATAAAAAACCCAGAGCTGACTCACACCCTTGCAAGACATCTATAAATGGATCACTCATCTGAGAGATCTAGAGGCTGGAATTTTGTATTTTGTAAGGAAGTGTTGTTGGTTTGGTGAGAAGAGACATTGCATTGTTGGGTGATTTGCTTGTTCATGAGGTGAAGAGGGCTTCTACAACTGGGAGGATGATGCTGGATTAGGCAGCTGAGTTGTAATCCTCTCTTACATTACTATTAATAAAGTTCTTTGAGTTTTCCTCCATATGATCTTGTATTTGTGAATCTTATTGTTTATGAATGCAATTGTATGGTCAATGTGTTTCTGATTCCATATTGGTTATGATGTTTTAGATAGAGATG
This sequence comes from Pinus tabuliformis, assembly GCA_031772625.1. NCBI lineage: Eukaryota > Viridiplantae > Streptophyta > Pinopsida > Pinales > Pinaceae > Pinus > Pinus tabuliformis. Next base: position 402,802,242 of record CM062810.1, read on the forward strand.
CTTTGATAGTTTGTTGTTACTTTGACTCTATAGGTACTCTTTGAAGCAGGACAAGTAGGAGAGGAGTGGCAAATTCTATCAAGGAGAGGAGAAATCAAGCTAGCATCAAAGCGAAGGATCCAGGTTGGTCCTCTATTCTTCTTTTCCATATATCACATTTAAAGGAACTCTTGAAAAGATTTCATTGTTTTTTTCTAAGATAGCTACCTGTCTTAGTGGGATTAGCAGTTCGAATAGACACTAGTTTTCCCTGAAACAAAATGGCGACTCCGCTGGGGAACGAATAGTTTTTTTTGTTTATTTATTGTTTGCTTTATAAACTACAGACGGAGCCTGAAGTTAAGCCAACTAGCCTTCGAAACGCCTTTGCTATGCAATTGCGAAGTAGATAAACGCTGCTTCAGTCTATCTCCGAGTTGGTTTATGAACTAAACATCTGACTTACAAAGCATCTTAAGTGCCCTTGTGGTAGCTCAGAACCTCATCAGATCTTACCCTTATGCTTTGTGTTTACTGTACATCATTACTCAGCCTAAATCACTAAACTTAGTTGCAAGTTTTGAGCAAAAACCAAGCTCAGTTTCGCTCCCTGGCCCATTGCACTATCTATAACTATGCAACCTGGATGCATCGCACCTCCCGTGTGTTGCAAGTGAGATGCATCCCTATTTCCTTGTGTTGCAGGTGCGATGATTGAGTAAACTGTGTTTTCTTCTTTGAATTTTGGTTTTTCTCTCTGTTTTCATCTTTATTCAGTAGTTTTGTTGTTCATGATTAGTACCTTCTTCTTGTAACCATCTTCCTTCACATTATTTCAGCCTCCATCAGTCAGGAATTGTAAATGTTTTTGTGTATTTGTCGATCAATTTCAATCTTCCCTTGTCAAAAGTAGCCTAATCGAACCGTCATTTTTGATACAAGTGTCGTAATTGTCATTCTGAATCAAAAGAAGAGTGTCGTAAAGTCTTTCTCTTCTAGATAGTTGATTGTACTTTTGTCATTGTACTTGATTTTGAAATTATTAGTATTTCAAGTGTAGGAAACAGTTTTAAATTCAAAATTGAAAAGTGTCGTCTTAGTCTTCCTTTCATTTTGAAAAGAGAAAATTTTTAGTATTGTCACTTTGAAAGAAAATAATTCATATCTGTACTTAGAATTATTTTTGTCATTCGCACATTAAGAAAGTGGAAAACAAATACATGCATGTGCACCTACATTTTGACTGCTTGTTTTGATTTAGGAAAGTGCATTTAGTGTGTGCTCTATGCTCTCTGCTGAAAGAAAAATTGTTATCTTCTTTCCTTTGTAGCTAGGATTTTCATTGCTAAAAGAACATAAACAATTGTTTATCATTTTAGATTGCATATTTAGGAATTTCACATCTACATCACGCGGTGAACCTTGAAAGACAAACTTCTAAGCAAGATCAACCATAAAATAAACCTCAATGAACATAAAAACTCTTTGGAATCTAACGCAACATATCTAGAAGTCTAGGCTAGAGACGTGTTCTAGCGTCGTAAAACCTGGTAACTATTGTTTTCATCGTAGGTTGGGTGATTCCTCCTCTTTGATACAACAAGTGCCAGTACAGACTTGTGCTCCCCGTACCGTCGTGTATATATTGGAAGACCACAATAGGCTATCGTCCTTTATCCTTAGGAAGCTATGTCTGCCGCCCTATTGATTGTAATGCACTGAACACAACATTCGAGAAGATTGACTGTCGTACATAAGTCTTTGGTAATTTCTCTATCATTTATCACCAAGGTGTATTTTGCAGTTTTATGATCGGTTTGGTAAACCCTATAGCTAGACTTCCAGAGCAGTCACTTTCGTTCCTTTTCGACTCCTTAAAAGAAAAGGTCCATCTGAGCACTTGTCACTTTGGGATCATTAAAAATCGAAGGCGACTAGAGTCACCTTTAGCTTTTTCTCGACTCTTAAAAATTGAAAAAGCAAGTTGCGTAAAAGTGCCTTAAAATTCATTTAAATCGGAATAACATTTTTCCCTTAATTTTTGAGTTGATCAAGTAATCCGCAATCATGGAAGAAATTCAATCAAAACCTCATCGTTCGCGGAGACTAGCGAGTCAACCATCTTTGACCCCCGAAATGAAACCATCTTGGGCAAAGCGTTCTCGTTTAACTGAGTCCAATTCACCTGATTTATTTGGAACTTGTGTTTCAAAATCGTCAGAGACTATAGTTACTCAAATTATCTCTGGTACATCTGCCTTTATAGAAGAAGTTCCGCAGTTACAAGAGGATGATAGAACTGGTCCTAGTGTAATGGTAGACACATCTATTCCTGAAGCAGCTCCACGTAGGACTGATCAAGAAAGTGAAGTTCACTTACTTGAACATCTGGAATTTGAATTCCAGAATTCAAAAGGCCTCACCCCTCGAGTGTCTGTTACTGCAGAAGCTACACGTTCTTCGGCTCTAGAAATATTTTATGGACCTGACAGTCTACCTCTTCCACTTGGATTGATTGCTATAGAAGAGATAGTGGAGGATCTTCCACCCAATACTCCATTGCATTTTGGAACTGGGATCCACTTACATCCTTCTACTACAAAAGTTAGTTCTTTTTCATCGCAAGTTCCTGTCGAATCGCTAGGAAATCTTTTGGATAAAGTAAACATGTCTGAACAACCATAAACATCTATGACTATGTCAACTAACACAACTACGCCAGAGCTTCCTGCTGCCGTTCTTACAATGATTGCTGGTATACCATCTGTCCTGATAAGTTATCAACAATAAGCTGGAGTCCAATCAGGGACTGTTTCAATGACATGGTCAGTTCCTATTTCTTCATCCAGATTCTCATCTGGTATTTCTTATGTTGAAACTCAACAAGTCTATCCGACTTTGAAGGCCCATCTACCCTTTAAGTAGAGGATTGCCACCATATGGGGGGTAGTATGCCTTTTCATTGTTCCCCCCAGGAGAACAACCATGTGAGAGTTTACAACAAGGTTCAGGTCAAACTGGAATTAAATCCAATGGTTGGGTACCAATATTGCCTCAACAACCAAGGGTTGTATATTCAATGCAACCAGTCCATCCTGTGTCAAATATTACCATTACACCTGCTATTGTGACTATATCGCAAGTACAAGCACTACCTGTTGTATGTCAACCTCAAGTCTCTCAGGTTGCAATACAATAGCCTCTCGTCTCAGCGATTCAATCACAACCTCAGGTTAGTGCCTCCTTATCTGGAGTGACTCAGGCTCAAACAGGTACTATGACTCTGCATCTTGGTCAATCATTCAGTATTGGACAACATCAAATGGTCGAACAACCATGGCTGGTTCAATATCAACAACCGCAATTCTAGCAATCATACGAAGGACCTGAGCAACAAGTCTTTGTAAGTAATGGGCAATCACATTTCCAAAGCAGTTATCAACAACCATACTATAATGGTTATGCCCATCAACCTTATCAAAGTTACCAGCATCAAATACATTATGTTGGTATGCAAAGACCTACTGCTCAAGTGATTCCATCTTATCCTGGGTATGCTTCGCCTAACCTGAATCAACAGTTGCCCTTTGTAGCAACTCTAGAATTACCAGATCTAAACCGTTTGACGAATGATCCAATTGCTTATGCCCCTTGGTGGCCTGCGATTCCTCATAAACTTCCCTCTGATATTCCTAAATTAAATGGAAATCCGGGTGAAGATTCGTCGAATAATGTGATGAATTTCTATTTGTGGTGTTCATCCAACACCTTGAATGATGATTCGATTAGGCTTCACCTTTTCCAGCGAACGTTAACAGGTCCAGAAGCTAAATGGTATATAGAACTACTTAGAGCTTCCTTCGACAACTCCAGTACCCTTGCCACCACCTTTTTAACCCATTTTTAATTACCCATAAGGTACAAAACAGGGACAGAACTCCTTACCAACTTTAAATAGAGAACAACCACTCACATATCTGATCATATTCATGAGTGTTGGCATCATCGAAGAATGGTGAAGACGTACGTTCTTGATCAGCTTTTAGCTAAATGGTTTATAAAGTCATTGTTACTCTCTATTTCAGAGGATGTGGCTAAGGGAGGAGTTGTTACAGAAGAGCAGGTCATTGCTTGTGCGCAATATTTAGACTTGATCTATACTCAGTCTGGCATGCTCTACGACAAAATTCCTGATGCTTCTAGACCAAAATTTTCTGTTCATCCTCCTCCTAAATCAAATAAAGACTCTCATGCTGGCGATGGCGTGATAGGTATGACAAGCACGAAAACCACAAAGGCTACATCCAAGAAATCCCGTATGGTTTCTAGTCAAAAAGCAGATGAGGAACCTCTCGCCTCGAAGGTCAATGCTGTGTCAACCTGTTGGCATTATGGCTAAAGTTTTGTCCTTGATGGCAACTCATACAGGTGATGGATCACAGTACAACCAGTCAGTAGCATAGATTGATGATTAGCTCACAATAATGAAGAAAATAAGAAGTATGCAGGTACACAGTACAAAAGGCACGGACCCGCAGGAATATCATAGATAAAGTGCGTACATACCACAGGTACACCATGTAAAAGGTGCGGACCCTAGTTCACGCACTTTCATGCAGTGAAAAAGTATTCTCACGTGGGAATCCAATGGTGGACCATAGTATTTAGCCCGACGTATTTGATCCTATGGTTTGGTCAGTGGTATTGTTTAATATTATTATTATTATTATTGAGCCCCATGTTTGTGGGCCCCTTGTATTGGTTATCTATGGTATTGACTCATGGTTTTAGCAAGAGCTTGCCTATATAAAGCAAAGGAGATCATTTGGCTAGACACTTGTGAAATTAGAAGATCTTAAGAGAAGCTAGATCTGAAATTCTTGTAATCGGTTTGTGAGAGAGAGTTGAATCAATATCAAGGAGAAACATGAGAATTACAAGTCGGATCTACTAATGGGTTGATATCTCCTCGGCGCATGATCAGATCTATAGTTTGGGTTATCTTTGAAGTCTGAAAATTGTCTATACCCGCAGGACCGCAAGTGCAGTGAAAGAAAAGTGCGGAGATACGCAGGCGCAGAAGCGTTGCAGGTGCGCAGATACGCAGGCGCAGAAGCGCTGCAGGTGCGCAGGTTCGCAGGCCCAGAATTGCAGAAGATGCGGAGGGGCGCAGGCATTCCATTGGACACAGAGCGGAGGTGCGCAGGAAGTCCGTGAGACACAGTGCGTGGGTGCGCAGGAAAGCAGTTGGAAACAGTGCGGATGTACGCAGGTGTTCTATGGGTGAAGCTGCGGACTTTTCATGAAATCTATTTAGCTGCCCCTGTTTATTATTGTTGTGTTCTGGGTTTTTGAAGTGATGTCTGGTATTATGTTCTGATAACAGCAGTGATTGATTGAATGATTATGATTAGCTTCAGTATTGATAGATGAATGGATCAGGTTCATAATGACTTATCCTTATATGATTTGGTGGACTAGATCTGGTTGATAACTCTCATTGTATATGTATTGATCTGGTGATTGGGTGATTCAGAAGGTTGTTTGATTATGAGCTTCAATGTTGTTGTTGGGTCCAGTATGAAAATTGGATGAAATGTGGCCTTTCAGATTATGTGTTGTGCTTCAGTGTATCCAGTCTGAAAATTGATGAAACGTGGTACCTGGAGGAGAGAAGATTGTAGGTCAGCACCTACGTACTAGTATCTAAGCTAGTACAAGAGCTAAAGGAAATCTTTGAAGCATTGTAGCAGGTAGTAGCCTGCGTACTAGTAAATGGATCGGCTAGTACAAGAGCAAAGGGGGTTGTAGCTCCCGTATTGGTATAAGACTGCACCAGTACAAAATATTGTAAAAGGATTTTCTTATTAAGAAGAAGATTGAGATGACATGCAGCAGGTGGTTTTCTCCCGCATTGGGTTTCCACCTTATATCATGGTGTTCATGTGTGTGCCTTATGTGTGATGATCTACTCTATGTTACTGCATCTGTTAACTAATAATATGGTTGATAATGTTCTAATGCACTCATTGAAGATCAATTAACTTAATCATAAGAAGTTGTGGAAGTAGAATATATGAATCAGAGTTTGGAAATGAAAAAGTTTTATTAATGTGATAATACTGATTCACCCCCCCTCTCAGTATTATTTCCAACAATTGGTATCAGAGCAGGTCCTTTGATAGAAGCTTGATCGCTTGAAGGAGATCCGTGGAACAATGGGAAAGAAGCTTAAGAAGAAAGCCCCTAAGAAAAAGAAGTCATCTCAGAAGAACTATGACAGTGGGAGAATCGATTGGGGACTAGGTATAAGAAGCTCTTCAGATTCAGAATCATTATCAGGTATGAATATATTATCCTCTAATGTTCCAGCTATCTTTCCTTTTGGAAGAGATGAAAGTGATAGCGAAACTACTGAATTTGCTCTTATGGGTGAACAAGAAAGATATCAAATAGAGGTAGAATTTAAAAGGCTGACAGACAAAATTAGAGATCAACAAGATCTATTGAACAAAAGGGAATGTGACTTCAAAGAAGAAGCTAACAAACTAAAGGGCCAACTAGAAGAAGGAAACAAGGTAAGAAAACTACTCAAGGAAAAGGAAGACCAATGTAAAAAATTGCAGCATGAAGTCACATCATTAAGAAAAGAAGTCAACGAAAGAAGCACAACCATCAAGAAACTCAAAGATAGATCCAGCTACTATGAAAATCTTGAAGCTACAATCCTCTCACTAAAAGGAGATCTTGAAGAATCAAAGAAGCAGAATGAAGATCTACATCAAGCAATTGAAAAACAAGACAACGAAGTCATCAGCGTAAAATCTCAGCTGGAATGTACCTTCCGAGTTCGTCAAATGCAGCAGGATCTGAATGAAGAACAAGAAAAGGAGATTCTCAAACTAAGGGAACAAATGGAAGAAGGAAGGAAAGTTGAAGAAGATTTGAAAAAGAAATCCCTTGAAAAGGAAGAACAGCTTCAGGTTGAGGTAAATATCTTGAAAGGTAAATTAGAAGAAAAAGATAAGCTTTTACGATTTCAAGATAGTTCTAAAGTCTTGGATGATATTCTTAGTAGTCAAAGGTCTCCTGCTATAAAGACTGGTCTTGGTTTCCATGAATCTGTTGAAGGTGAATCTAGTTCACAAGGTGAGGCAAGGAACTCTAAAGAGAAATCTAAAGTGATCAACGAAGAAATGAAAGATCAATCTCATCATCAACCAAGGAAAGAGATTCCTCAAAGAAAATCCTTTACTCCTTCTATGAATAATGTTGAATGTTATGTATGTCATAATCTTGGACATGTTCCAGCTAGATGTAGAAGAAGAAGGGTTCAAGACCATTATGCAGAAAGATCATCACATTCAAGGTACTTTAATGGATATTGCTTTGCTTGCAATATGTATGGTCATAAAGCTACTGACTGTTACAGGAGGAATATGAAACATGTAAGATGTTATGCATGTAACAAGCTTGGACATATAGCTAAGGAATGCAGGAACAAAGTGTGGGCACCATATCAAAAGGAGAAAATGTCATCATCACGCTTGAAGATATGGAGGAAAAAGGAAGTACAGTTAGGAAAAGGCGGCACAACACAACGTACATACATACCAAAATCAGAGGGAGATGAAAGTACAAAACTTCAGTGTCCTGAATCTCATATGCAAACTCCATAAAGGGAAGTCGCGTATATACACGAGTTGGATACTGCACAATCGCGTATATGATTGTTTGAAGAAAGGCAGTAGGGAAAGTAAAGTTGGAAGTGAATCTATGAAGTATGATCTCTCGAGCACAAGATCAGATCTAGGAATCTGACGGAGGAATATTTAATTGGGTTCTAATAAGAGGTACGCAGACCATTCACTGCGAAAGTGCGGGCGTACGCAGTAGAGCGGAAGTTCCTGTGCGGAGGAACGCAGGTGATACACAGTGAAAGTGCAAGGATACGCAACGAAGGCACAGTCCCAGTGCGGAGGTACGTGGCATAATAGAGGTTCAGGTGCAGAAGAACAGTAAAGGTACGCGGCGTGGCAAAGGTTGAGGTGCGGAGGCACAGTGAAAGTACGTGACGCTACAGAAGGTGCAAGTGCGTAGATACACGGCGCGATAGCATCTGAGGGTGCATGGCCACAGTAGTAGTACGCGGCGTGATTGAAGAAACAGTGCGTGGGTATGCGCTGTAGTAGAAGGCTCTCTGCGGGAATACATAGAAACACAGAAAGTCAAGTGCGGGGATACGCAAAGGAGCGGAAGGTGAAGTGCGGAGCCACGCAGGCCATACAATGAGAAACTGCGTATCTGTCTTAAGGCATTTATTGGTTGACTTTTCTTGTTAATAAGATCTGACAGATGGCACCAGTTTAGGGGGAGCATATGTTTTTAATGCATTGTTGGCATTATGGTTAATAGTCCTTGGTGATGATGCTTATATAGATAAATGATTCATCTTGCTATGAGTTGTTCACATGGTTCTTGGATCAGATTTATGGTTAATTATCTAATGGTGCTTACATGGTAACTTTCATGAGGATAAGGAGAAGCACTTAGCTTGAATTCACATCTTCTTGATGATGAGTCACTCATATGCTGCTGTTGACATATGCATAAAGATCATATATTACAATTATGATGCATGATTTCTTTCATTCTTGGAAAAAATGGATGAGGATTGTTGGCTGGATACAGGGATGATTATTCAAAGTTGCGTTGTGAGCTCTTATGATGATAGGATTGTTTCATACATATGATGATTAATGAAGATTGTTGATACTTAGTTCATGATGACTATGGTGTTTCTCACATAGAATGTGAAATTCTGTTGACGCAGACATACCTTGATGATTCATGCACTAATTGCTGTTGACAGATACTATGAAGCAGATCATACAATGTTGTTGCTGATGTTTATCATGATCTTATTTAGGTGTTTGGTCTCTGTAAAGGTCATGTAACGACCTATGTTGGTTTCCCCACTATGCCTAGGATGAAGATGTAATGTATTTAGTTCTTGATGTATCCCCACTTGGTTGGGTGATGGATGTATGTATTGAGTCTTTTGGTGATAGGAAAGTCATTTATGATATATAGAGTCATGTTCTTCTTATAGAACATCTTTTTGCAAACCTTGCTTACAGTCAGGTGAAGCTTGAGCATAAACAACACTATATAGTAGAGCAGACATTTCAACTTGTTCTCAGAAAGAGCATGATCAGATTGGTGCACCATGGCATATACAAAGGGGGAGCTCATTCAGAGACTTCAGCAGATCTGGTTTATAGTCAAGATGAGCATGTTCTTAGGGGGAGCAAAACCCTTTGCCCTTGATGTCAAAGGGGGAGAGTGATTTGGTGTTGTTTCCATCAAGTCCAAAGGGGGAGATTGTTGGCATTATGATGCATGTGTTGTACTTGATGGCAACCCTCTCATAGAAGATCATCTCACTTGTATACATTCAGATGAATCCACAGAAGAGATATCAGATATGACAGAATACATGGATGTAGGACAGTACAAAGGGATCAGATGACAGTTCACAAGTAAGCTTTGCCATCAAGTCCAAAGGGGGAGATTGTTGGCATTATGGCTAAAGTGTTGTCCTTGATGGCAACTCATACAGGTGATGGATCACAGTACAACCAGTCAGTAGCAGAGATTGATGATTAGCTCACAATAATGAAGAAAATAAGAAGTACGCAGGTACACAGTACAAAAGGCACGGACCCGCAGGAATATCATAGATAAAGTGCGTACATACCCGCAGGTACACCATGTAAAAGGTGCGGACCCTAGTTCACGCACTTTCATGCAGTGAAAAAGTATTCTCACATGGGAATCCAATGGTGGACCATAGTATTTAACCCGACGTATTTGATCCTATGGTTTGGTCAGTGGTATTGTTTTATATTATTATTATTATTATTGAGCCCCATGTTTGTGGGCCCCTTGTATTGGTTATCTATGGTATTGACTCATGGTTTTAGCAAGAGCTTGCCTATATAAAGCAAAGGAGATCATTTGGCTAGACACTTGTGAAATTAGAAGATCTTAAGAGAAGCTAGATCTGAAATTCTTGTAATCAGTTTGTGAGAGAGAGTTGAATCAATATCAAGGAGAAACATGAGAATTACAAGTCGGATCTACTAATGGGTTGATATCTCCTCGGCGCATGATCAGATCTGTAGTTTGGGTTATCTTTGAAGTCTGAAAATTGTCTATACCCGCAGGACCACAAGTGCAGTGAAAGAAAAGTGCGGAGATACGCAGGCGCAAAAGCGTTGCAGGTGCGCAGATACGCAAGTGCAGAAGCGCTGCAGGTGCGCAGGTTCGCAGGCCCAGAATTGCAGAAGATGCGGAGGGGTGCACGCATTCCATTGGACACAGAGCGGAGGTGCGCAGGAAGTCCGTGAGACACAGTGCGTGGGTGCGCAGGAAAGCAGTTGGAAACAGTGCGGATGTACGCAGGTGTTCTATGGGTGAAGCTGCGGACTTTTCATGAAACCTATTTAGCTACCCCTGTTTATTATTGTTGTGTTCTGGGTTTTTGAAGTGATGTCTAGTATTATGTTCTGATAACAGCAGTGATTGATTGAATGATTATGATTAGCTTCAGTATTGATAGATGAATGGATCAGGTTCATAATGACTTATCCTTATATGATCTGGTGGACTAGATCTGGTTGATAACTCTCATTGTATATGTATTGATCTGGTGATTGGGTGATTCAGAAGGTTGTTTGATTATGAGCTTCAATGTTGTTGTTGGGTCCAGTATGAAAATTGGATGAAATGTGGCCTTTCAGATTATGTGTTGTGCTTCAGTGTATCCAGTCTGAAAATTGATGAAACGTGGTACCTGGAGGAGAGAAGATTGTAGGTAAGCACCTATGTACTAGTATCTAAGCTAGTACAAGAGCTAAAGGAAATATTTGAAGCATTGTAGCAGGTAGCAGCCTGCGTACTAGTAAATGGATCGGCTAGTACAAGAGCAAAGGGGGTTGTAGCTCCCATACTGGTATAAGACTGCACCAGTACAAAATATTGTAAAAGGATTTTCTTATTAAGAAGAATATTGAGATGACTTGCAGCAGGTGGTTTTCTCCCGCATTGGGTTTCCACCTTATATCATGGTGTTCATGTGTGTGCCTTATGTGTGATGATCTACTCTATGTTACTGCATCTGTTAACTGATAATATGGTTGATAATGTTCTAATGCACTCATTGAAGATCAATTAACTTAATCATAAGAAGTTGTGGAAGTAGAATATATGAATCAGAGTTTGGAAATGAAAAAGTTTTATTAATGTGATAATACTGATTCACCCCCCTCTCAGTATTATTTCCAACACAACCGACAAAGGCAAAAATGCTAAGCAACCAGGAGGCAAGAAGAAATGGACAAAAAAAAGAAGAAATAGGAGGATTTGACTCCTGAGAAATCTTCCGGAAACCCTACTGGAAGGAAGAAACCTGGTCAGCCATGCTTCATATGTGATGAGGACCATTACACAAAAGATTGTCCACATCAAGCTGAAGTCAAGAAGTTCTTCAAAAAGACTTCAAATACCTCAACTGCATTGACTGATTTGTTTCCAAATCTAGAAACTAACCTGGTTGCTAGTGATCCTGCTTCCCCATCCCAAGTGCTTATGCTATCCATCTCAAAACAGCAAAATGACGCTTTGATATCTACAAGGAATAAGGATTATGGAAATCCACAATTGTCTAACGGCAAGGCTACTGATCAACCAAGTAGTTCGACAACGACTTCTTCAGAATTTGTTCCACCAATCATTCCTAAATTAACAATAAAACTGCCTAAGGGAGTAGTACATAAAGCGACATTTAATCCTCGTGCTTGAGTAGCACATAATTATAATATAGTGGAGGATCTAGTCCAATCGCCATCCTCCATGTCGACACTTGAAGTACTACAAAATTGTCCATCCAAAAAACAGGATTTGTTATCAGCGATAGGTGGGATTGATCCAGCGGATTCCAATCTAGTGGCCTTTAATGATAAAGGATACGAACCTCAGCTACCAGCACATCTCGCTTTCCTCATACAGGTAAAAGCCCTCAACGTAACTATTCATCGAACAATAATTGATGAGGGAGAATCTATCTGTATTATGTCAATGAGTTGCTGGAAAAATTTAGGCTCTTCACCCTTGTCACGATCATCAAAGACATTGAAAGCGTCCGATGGAAGAACATACACGCCATATGGGATATTAAGTAACTTGCAAATCGAACTGGGGGACAAGACAGTAGAAATTGAAATCGAGGTCATTGATGGAAACCTTGACTACAACATACTATTGGGCATGCCTTGGATTTATGCTATGGCCGTTGTTGTGTCAACATATTTTAGAAAGATTGCATTCCCATTTCAAGGCGGAATCACAATCATTGACCAACTCACCTTCCTCCCCAACAGTTCTCAAGTTACCGAAAGCATTCTGTTGATCCATGGAAGCTCTCAATCGCTTCAAAATATCGGGGTAGGTCTCCTAAAGACCCTTCTTTAATGGGCACTTTTGCCCTTCCGCCTTCGAGTAATCTAGCAGAAGTGGCCATAGTGGAAACCTGTCACATGATATCTTCTACATCATCAAAGGTTAAGAAGAATCCCGAACATTTTGTTAGCATGGATTATCACCAGGTATTTCCCCCAAGCCCTATAGAATTGTTGTAGCAATCAATATTCTAGGCATGGGCAGCAAACCCAAATCAACGCTCGACAAGTGTTTTGATAGATGGGTCTCTAGAGTATGGCACCTCTTCTGATCCTTGGCTGCATGTACATTCTACAGACGAAGGAATCATTCAGTCAATGATGATAGGAGAAACACCATGGGAAGATCACCACCATCATTCTCGACCTCAAGATAATAATGAGGATTACTCTAATGACCTTAATCATCCTTCAGTTTTTGATTTTCTATCGAATACTATAAATACGATGGATTCAGAGCCAAATCTGTCGAATATTGAAGAAACTATTGCCATTAATATCTTGACCAAACCAGATGTTGTAGAGAATATACATGTTGGAAAATCTTGTTCTCCTTTAGAACTGGAAATATACTGTGCTCTCTTTCGCGAATTCAAAGATGTCTTTGCTTGGTCATACGAAGAAATTCCAGGCATCGACTCGAGCATCATTGAACATGAAATCAAGATGTATCCTAATTGGTGAGCTCCAATATTGTAGCAATAATGCTACAACTCCTGGAACTCCCTTCTTTAATTTTATCAACCCGGTAGTTCGTAACAAACTTGGAAGCGGCGGTGCTGTATGCACAAGTACTAGCTCTTGTCGCAGCTGTCACTTGGTCAGCTAGCACAAGTCCGCTAGGGCTCAACCCAACTTCTATATGCTCTCAGAAGAAGCTTGCTAAATGATGGACGAAAGCTAGCTCAAAGAAAACTAATCTACTTGGCAAAAATGAACTGGAAACAAACCAAAGCATGGAAACCCTAGGAAACCCTAATCTGACTAGTTTAACCTCTATGATGCAATAGTGAGAGTGAAGATGTCTAAGAATAATGCCATTACCTCTAGTTATGTGAAATGCATGAACTCAAACTACTTTCATGAAGAAGGATATTGTTTTTATGTTTTTGCTTTAATGGTTGGATTGATTGTGATTTTGTTCTTATTAGGGTTTGGTTGTGCAGAGGTGGTGCAGAAGGAAGGAAAGGTTGGGAAAGGTTGGGGAGGCTAGGAGAGGTCCCCAGGGATCCTTAGCATCAGTCCACAGAGGTTCCTCACGTTCAGATGCTCAGCAACCGAGTGTGTGGGCTCCTACAGGATGTCTGCAGGGGATCCTACAGGAAACTCAGGGATTTCTACAGGATGTGCTGTAAGTGGAAGTTTTGGGTGATGGTGAAGGGATGGAATGGTTTGGGTGGATAGGTAAGGTGGAGATGAGACTTGTGATGACTCAGGGGCAGAGAAATAGGACAGAGAATGAGTGCACGAAGTGGTTGGTGGATAGAAGGATGGGATCAACAAAAGGACAAAAGGATGAAGCTACGTGGTAATGAATGAGTTGGAAGGTGAACGAGCTGGACAGAGGCCGGGTAGGTGGCTTGAGGAGAGGTCAAGAAGGAGAAGAAGGAAGTGGAATGATATGGAGCAGTGTAAATGAAACAAGTGACTTATGTTTTGCACCAAAAACGAGAATTCATTAACCTATGATACATGTGCCATTAAACCTATGAAAAGCAATGTAAAACCGAGAAAAAGGAGCCGTGCATGGAATGAAAAATGTAGAAGTATGGTTCAATATCAACAGTGCATGGATGGATCTTCAATGACTATGTTGCAGCTTGCATGGAAGTAAAAGACTGCGTTTCTTTTTGGTGGTTGATATGGACTGCACCCCAATCCCTAAACAGAGATGGCAGTGAGGTCCTTTCAACCTTTTCTTGGAGCTCAAAGGAACACTAATCCTCCTACTCTAATTCAAAACAACTAAAAGCACTTAAACCATAAACTAATCCTACTTCAATCACATAAAACAAATCAAATCAGCAGGCTGGAAATTCTAAATGCATGACAAAACAGAGGAAATAAAGTGCTGCAAGGAAAAAGAAATAACATTACAAGGAGGAAGAGGTCTATTGCTCTCTTAAAAACTCAGAATTGGATCAAAAGCTGCCTGTCTTTATTGAATAATCATGAATCTAATGACATGCCAAAACTGGCTTACAAGGAGCAAAAACCGAGCTACAACATGACTAACCAAATTGACTAACTAGCTAACCCCAAATTGACTAACTAGCTACACAAAATGACTACCCACTAGGTAACCAAAATGAGGCCCCAAGCCTTCTTATTTATACAATTTGAGGACCCAACAGTCCTCCTAAAAGTTAGGGACTTGGCTGCCCAAGACTTGTAGTTAACAGCAGTCCAACTTGACTTGCTTGGCTGCCCTTGAGCTGATGGATTCGGTGGCCCTTGAACTCCGAGCTGATGGTGGAGAATTCGAGGTAAGGGCCCATAAATGAGGGGGACACCTTCCTACAAATCCTCTAGCTTGTTCTCCCACGAATTTGGCTGCCAAGTGCTCATTAAGACCTTCCATTTTGTCTCCAAGTTGACCAAAAAGGCTACACAAAGCACCCATTAGACTTGTTGGCATAATGACTAACCAAATTCACTCTATTAACATAAAAATAATCAAAAACATGCAATAAACAAATGAGAATGGTGGACTAAGCCAAATTAGGAGGTTGAATGAGCCCAAATAATTGTACATTTTTGGGGCTCATCATCACCCCCCTACTGAAAGTGTTGCTCATCCTCTGAGCAACCAATCTCTCTCCTCATCTTTGATGGCCCTGGTGGCCTCCTTGTCATGCCAAGCTTCTGAAGTGATGTCCTCTTTTCTGTCATGAAACCATGCTTCTTTGCTTCTTCCCACTGCCTGTTCCTTTTCCTAGTGAATTCTCAGCCTTGGTATGAGTGTGCAAGCATATTCAATCTGATGGCAGCAATGGTGGCGAAAGGAGATGAAACCAGTGGAGGATGGAAGAAAAGAGTGGTTGCATGTCTCCTCAACAGTCTTCAAGCTTCAAATCCCTCTTCATAATGGATTCTAGCCTACCCAAAGGCTTCTACAGGATGTTTCTGGTAAAAATACAGAACTTCCTGTAGAAAGTTGAACCATGACTAAATTGTGTCCGAACCCTGAAAAGAATGAGTGTTCATAGAGGGGATGGATGTGCTTAGGGTGGCCAACACAGGTGCTACCTCCTTAGCTAAAATCTTGGCCGATTTCTCCTTTTGCTGCCCTTTTTTCAAATTTCCTGTAGAAACAGTCCTTTGTCTTCCTGTAGAAACAGTCTGATAACTTTTCTCTGTCTTCCTGTAGAAACAAACAACACCACCGTATCCTTCTTGGCTGTGGGCGATTCTCCTTTCAGCTTGGCTGTGGCAGCCTTCATCTTCTCCCCCTTTCTGCTCTTCTTCCTCTCTGTTAGAAGGACTGATATCTTTGGCCAAAATTCTTCATTTATTTTTGTGGCACATTCACTTAATGACTGTAGAAGAAAATAGGAGATGTTTAACTTCTTTTATGGAGGTGAATCAACTCCATGTCTATGTGCACACAACAACCTAAAATGATAACCATGGATAATGATGAATTGTGAATTCCCTTGGGATGGTGAGAGTGCTTCCTTTCCTTATGCTTTGGTTAGAAAAGGAAATGTTGTTGATGGTTTCCCCTTGGACCCAAGGAAGAATTCCTGGGCTGTGTGATATTAATGAACAACAATTCCTTGGCTTCAAGACTTTTGCTGCCCAATTACTCGGCTGTCCATGTATAAAAGGAAGACTTAGGTTCCCATAGACAAGGTACAGAGCTCAATTCTCATCCTCAGTGATCATACAGTCAGCTCGAAAAACCAAATCTGCCTTAATTCCAGGAAAATTCCTTTTTTCTGGGGTCAGCAGTTCCTTCAGAATTGTCAGTTTCTTCATTACCAGCACAGTTGCTTCCCCGCAATGCTATAGAGCTCTGTCTAACCAACGCCAGGAGACTTTTCAAACAAGTCAAAGCCACAGATGGAAGTCTTTTAGCACATCGTCCAATTGTAGAGACTGCATCTGCGGCAAACTTTCTATCTGGATGATCCAGGTGGATATTGGTGGCCACCTGCCAGGTCCACCTGGACCCCCACCATTGTCTTTCTCAGCATTTTCAGTTTCCTTAATTGTAGCACAGTTTATTATTTTTAGCAGTTTTTCGGGTCCTGAACTTCCGAAGCCGTTTTGAGGCCCCAAACGACGTTTTTTTGGAATTCTGGGGCGACCGAGCCCTATGTTGCCTCCCAAAGTGGTAGTACTCGGATAGATCTTTCTAACGAGCTATCGTACGCGTCAAACGAAGATCGTATGCCAAAGTTACGACCCCGGGAAATTGATGTACCAATTTACCCAAACGGGGCCCACAATTTGGCGTTTCATCTTCTAAGGTTAGGTTTCGGTATGTGAAGGGTTTTCCATTGTTTCTCAACAATAAATAGGCCTTCGAGCCTCATTGTAATACAGTTTAGAACAGTTCAGAGGCATGTAGCCATCACATCTCTTCTCAGAGATAAGCTACCATCGCCCTAGCTAGTTTATTGCCATTTCTGTTTGTAAGCATATGTCAGTATTTTCCATTAATGAAATGAAGTATTATTTCCGCTGCATCTTTGTGTATATGGGTATCTCTGTAATTTGTTGCGTTCCTGTTTAAATCTGGATCACTGGATCCCTAATATAGTCCTGAAACTCTAGCAATATTTTATGAATAGATGATTCCGTTGCAATGAGAGACAAGATCTCCAGCTTGATTGCTTGCATATGGCATGTATCAAAAGATTGCACGAAGAAATCTTCAAAGAATGGCTCGAATAAGGAGGGCATTTCTGCAACAAATGCCAGATTTGATAGAACCACATACTGTGAGTCGTAAGAGGACCTGAGAAGGAACAAAAACAGCTTCACAATTCTTCTCACATCCTTAACTGGAGCCATAAGCCAATGGACTCCAGCAGCAGCAACAACGACCCCACTGTTTTGACTCCATAACAAAGGCAATGTGCATTGCAATAGAAGTTTCAAATCACTATGTAGCTCAATAGTAGGAATAGCATCATCTGACTCCGATGAATCACTGCTCAAGGAAGTCGTCCTTGATAACTTACGTTGATCATTTCTCAAGCAGCTTGAAACCAGGCCCTTTCCTTCCATTTTTTTTTTTGACCTTCCTCTACGTTAGAGGCACTGCTTCTGCCATATCCGTGGTTCATAAAACCCTCTGATGAACTATCAGAATTTTCTATTTCAATGTTTAGTCTCTTTGAATAACCTGAATTGAATGCGGCGGACATTTTTGAAATTCCATGCGATCATTAATTTCTGCGTGATTGTTGGTGGAGTGAGGTGGCAAAGACGTGTGCTGGCCCATATGAATTGCTGCGTTATCATGAACTGCTGTTGTTAACTATTTGTTCTCTGCTTGTATTCAATTCCATTAGTTGCACTAGAGTTTAGAATATCCCCAACTGTCTGTGTTTTGTTTTTCAACTTCACGTGAATGGCTGATCCATGCATGCTGCGTGATTTTTTCTAGAGAACTGGACATCAAGTGAACCTTCCTAAATTCGTGGCTTAATTCCATCACTCCATACGTTCATGCAGTTCTTGAATTAGATTCATGCAATAGAGGAATAGGTTTTGTCACGTACCTGAAGCCAAACGGCTGCTTGTGAAGCTTCTTGCTACTGCATGCTCTAATCCTTTGATTGCATGAGGCTTGGCTAATGATTTTTGATTGCTTTTCCTTGTGCAGGTGTCCTCTGGCCGGATCTGAGCTGCATGCAATCGTTTCCACGTTCAACTCTGCCCGTTCAAGCTGCTGCTGTTGCATGGTCACAAAACTAGAACTTCTTTTTGCCATTTCTCCCAAACGGTAGATCGGATTGATCTGAAACTCGGTGAGCATGTTCCTACCATCATTATGCATCTCCCATAGCAAATTCGTGATCAATGGATGCACGGATTTCGAGAAAAATGGAAAATGGCTGAAGATTTCAGAGGTCGATTTCTCGGAAACCGTGCATCGGAATCGGCTGAAACTGCTTGGGTAGGCTACTATCACCCATGTGCATCTCCCCATGAAACAGGTTTTAAAACGGATGCACGGATATGGAGAAAATGCAAAAATGGCTGATGGTGATGGAGGCTGATTTCTTGGAAACCGTGCACCGGAATTGCATGAAACTGCTCAGGCATGTTGTCATCGACCTTGTACAATCCCCCATAAAACGGTTTGTCAAATGGATGCATGGTTCTCAAGTTATGGCAAAAACAAATTCTGCTCTATGGATTTTTGCTTCAAGGCACTTTGCATGTGTTTGCATGGTATGACAAAATGACTTTTGGCTGTGATGCAGGTATGGAGATGATGGAGGAGGAGTTGGAAGATTGCATGAGGGCTTCTGAACCCTTGAGGAAGCCATCATGCTCACCAAACCACCTTTTGAAATGCATGCCTAGTTTCCCACAATTTCTACAGGAAGTTCCTGTAGAAGCACAAGGAGGTGGAAAAATGATGGAGAAAGGCAAGGGATGGACACACAAGTGCTTGCAGGCCTAATCAATCATATTCCCACCATTGGATTCACTTTTGAAATTGGATTTGGCTCGTCCATAGGTGCTATAGGATGTTTCCTGTAGAAATACAGAGCTTCCTGTAGAAGGCACAAGAAAGAGTCCTTTGACCTTGATTTGAGTGCTCCTCCTGTCATGAAACGTCCTTCTCACAACCTGCAATGTCATTGCTGCAACATGAAATTATTCAATGGAGATTAGCTTTATTTTTCTTTTTCTTTTTTTTTTCCTTTTTTTTTTTTGAAAAACAACTAGGGCGCCTCATGGAGGTTTTCACCCTAATTGCCTGCCTTGGGCGCCTCCAAGGGAGGTTTTCACCCAAAGATCTTATTCTCTTTTCTTTTTTTTCCAACCCATTGACCGCCTCATGGAGGTTTTCAATCAATGAGCCAATATAAGGCACCTCCAAGGAGGTTTTCACCTTAGATTTTCATTTTTTCTCTTATTTTTTCCTTTTTTTCCTACCCTACCCTACTTGAAAAACACAACCATTTTCAAGTATAAGAATACTTCCAATGGAGCCATGTGCACATCGAGATTAGAGAAAAAATGATGTGAAGGCTCGAAATGCATGCTTGGACAAGTATCCAGATCTCAGAGACCAAATGATCTGGCGTTGAAGGGATCAAACAAAACTGAGGAAGAAAGTACTGCTGCAACTTAGTGACCTTCTGAAACCATATCTCAATATAGCTTTGATATCCTTGGTTCTTTTGCTGATCTGGATCATTCTTCATGTCACCTTCTATCATGACCTTCTGATCTTCCTCTTTTTGCTGATCTTTCTCTTGAATACATGGAAGATTTGATGGTAACCATGAGGGAACTTTCTCCATCTCTGATTCTGATCTCTTCTCTTCATCACGTGCAGCCCATGGTTCTTTGATCTCCTCGTTGGAATCTTCTTTTGCTTTTGGTCCTTCAATGCTTGCAATATAGTCACCTTTTTGCAACACTCTTCCTGAGCTAGGGTGAAGATCATCTAGCTCAACAGTTGTTGTTTGGACACGTTGTGCCTCATCATTACCATTGGGTTGAGCTGCTCCATGGTATGGCTTTGGAAATGGTACGGGTAGTTGAGTGGAGGTGTGAGATTGAGATGGAGATGGATGGCATTGTGGTTGGGTAGGCATTTGGGGTTGCCTTGGTGGAGGAGGAGGCGATGGTTGTGGATGAGCAGGTGGTGGAGGAAAATGAGCGGGATGAGAGTTGTACTAGGGCCTCCACTCCTGATAAGGTGCATTCCACTGAGGCTGTGGCTGAGCATAAGAGTGAAACGAATAAGCAACTGGTTGGGCATAATATGGATCTGTGAAGGAATAAGGAGGAGGTGTGAACCAGGAAGGATGAGCAGGGGGACCCCAAGAAGGCATGAAGGTGGCTTGGTAAGGGTCATAATAGGTCTCGGGTATCCCTTGTAGTTCCTGCTGGTAGGGTATGGGTCCATGTGGCCTCCTTTGGTTCATATAATAGAGTGATTCAGTGGCTCCCTTGGTTCTTTGATATGTAGCTTTGATTCTGGGCAAGGAAGGGCACTGATCTGTAGGATGGTATTCTTCACAGATGAAACACACTTCTAGAGAGTGCATTGGACATTCGTTCCAAGGATGCTTTCTAGTGCACCTAGGACAAAAAATGGCCAAAGCCCTCTTAGCTTCTTCTTGCTTCTTTTGGATCCGCAAGGTATCCAGTTACATGGCAAGAAACTGCCTCATATCACTCTTGAAACCTTCGATCTGATTTTCAAATTCATCTTTGGACAAGGGATTGCTCCAATCATTTCTGCTTGTAGCCATTTGCTTCAGAGGAGTGTTTCTTTCTTCTTCTCCCCTAGAGGTTCTTCAGATATGTCTTGATGTCCACCCAGGGGTTCTTTCATCACAGCCACCGAAGAAGAACGCTGGTTGTGTGAAGCAGTGGGGGGGTTGTGCAATCATTTTTCTAACTTATCTCTACTCCTACAAAGCATGAAATGAAATCTTTTTTGGTTTTTTTTTTCTTTTTTTTCTACCTCTACTTGCAAAACTGAAATAGATTGAACTGCAACTAACTATCTTGCTGAAATGAAAATGCGGAATTGAAATGAAAGCATGAAAGGACTAATCTATTTTGCTCAAATGAAATTGCAAGAATGAAATTCTAGGCTACGCTTGCAGAAATGAAATTGCGGAATTGAAATGCTAATCTACGCTTGCAGAAATGAAATTGCGGAATTGAAATGCTAATCTATGAAAGCGAGAAATGCTAATCTATGAAAGCAGGAAATACTAATCTATGAAAGCAGGAAATTCTAATCTATGAAAGCAGGAAATTCTAATCTATGAAAGCAGGAAATGTCTATGCTACTTTTGCAGAATGGAAATGAAGTAAACTACTGAGCAGAAGGTTGTAGTAGAAAATAGAAGAATAGCAACAATCACCAATACTCTGCCGCTTCCCCGACAACGGCACCAAAAAGATGGTGAGCTCCAGTATTGTAGCAATAATGCTACAACTCCTGGAACTCCCTTCTTTAATTTTATCAACCCGGTAGTTCGTAACAAACTTGGAAGCGGTGGTGCTGTATGCACAAGTACTAGCTCTTGTCGCAGCTGTCACTTGGTCAGCTGGCACAAGTCCGCTAGGGCTCAAGCCAACTTCTATATGCTCTCAGAAGAAGCTTGCTAAATGATGGACGAAAGCTAGCTCAAAGAAAACTAATCTACTTGGCAAAAATGAACTGGAAACAAACCAAAGCATGGAAACCCTAGGAAACCCTAATCTGACTAGTTTAACCTCTATGATGCAATAGTGAGAGTGCAGATGTCTAAGAATGATGCCATTACCTCTAGTTATGTGAAATGCATGAACTCAAACTACTTTCATGAAGAAGGATATTGTTTTTATGTTTTTGCTTTAATGGTTGGATTGATTGTGATTTTGTTCTTATTAGGGTTTGGTTGTGCAGAGGTGGTGCAGAAGGAAGGAAAGCTTGGGAAAGGTTGGGGAGGCTAGGAGAGGTCCCCAGGGATCCTTAGCATCAGTCCACAGAGGTTCCTCACGTTCAGATGCTCAGCAACCGAGTGTGTGGGCTCCTACAGGATGTCTGCAGGGGATCCTACAGGAAACTCAGGGATTTCTACAGGATGTGTTGTAAGTGGAAGTTTTGGGTGATGGTGAAGGGATGGAATGGTTTGGGTGGATAGGTAAGGTGGAGATGAGACTTGTGATGACTCAGGGGTAGAGAAATAGGACAGATAATGAGTGCACGAAGTGGTTGGTGGATAGAAGGATGGGATCAACAAAAGGACAAAAGGATGAAGCTACGTGGTAATGAATGAGTTGGAAGGTGAACGAGCTGGACAGAGGCCGGGTAGGTGGCTTGAGGAGAGGTCAAGAAGAAGAAGAAGGAAGTGGAATGATATGGAGCAGTGTAAATGAAACAAATGACTTATGTTTTGCACCAAAAACGAGAATTCATTAACCTATGATACCTGTGCCATTAAACCTATGAACAGCAATGTAAAACCGAGAAAAAGGAGCCGTGCATGGAATGAAAAATGTAGAAGTATGGTTCAATATCAACAGTGCATGGATGGATCTTCAATGACTATGTTGCAGCTTGCATGGAAGTAAAAGACTGCGTTTCTTTTTGGTGGTTGATATGGACTGCACCCTAATCCCTAAACAGAGATGGCAGTGAGGTCCTTTCAACCTTTTCTTGGAGCTCAAAGGAACACTAATCCTCCTACTCTAATTCAAAACAACTAAAAGCACTTAAACCATAAACTAATCCTACTTCAATCACATAAAACAAATCAAATCAGCAGGCTGGAAATTCTAAATGCATGACAAAACAGAGGAAATAAAGTGCTGCAAGGAAAAAGAAATAACATTACAAGGAGGAAGAGGTCTAGTGCTCTCTTAAAAATTCAGAATTGGATCAAAAGCTGCCTGTCTTTATTGAATAATCATGAATCTAATGACATGCCAAAACTGGCTTACAAGGAGCAAAAACCGAGCTACAACATGACTAACCAAATTGACTAACTAGCTAACCCCAAATTGACTAACTAGCTACACAAAATGACTACCCACTAGCTAACCAAAATGAGGCCCCAAGCCTTCTTATTTATACAATTTGAGGGCCCAACAGTCCTCCTAAAAGTTAGGGACTTGGCTGCCCAAGACTTGTAGTTAACAGCAGTCCAACTTGACTTGCTTGGCTGCCCTTGAGCTAATGGATTCGGTGGCCCTTGAACTCCGAGCTGATGGTGGAGAATTCGAGGTAAGGGCCCATAAATGAGGGGGACACCTTCCTACAAATCCTCTAGCTTGTTCTCCCACGAATTTGGCTGCCAAGTGCTCATTAAGACCTTCCATTTTGTCTCCAAGTTGACCAAAAAGGCTACACAAAGCACCCATTAGACTTGTTGGCATAATGACTAACCAAATTCACTCTATTAACATAAAAATAATCAAAAACATGCAATAAACAAATGAGAATGGTGGACTAAGCCAAATTAGGAGGTTGAATGAGCCCAAATAATTGTACATTTTTGGGGCTCATCACTAATGTCAAACCAGTAAGATAATGGCTTCGACCGGTTCACCCGAAGAAAGTTGCTGCCATTAAAGCAGAAGTTGAAAAACTTTTGCATGCTGGTTTTATCTACCCCATTCCCCTCACTGATTGGGTATCGAATATTGTTCCTGTGATGAAAAAGCAAGGAACAATTAGAGTGTGCATCGATTACAGGGATGTAAATCAGGTTTGTCCGAAGGACAACTACCCTACACCCTTCATCGACTAGATTATTGATGAATGTGCCGGATGCGAAGTCTTTTCATTTATGGATGGGTTTTCTGGATACAATCAAATCAATATCCGCCCATAGGACCAGTCGAAGACTGCATTTATATTTCCATGGGGCACGTCCGCGTACTGCAAACTACCTTTCGATTTGAAGAACGCAGGGGCAACATTTCAGAGGGCAATGAACTACGCCTTCCATGACATTAAACACATCGTTCAACCGTATCTTGATGATTTACTGGCTCATTCACGAAAGTGGACTAAGCATCCGCAGCATCTAAGAGCTATATTTCTACGTTGCCGACACTACAAGATACGACTTGTTATCGGGAAAACTAGTGTCTATTCAGAGCTGCGAGTCCAACTAAGACGGGTAGCTATCTTAGAAACAAACAGATTAAAGTTGTTTGTGTTTTCTGTTATGAGAGATAGATCAGAGAGAAGCACAGAGCACCAATCTCAGTCTTTCGCTAGTCTCCTTGCTTGTTTCCTATCTCCTTTGATAGATCTTTCACCACTCCTTCCTCACTTGTCCTGCTTCAAAGAACACATGTAGAGTCAAGGCAGAAAAATACCATCAAAGCATAGAGATCTATAACCATAAATAATGTAGGATCAGATGTACATTAACCATATAAATGCATACATAAACAAGATTCAGAGATATACAAGCATATGGGGGAAAAATCAAATAGCTTTATTGATAAAAGTAGTAGAAGAGAGGATTAAAACTAGGCTATCTGATCTAGCATCATCCTCCCAGCATGAAAGCCCTCTTCACCTCATACATAGCAAGATCACCCAACATTGTCTTCAAAAAGAAACCAACAACACTTCCTTGCAAAGTACAAAATTCTAGCCTCTGGATCTCTTAGATGAGGGATCCATATATAGATGTTTACAGGAGAGTGAGTCAGCTTCTGGGATTTTGATTAGTGACATCTCACTGATAGTTATTGGTTCCACTTGGAGATTTGAGATCTCTTACTCATCCCTGGGCGAATTCAGAGAGGCAAGTGTCATATGAGTAGTTTCTAGAAGATTCTCTGGGTTTCCACCTAGCACATTGCTTCTGCCATTTGTTTGCTCTCGCTCATCGCACCCTACAGAAGGGCTTTCTAGTATGCATCGCACCCCCCGTGTGTAATTGGTGAGACGCATCACACCCGCTGCATGGAGCAATCTGTATGGTCCTGTTTTGACCAGTTCTGAGTAGTTTTTCATGGAGAACTTCTGGGAGATGATGTAATCAGCTGACCTTGTTCTTTTAGGGTATGAAACAACACTTTTAGGGGTTTAGGAGCCCTTGCTTTATGGACATATGTGATTGGGGTTGCAGTGCCCCCTAAAGCATGAGGTCGTAAATCCTTTTGATGTCGTGTGAAATGCTTCATAATGAGGATCCGAGGTTTTTCGAACTGGAAGGTGACCTGTAATAAGATACAATACAATACATTATTTTCACAAGATTTTCATGATCTAGCTGAGGAGGGCATTCATGCTCAGCTTTATAAATTCATATTCATGTGCATAAGACAGACAATCGTCTGTGTGGCTGACTGATGATTCTGATAGAGCCATCATCCTTTATTTTGGATGATTATCTGTGCAGCAACGATGTACATTTGATGTCTTTATTTTCCTGAATATATCATAGCCCGGATGGATGAAACTAGATCCAGGGTCTTCAAACCCGTTCAATCTTTGCCCGAAGTACAAATCGATTCATGCGAGAAGATGTTCTAATGTCGAACATGGAAAGACATCGCTTGATTACCAGCCAATGATGTAAGCTATTAACAGGTGCGAGAGGAATCACCAATAATGATGATGACCCTCAAGCTAATGCAGTACAATTCACGTGGTGTGAATACATGAATTGATGTCGAACACCACGTAAAATATTTCGGTTGAAGGCCATTGATGTAAACCTGTGGCCGGAAGTGAGAAACTTGCCATTGAGGCATGCAAGCTTCAAAGTACTCAAAGGGTTGTCCATAAGTCAACTTCTTGGATAATGAGATGATGTCGACAAGAAGTGACCTGTAGTAGGAGGGCCTTAATGAATCCCACATCTACGACACATGACGGAGCAAATGATTTTGTGGAGGTGAAAACGATATTATGATACAAGGTTCAGGGTGGCGGTCATGAAAAATGGAGAGTGAAGGTATTGTAGTGGATGAGACGTTAGCTAGGTTGGTGAATTCTCTGAGCGACTTCTCTTGAACATATCAGCGACACTGAAATGGATTGGTAGCGTTAACCCCAAGGTGGATGGTATGGTGGACCAATGGTGATATGACCGGTGAACGGAATAACCCAACCCGACTCAATCATGGTGATGGAGTGAAAGTGTCATGTTCAAGAGCAACCTACTACCAATGAAACTATTCAAGTTTTCTTCCCTTTTTCCCCAGTCATTGCTGACTAGTACCTATTTATTTTTGTCAATCTTGAGGAGGATAACATATGCTTGTTCTATAATTTGCCCTTCGGGCAAACTCGTCACTATGTTTTAACAAGCTTAGTGACAGTGAAACTCGCTCTTGTCTGCATGGACAACTTTTTCATTATTGTTTTAACGAGTTTAATGACAAAGATAACTTGGTCCTTTTCAATTTTAGAGAGTCTAAAAGGGACAGAAAGGCAACTCCAGTGGTTCTTTTTCGTAATGTAGTCCCTTAAGTATGAAAAAGTGTAAAATAATACGAAAGGGATGACTTTTCGATAGTTTTAACGAGCCGAACAAGACAAGTGCTTGATATTTTTGTGTAATAATCCCTCAGGTCCAAAAAGATTAAAATCTAGAGGAGGGATGGCACTTTCGGTCACTTTAACAAGCTAGAGAGGCCAATTTCTCGACAATCTTTTCATATTTTATGAGTCAGATGAAAAGAGCTTAAAGGAGACTCATTTTTTGAGGAACGAGTGATATTTTGGATAGCAACTGGTTCCAGGTAAGGTTTGGAACATTCCAATCACAGTAGTGGAAAGAGGGTGGCTAATAGAATCACTCATCGCAGCTGTTCCTCAAAAGGGTAAACAATCAAATGGAGGCGTATGATCGGCTAAAAAAGAGTGGAGGTGATGGTAAGAACACGACCAAGGTTCAAAAGTTGATAGTCATGCGATCAAAATGGTTATTTACCGGAGGTGGGTTCATTTTTTAATGAGCTTTAACTCTATGGAAACATTTGCTCATTGCTAGGTTTATTTTTTGAGGAGCTTGAACTTCGCATAAAATTGGTCATGGCGAGGTTTATTTTTTAACGAGTTGAACTTTGCGTAAAACTACTCGTGGCAAGGTTTATTTTTTAACGAGCTTGAACTTTGCATAAAACTACTCATGCTAGTCGTGTAATAAGGATGTCTCATCGATAGGTTCATTTTTTAGGGAGCTTGCCCCATTCGAAAATTTTCTCCTGAACCTTTCGTTATGCAAGCTAGGAACGACCAACCTATGAGTCTAAAGGGTTGAGAGCCTACAAATAAGAAAATAAATGGTCGCTTTTCACTTGCATGCAAAAAGGTTTGCATGCCCCCGGGTATAACGAAATAGAGTTTCCAGGTTACCGTATGAAAGTTCTTGCATTAGAAAGATTGTTTCATCCACATGTGCAAACAAAAAACTTCCTTGGATTTGTCCATCGAAATGGACGAAGGTGATTCTAGCTCCAATCACCTAACCCTTGACGGAGGAATCCTTTTCTAGTCTGATCCATTTTCCTAGACGGACAGGATTGTCAAACTAGTCATATTCGTACGCGGAATCCTACTTTGTATCTGGGGTTTTTCTGCCGAAGCAGACCAAGGCGCATGCCTCCTGGGTTTCAGTCACAATCACCGAATCACTCGTGACCATCAAGTGGATGGACTGGATCTTGATGAAACATTCCTTGTACAAAAAGACTAGTTAGGGATGGCATTTGACTAATAGCTGTGTTTGAACGAGGGAATGAAATATGGTCTACTAGGTGGACCACTCTGCCTTCATGTGGAAAACACATCACTCGGAAGAGTGAGGAAATGATAGCTCCCATGCTATAAATGTAGTCACGCCCAAGGAGTAGGTTGTAATCTAGAGGTCCTTGGGCTACCATCACATTTAGATGAACGGTTTTCATTCTCAAAGTTATAGGCAAATTTGGAAGGATCCCTAATAGTCGACTGGTTCCTTTATTGAAGCCTGTCAGATTTTGAATCTCAAGCAGAAGCGATGGCGAACCAAGTGCTTCCCAAGAAGTTGAGGAAAGGATACTCGCAGAAGCCCCTTCATCTATGATAGTACCAACCATGATCATTCTGTAAGCTTGTACTATGATCTGGAATGGTACATTAGATGGTAAGCGGGGTCTGCCTAGTAGATTCAAATTGAAGGAAATGACTAGATTGCTTGGAGGTGGGACTGAATAAATGGCCGGATAAATCTCTGACAAAATTCCTTCCTGCAGTAAAGGAATGGGTAGATTGCCCCCATGTTCTTCGGAGTCTATGTTTACGAAGAGAATTTGAATGGCATCGTTCTCATTCTCTTTGGTGACAGTGTCATCTGAAGGTGGGTCCTCTGAAGACAAGATTGGGTCGACTGCCGTCTCAACCTGTTGAC
This sequence comes from Pinus tabuliformis, assembly GCA_031772625.1. Lineage (NCBI taxonomy): Eukaryota > Viridiplantae > Streptophyta > Pinopsida > Pinales > Pinaceae > Pinus > Pinus tabuliformis. The sequence goes on from CM062810.1 coordinate 402,830,806, forward strand.
TTTGGTCCGGTGTGGACTCAGAGGGTCTATCTTCAATGATAGGTGCTTCGACCGACAACAATGGTGTGTCAATCGGATTTTCAGCTAGCGATGGACTCGGCAGGAGTTTCTTGTATCTAGGAGGAAGTCGCTACGAAGATGCAAGATGGTCATCCAAGACTCTTTTAGCTTCATCTAAGAAGGGACAATGGTGGAGGGCATGATTGCCTTCACATAGTCTACAAGGAAATTTGGATCTTCATTTTTGTCCATTGACTTCATTTTCACTAGTTGACGGTGTGCTATCAACATGATTGTCGGCGGTTGAAGACACCGGATTGTGCAAGCAGGAAGACTAGTCCCTCAAGATCCATGGGATGCAGGGACAATCTCGATGATAGTGGTCTCCCTTGAAAATGACACATGGAGATTTAGGTTTGGAAGGTGCAGTGTGTGGATTTTTGCCAGATGATGTATGGTTGCCCCCTTTTGTTGTTGGGTTCTTCTTCTTCTTCTCCTTCCCTTTCTTCTTCTTCTTAGTTACTTGGTTTTTAGCATTACTAGCTTCATCAAGCGAAGAGGAAGAAGGAGAGGGAGAAACAAATGAAGTAGACAGTGGGGGAGAAACTTCATCTGGTAGCTGATTTGATTGCTGAGGAATTGCGGTGTTTTGAATGACAGAGGTCGAGAAAAGCCATACGGGTAGGCCAATTGTGAGTCCTGGAAGGGACAATGTGGCCATGTGTGGAGCACCAACATCCCCCCAAGAGGAGAAGGGACTAGGATTTCCCCCAAGGGGAAATCCTTGATTGGTAGACTCCATTTCTCAACCTAAAGACCAACGAGGGAACAATGACATTATTTCGATTAAAATAAATTTTATGACACTTTGACACAACTTGCTTTTTCAATTTTTAAGAGTCGAGAAAAAGCTAAAGATGACTCTAGTCGCCTTCGATTTTTAATGAGCCTGAAGTGACAAGTGCTCAGATGGACCTTTTCTTTTAAGGAGTCTGAAAAGGAACGAAAGTGACTACTCTAGAAATCTAGACAGAGGGATTACCAAACCAATCGCAAAACTGTAGAATACTTTTTACGGTACGACAGTCAATCTTCCCGAATGTTGTGTTCAGTGCATTGCGATCGATAGGGCAGTAGACACAACTTCCTAAGGATAAAGGATGTAGCCTATTGTGGTCTCCCAATATATACTCAACAATACGTGGGAGCACAAGTCCGTACTGGCAGTTGTCGTCTCAAAGAGGAGGAATCACCCAAACTACGATGAAAGCGATAGTTACCAGGGTTTACGACGCCAGAATACGTCTCTAGCCTAGACTTCTAAATGTTGTGCGTTAGGTTCCAAAGCATTTTTATGTTCATTGAGGTTTATTTTACAGTTGATCTTTCTTAAGAAGTTTGCCTTTAAGGTTCACCGCGTGATGTAGATATACAATTCCTAAATATGCAATCTAAGATGATAAATAGTCGTTTATTTTCTTTTTGCAATGAAAATCCTAGCTACTAAGGAAAGAGAAATGAAATTCTTTCAACATAGAGCAGAGAGCACACACTAGATGCACTTTTCCTAAATCAAATTTAGCATGCAGTCTTAATGCAAATGCACATGCATGTATTGTTTTTCAGTTTCCTTAATGTGAGAATGAAAAAAAGAAAACAAAGTATAGATCTAAACTATTCTTCTTTCAAAGCAACAGTACTAACAATTTTCTTTTCAAAAAATGAAAGTAGGGTCAAGACGACACTTTGCGATTTTGAATTTAAACTGCTTTCGACACTTGAAATACTAATGATTCAAATCAAATACAATGGAAAAAGTGTAATCGACTGTTTAAAAGAGGAATGCTTTGTAATACTCTTTTTCTTGACTGAAAACGACACTTGCGACACTTTCAAATCAAAAGACGACAGTTCGATTAAGCTACTATTTGCACAAGAGAACTGTAAATGACGAAAAATACATAAAAAACATTCACAATTCTTTATCGATGGAGGCTGAATAATGCAAAGGAAGATGGTTTCAACAGAGATATACTGATCACAGACAGCAAAACTATTGAATAAAGTTGAAGACAATGAAGAAAAAACCAAAATCTGGAGGCAGAAACAGTCTCATCTGATCATCGCACCTGTAACACAGGGAAACAGGGATGCATCTCACCTACAGCACATAGGAGGTGCGATGCATCCAGACTGCCAAGAAGAGACAGTGCGATGGTCCAGGGACGAGACTGAGCTTGGTTTTTGCTCACAGTTTGCAGCTAAGTTCAGGGATTTAGGCTGAGCTAATGATTGTCAGTAAACACAAAGTATAGGGGATGATCTAATGAGGTTATTTGAGCTACCACCAAGGCACTTAGGATGTTTTCAAGCTAGATGTTTAGTCCATAAACCAACCTGGAGATTGACTGAAGCAGCGTTGATCTACTTTGCAGTTGCATAGCAAAAGCAGTTCGAAGGCTAGCTGGCTTAACTTTAGGCTCCGTCTGTGGTTTATAAAGCAAACAACAGTAACGAAACAAACAAACTATTCGATCCCCAGTGGAGTCACCATTTTGTTATCGGGAAAAATAATGTCTATTCAGAGCTGCTAGTCCCACTAAGACAGGTAGCTATCTTAGAAACAAACAAATTAAGGTTACTTGTGTTTTACTTTATGAGAGATAGGTGAGAGAGAAGCATAGAGCACCAGCCTCAGTCTTTCGCTAGTCTCCTTGATTGTTTCCTCTCTCCTTTGATAGATCTTTCGCCACTCCTTCCTCACTTGTCTCGCTTCAAAGAACACCTCTAGAGCCAAGGCAACAAAATACCATCAAAGCATAGAGATCTATAACCATAAATAGTGTAGGATCATATGTACATTAACCATATAAATGCATACATAAACAAGATTCGGAGATATACAAGCATATGGAGGAAAACTCAAATAGCTTTATTGATAAAAGTAGTAGAAGAGAGGATTACAACCAGGCTGTCTGATCTAGCATCATCCTCCCAGCATGAAAGCCCTCTTCACCTCAAACAAAGCAAGATCACCCAACAATGTCTTCAAAGAGAAACCAACAGCACTTCCTTGCAAATTACAAAATTCCAGCCTCTGGATCTCTTAGATGAGGGATCCATATATAGATTTTTACAGGAGAGTGAGTCAGCTTCTGGGATTTTGATTAGTGTCATTTCACTGATAGTTCTTGGTTCCATTTGGAGATTTCAGATCTCTTACTCATCCCTGGGCAAATTTAGAGAGACATATGAGTAGTTTCTAGAAGATTCTCTGGGTTTCCACCTAGCACACTACTTCTACCATTTGTCTTCTCTCGCTCATCGTACCCCACAAAAGTGCTTTCTAGTACGCATCGCACCCCCCCCCCCCCCCCCCGTGTAATAGGTGAGATGCAACGCACCCTATGCATGGAGCAATCTGTATGGTCCTGTTTTGACCAGTTATGAGTAGTTTTTCATGGAGAACTTATGGGAGATGATGTAATCAGCTGACCTTGTTCCTTTAGGGTATGAAAAACCACTTTTAGGGGTTTAGAAGCCCTTGGTTTATGGACATATGTGATTGGGGTTGGAGTGCCCAAATATGTTTATAACACGACTCAATCCAAACAAGTGTGTGTTTTGTGTCGGTTCTGGTCGGTTACTTGGTTTTGTAGTTTCTAAGGACGAAATTCGACTCGACCCATGTAAGGTTCAGGCAATCATCAACATTCCTCCACCTTCAAATTTGCTTCAGATTCAGAAACTCCAAGGGAAAGCAAACTTTCTAAGGAGTTCCATTCCAAACTACGTCGAACTTGCTAAAAGTTCACCAAATGAAGAGCTGCACTACTGGCCAATCTAGCAAAGGTGAATAAAATGGTCCTTAGAGATTGATCAGTGACATCCCGGATATTGATCTTGTCCTCTCTACTCGGTTGAGATCCATCTCTCAAAGCTAACAGATGTAATCTCTCACTGATTCGCCCCCACGGGCGGATCCTGACAGTGAAAGAGGGGCACCATGCCTCGATAACCCCATCAAAAAGTAGATGTCCTTGACTATAAGTGGGATGGATTTACCTCTAATCTAGAAAACCTGGTTGACCGAATCCCATGCGTCGAGGAAATATTGCAACAAGTTGATTTGTTGCCTCATGCTAAAGATACGGAAGAATTGGAGCAAACCACAATTTCGCAATGTAGTAACAATACCCTGATCATGCAAGGCAATCATGTCTTCTTCTTCATGCTCAAGTTCATGCCACGTGATGACCATCTTGATCCAACTAATATCTGAGTCACAGACAAAAGATGAATTAGGATCCAAATTTGAGCAAAAACAGGCAAAAATTTCATGAGAAATCACTGTGAAAACTTTCCCTTTTGCGCCCATTGCACCCTGCCTTTGGACAAGGTGAGATGCACACTGACTTGCCAATGCATAGCTCAGTATGCATCAAACCTTCCGATATGGGGCAGGTGCGATGATGGGAGAACGTTTTCTTCAAACCCTACGGGCTCAGAAAAAGGGGAAAACTTGCTCAAAATTAGGAAAGGATGGAATGAAAATGAAGAGCTCAGGGTTAGCTCCTACCTGGTCTTGATGGCACGGAGAATATTCCACCGAATCTCCCAAAATCATCTGATGAAGTTTGAGGCAGAAAACCACTCCAGAGCTCCAAATCCCAAATATGAAATGAAATGGTAAAAATGGGGGGTAAAACTACTTTTTATGTTACTTTTTCACGTACTTCAAGTAAAATGTTAGTTTTAAATTCATTTTTCAAGCATATATATGTGTATTTCTAATCAATTTTATGGAGCAATTGAGAAAGTTGAATGACCAAGAAAAGAATCTAACGTGTTAAAATGGTAAACTGAATATCATTGACCAATATTAAGAGCAATATTCTCGCAAGTTTCAAGCTCGTTAAAAAATCAACCTGCACTGAGCACGTGTTGGTCAAGCTCATTAAAAAATAAACCCGCCTCTGGTAAATAACCTTTTGTGATCTCTTTGCTATCTGCCCTTTTGAACTTTTTTTGTGTTCCTTCCATCACCTCCATTTCATACGGTTGACCATACGCTTCCACTTGATTGTTTACCCTTTTGAGGAACATCTGCGACGAGTGATTCTGATTTCCACCCTCTTCACACTGCCATGTTTTGAGAAGTTCCAAACTTACCTGGAACTAGCTGCTACCCAGAAATATCACTTGTTCCTAAAGAAAAAGCCTCTTTTAAACTCCTTTTAGACTCATTGAATATAAAAATGTTGTTGAGCTATTAGCCTTCCCAGCTCACTAAAGTAAAGGGAATGCTATCCCTCTCATATGTTTTAATCTTTTTGGACTTGAGGGATTATTGAACAAAAAGATCGAGTGCTTTTCGTTGTCGGCTCGTTAAAACTATCGAAAAGTCATCCCTTTCGTATTATTTTACACTTTTTCAGACTTAAGGGATTATTCCACGAAAAACAACTGTTGGAGTCTCATTTTCATCCTTTTTAAGACTCTCTAAATGAGAAAAGGACCGAGTTATCTTTTTCGTTAAACTTGTTAAAACAATAATGACAAACTTGTCCAGCTAGACAAGAACGAGTCTCATTGATGCGAGGCTCACTAAACAAAAAGCGACAGGTTTGCTCGAAGGGAAAATTATAGACCAAGCATATGTTATCCTCCTCAAGCTTGTCAAAAATAAAGAGGTACTGGTTAGCAATGACTGGGGAAAAATGGGAAGAAAACATGAAGAACTCTATTGGTAGCAAGTCGCTCTTGAACATGACACTTTCACTCCATCACCGTGATTGAGTTGGGTTGGGTTTTTGTTCACCGTCACCATTGGTCTGCTGTGCCATCCATGGGGTTAACGCTACCAGTCCATATCAGTGTCGTCAATATGTTCAAGAGAATTCATTCAAAGAATTCACCATCCAGCAAATGCCTCATCCAATGCATTACATCCATGCTTCATTTTTCATGACTGCCATTCCTGAACCTCATATCATTAGATCGTTTTCACCTCCACAAAAATCATTTTCTCCATTTCACATCGTAGATGTGGGATACATCAAGGCCCTCCTACGATAGGTCACTTCTTGTCGACATCAGTTCATTATCCAAGAAGTTGACTTAGAAACAACCCCTTCAGTACTTTGAAGCTTGCGTGCCTCAATGGCAAGTTTCTCACTTCCGGCGACAGGTTTACATCAATGACCTTCGACCGAAAGACTTTACGTGGTGTTCGACATCAGCTCATGTATTCACACCATGTGTATTGTATTGTAGTACCTTGAGGGTCATCATCATTATCGGTGATTCCTCTCGCATCTGCTAACAACTTACATCATTCGCTGGTAATCAGGCGATGTCTTTCCATGTTCGACCTCAGAACATCTTTTCACATGGATCGAATTGTACATCGGGCGAAGATTGTACAAGTTTGAAGACCCCAGATCTAGTTTCATCCATTCGGGCTACGATATATTCAGGAAAATAAAGACACCAATTGTACACAGAAGCTGCATAGATAGTCATCTAGCCAGGGAAGATGACTCTTCATGCGAAGAATCACAAGTTTGCAACAATAGACGATTGTTTGTCCTATGTACATGAAAATGAGTTTATAAAGCTGAGCATGGGAATTCCCGCCTCAGCTAGATCATGAAAATAATATGATGATGATGTATTGTATTGTATCTTATACAGGTCACCTTTCAGTTCGAATACCTCAGATCCTCATGAATAAAGCATTTCGCCCGACGTTAGAAGATTTACAACCTCATGCTTTAGGGGGCATCTGTTATAGACATATTTGGGCACTGCAACCCCAAACTCATATGTCCATAAAATAAGGACTCCTCAAGTCCCTAAAAGTGTTGCTTCATACCCTAAAGGATCATGGTCAGCTGATTACATCATTTCCCAGAAGTTCCACCTGAAAAACTACTCAAAACTGGCCAAAACTGGACCATACAGGCTGCTCCATGGACAAGGTGCGATGCATACTGACTTCCTAACTGGCCAGGTGTGATGCATACTGAAATGGCCTTCTGTGGGGTGTGATGAGTGAGAGTAGACAAATGGCAGAGACAATTTGCAAGGTGGATGATCATGGAATCTTCCAGAAACTTCTCCTATGACACTTGCCTCTCTGAATTCGCCCAGGGATGAGTAAGAGATCATGAAATCTCCAAGTGGAACCAAGAGCTATCAGTGGAATGAAACTAATCAAAAACCTAGAGCTGACTCACACCCTTGCAAGACATCTATAAATGGATCACTCATCTGAGAGATCTGGAGGCTAGAATTTTGTATTTTGTAAGGAAGCGTTGTTGGTTTGGTGAGAAGAGACATTGCATTGTTGGGTGATTTGCTTGTTCATGAGGTGAAGAGGGCTTCTACAATTGGGAGGATAATGCTGGATCAGACAGTTGTGTTGTAATCCTCTCTTACATTACCATTAATAAAGTTCTTTGAGTTTTCCTCCATATGATCTTGTATTTGTGAATCTTATTGTTTATGTATGCAATTGTATGGTCAATGTGTTTCTGATTCCATATTGGTTATGATGTTTTAGATGGAGATGCTTTGATATTTTGTTGTTACTTTGACTCTACAGGTACTCTTTGAAGCGGGACAAGTAGGAGAGGAGTGGCAAATTCTATTAAGGAGAGGAAAAATCAAGCTAGGATCAAATCAAAGGATGCAGGTTAGTCCTCTATTCTTCTCTTCCATCTATCACACTTAAAGGAACTCTTCAAACGCTTTCATTGTTTGTTTCTAAGATAGCTACCCATCTTAGTGGGACTAGCAGTTTGAATCGACACTAGTTTTCCATGAAACAGAAGGCAAAAGCGCTCAAAGAACAGGTAGACACTGTGCGACTTAAGGAAGCCGTTTTGAAGGCACGCGTACAACTATGGATTGATGAGGCATTCGTCATTACCGCCTCGATTGAAGCAAAGCTCTCATAGATGCAGGTAATGCAGGAACAGATTCAGGGAAGTAGTTCAAATACAATGGTTTCTGAACAACGCATCCAGGAAGTGCAGTAGGCAACTCCTTAGTGTATTGCCGACCTTGCAGCAGTTCAGGCAAAGTTGGGAGGTCTGCACGCAAAGAGCTTCACACCGACAGAGTGACTCGAGGGTGAGTCATGATGTTTGTGTTGGGGGCCTCTTGGACACGAGATCCCCCAAGGGAATTTTTGGGGATAAAATCCTAGATTTTGGTTAAAAGTTGTAAATCCGATGTAAAGACTCCACATTTTGTGGGCGAAAAACGTGTAGCTTGTAAATGAGTCATAGGTTTATCCGCCCTCAATTTTGTAATGTAATGTTGGCTATAGAGATCCACCCATGGTCCACGGACCATGGGATTGTATAAATAGAGTGAGGGTCTAAGTTGTAAAGGAATAGAATTAGAATAACCATGGAATTTGAGTCTTTGGGTCATAGAGTAGGTGAAGCCTCTGCAGCTGAGTGTGCAGACCCTTGCAATTGAGTGCGTAGGGCGAGTTGATTATGTAACTATTGAAGCATTAATAAAGAGAATTTTTACCTCAATTCTGTGTATTTATTTCTTATTTTCTGTATCGAATATATTGGGTATAAATTTCATTTTTGTTGTCTATATGGTGCGTGAACATATATAACTGTGTATATTAAGTGAATGTGACTTAAAGTATCTGGTTACGTGAAGTTGACTAACATCTATAAGAGGATAGTTAAGATACACGGTGTAACTTTGGGAAATAGAGCAAATCAGCGCGAAATCACCTCAGCCCCCTGGTTAGGGATGCGGGAAGGACAATTATAGCAGATCATGAAGGTATCACAGGTCAGAATAGTGCGCGAAGAAACCTGTGCGAAGGTAGGCACAGTTGGACTAAATCGACCCCTCAAACATCTCAAGGGTTCAGAAACTTGGTTCTAGCATCCCCCCATACTTCTTCGGGTGAGACTTCAGTCTGCGCTCTCTGAGCTGATGCCGAAAGGGCCAGTAGTGTAGGGATTTGTTTGGCTAATTAACTCTGAACCTAGGTGAGGCCCCCTCACACCAACATCTTTGACTAAGTGGTTTCCCTTGTGTTCGATGTCAGCTTTAATTATCACACATTGGGATGCATGCAGTACCTTGGTTTTCATTTGACCCTATTGGTGGATTCCTCGCCTTTGTGTTACCTTTCATTATTGGTTGGTACAAAGGATTTCTGTTGTACGCTAGCTACATCTTGTGTACACCAGAAACGTGCTTCGGTTTGGTTACTACATATTTCTTCATCCGATTCCTTCCACATTATTGGTCTGCGAGTTACACTCACGTTGGATTGATGAAGAATGCCCTAATGCCTTCTTTCCAGCAGATATTTTCCCATCAACTTCAACTCCTTGATCTGGGAACAAGGTCTAGAGTCCATTTGGTAGTACCTTAGGGTTTACAGTCATCAGTGGCAGATTCCTTCGCTATCAATAGTGGAAATACATCATTATCTCTTGTTTGATAGATTCTTCCAATTGTTCAAGTTCATATCTTTTATTCACACTTGTTAGATTGTACTGGGTACCTTGGCTCTCATCATCAGTATCAGTGAGTAGTCTCGCATTTGTTAACGATATACATCAATAACCAGTAATCAAATGATTTCCCACATGGTCAAATTTAGAACATTTATTCTTATTGTGTAGAAATGTACCATGGCGGTTGGTGAAGACCTCGAGTTTTCATCAGCATTTGTTGGTTCACTTGCCAGTTCCTCTTGTTTCTACTAGTGACACCATCCACCTTATATGTTGCAGTTCATCACAACAACATCCTATATGTTGGCATCTGAGTTGCATGCAATACCATTTGTTCCACTATTTGACTTGGTACTTTTTGGATCAGCTTTATGACTTCAGTGATCAACTTTCTACTTCAGCATCATTGATCATTTCTTTATATGTGATATTGTGACATGTACCTCTATGGATATGATCAGATGATCCACTATGTATTTTAAATTCTTTTATACTTGTATACATATTGGGTCCACTTTTGTATTTGATAGGTGGACATGCTTTATTATTATCTCTGATCATGGGTATGCCCACCTCAGAAAACAACTTTCTTTATGATCTCTTCCATTGGCTTGGTAGTCTTAAATCTGGTGAACTCCTCTCAGGTCCTAACATGATTCTTTCTATACACTTAATACATTTCGGCCATCATGTACCCCTTTTGACCTTGTATATTAGGGGGCATTTGTTGTAGCACCATTTACCACCCTTGGTAGATTTTATGCTCTATGATATGGCCTAGGGCAACCCTTCCCTACCAGACTTGGTCCATTTTCTAAAAAACAATGTTTTAAATCCGATATACAATTATGCCCTGTCTAAAGCACATGTAAACATGGGTCAGTCTATACCCAACCCACATATATGTGTTAAAACATTAAAAATATATATAATCTCCCTTAATTCAAGTGGGGTTTACAGGTTTGACCTAATACCCACCTACTATAGCTTGTGGCCCAACTGTTTCCCAAATAAAAAACTAATTTGGAGAAGTATAAATACATCTCCATGGGAAGGCCTAAGAGGAGAAGAAAATATTAGATATTGATATTATAGTTGATTACATCCCTGATCAATTTTGAAGATATCCCTGTGCCTTCTGCACTTCCAAGTCATAGTAAACCCCTATTTCCTTCTTGAGATGTTCATCATCCCTTCATGACATCCTTGTGTATACTTATGGAGGAGGATTTTGAGGCTTGGGTAGGATGGATTCGAAGGACGGTTTCACTTGGAGCCGACAGACGACTCGTGTTGTAGTTATTTCATATTTTCTTTAGCTTACATTAATAAAGAGGCATTGTCTTGTTCCTGATGATTATGGTCTTTATGCATTAATATATGTCCTGATTTGCTTATAAAATCTCACATTAATTCTTATTTTCTTACATGCTTATATGATCTAAGCTTGATATCATGAACATGCTTTCAACAATTTTTGGTGTATATTCTTTCCCTTGAATGAACTGCAGGTCTCAAGCGCAAGGAAGAAGCAGAGGGTTTGAACCCTATGGGAACGACCTCAAACGTAGGCAATACGGGTAAGACCTTTTGTACCAACTTTAATAGTTTAAGTATTAGGACTGCTTGTTTGTGTGTCTCTTTATGCTGTATGCCCTTCGCTCTGTTGGGGTTCGAACCCAAGACCCTAGGGTGGTTCTACCCGAAACAAACTTGTCCGTTGAATGGTGGAGGTCCGATTGTTAGAAGATGATTCGGTCGTCATAACTTAAGAAAAAATGACTAAGTGTGTGAATGAGTAAATTTGTGCATATGCGACTTTTGTGAACACACACTCAACATAACTTGACGACAAGACGCCTCAAACCATCAAGACAACATATGCTCAACATGATTGACCAATGGAGTGAGCGACAAGCGCAACGCTTGTGATGGATTGTTGAATGACCCCGTCGACACTTGTGCGATAGTGCATACAACTCTGTGTGTGAGTCCAACGAATGTTTACATAGCGAACACAATATGTACACATGAAGCGAAGACCTTGTGCATGACCAGAACATGGTTGCAAGCGTGACATTGTGACCAACATGCAAAAATTTGTTCGTTGAATGGTCAAGCAAAGAGGGTGAAAATACTCAACACGAGCCCACAGAGTGAGACCTAGTGATTGAAAACATCAAGTAAAAACTCAAGGGAGGCTTCGAAATTGGATGCAGGCCAAAATTTTGGAGGGTGTTGCACCCACTACAACACTTGGCGACACATTGGTAGAATTCTATCTTCTCTGTTTTGGTTCATTTGACAGAACAAGGCCTTGGTATTTCAGGGAGTATTGAATCATTGTGCAGGTTACTTCGGCTTTCCCACTTACCCCATGGACAAACATGGTTCACCTTTTTCCAACTCAGTCAAACACAACAAAAGTTTGAGCTTGATCACAGTGTTTCAAAATCTAGAAGGGTAGCTTCGCTCATGAGTTAAAAAATTCAGATTATAAGTTTTTATCTTTGGTGTTGTTGTACTGCTAGTAGGCCTAGACAATACCCTGGTGATGTCACGAAGGAACACACACATTGATCCACTACCAGCGAGCCTAGTCAGTACCCCGATGGAGTTGCATGCTTCACCTCTCTGCGCAAGAATCCTTTCTCTTCTTTCGCCTTTGTATTTTTTAAAGAGGATTTTTCATAGACACTTATTCATTTTTGGGGTGGAAGAGGGATCCTAACTTATTGAGAGCAGAAGAGGTTGTTCCTTCAGAGAAGCACATAAGGCCTCTGACATAGGTTTTCTTGTCTAGATTGTCCCCTTCTCTGTTTCTACTAGTTGGATGAGCTTGACCACAAAGAAAAACACTGAGTATAGGCATGGGGTTTCCCAATGTGGACATAGGTTCATTGTTGGACCCAAGCTTCCCTTGCAGATGGCTCGTATTTTCCATCAATACTTCATCGTCTGAAGGTTACAACCAAGCATAGATAAGATGAACACAAGACTAGTCAAGTGCTGCAGTGTCACAGGTCTCTTCAGATCTCATCCACATACTCATTCAAAAGCAATAAATTAGTAGACGGAAGCACTTATTTCCAGAAATAAAAAATAGTAGGGTACCAACAAACAAAACAAAATGAAACAAAAGTTGTAATCAAAGCAAAAAGAGTGAAAAAAAACAATAAGCAGTAACCAAACTATGTACATGGCGCAGGGTGCGGCCCGACCTACTGAAAATAGTGTTTGAGATCTTGGCCATTGACAAGAAGGTTTTCAATCCTCCCGTCAAGTGATTGAAAATGGTATTTGTGTGGGCGAAGCTTCTTATGGATTGTGTATGGAAAAATCCACAGGGACTAGAGCTTCGTATGCTTTCCTTTGTCTTCATGGGGTTTATCCCATTTCAAGAATAAGTCACCAACTTCGAAGTTATCTTTCCCTGCAAACTTCTTGTTGAACCATCTCTTGATACAATTCTAGTGGAGTGTAAATTTTTTTTTTCTTTCATCCTTTCTTCTTCAAGTTTGTGAAGTGTGTCCATCCTACGCTGAACTATCTAGCAAGTCTTGCCTTTGGATTCTTGAGACAACTGAAGCACAAGAAAGTACGGTGAGGTATTGAGAGAGGGTTTGGGCGTTACACGGTCATCCCATAAAGCATTCGTCAAGGAAGAGTGCCAGTTATTCTACTCAGAGTAAACGGTCCTTTTTATTATACGGATAAGATTTTTGTTCGTGGATTCTGTGAGACTGTTTCCCTGTGGGTAGTAGTTAGACAAGTGTTTATGCACAATACCATTTTGTAATGAAAAATAATAAAGCTTCAACTATGAAAAGTTCGTTGCATTATAAAACACAAGTGATATCAGAACACCAAAGCATGACTTGATGTTCTGTTGGAGGAAGCTTATGACCTCCTGGTCATTCATAGTCTTGAGTGGACCTGCTTCTGTCCACCGCGTGAAGTAATCAGTTGCTATCAGAATGTAGTGGTGTTGTTTCGATGAATGTGGGAAGATTTCCCTGATGATGTCCAGGCCCCATTGTTGGAATGGTTCAGTTACTACAACAGGGAGCAATGAGGATACTGACCTTCGCATTCTGTCAGTGCATCGCTGACAGTTTGGGCACTTGCGAGCATAAGTGTGTGCATCCTTGAATAATGTGGGCTAGTAGAAACCGGCTCACATAAGTTTCTGCGCAGTGGTATTTCCTGTGAAGTGAACCATGGCTGGTCCGTCATGCAGATCTTGCAAAAGCTTCTCTGATTCATGTGCCTCTAGGCACTTGAGCAAGATTCCTTTGTTGTGCTTTCTTTAAATCACTTTGTGCACCAACTGATAAGCTAAATCTTTGAGATGCAATGCCCTCTTTTGTCTGATGTAAAAGTGAGACGATATGGTGCCCTACTAAAGGTACTGGCACACATCTATGTACCAAAAGTTTTCATTTACAGTGGGTGGTGCTCGCACTACGTCATACATCTCAATTTCTTGCTCCCAACTAACGAGCTCTTCTTCTTCCTCTTGTGCATGTACTGCCTCAGCTGTGAGTCTACAGAGACCATGATCCTTCATAGTGTGAAATGGCTTGATGTCAAGATCATATTCTTGCAAGCCTGTCATCTAGTTAACATGTTGTTCACCCAGCTCTTGTTGTACAAGCATTGAGTGAACTGTTGGGTGAGGCACATAGACTATGCAATGGTTTTTTAGCAAGTAGGGTCTGAAATGTTTCACCACATTTTATACTGCATATTATTTCTTTTCAATGGCTGGGTAGTTGAGTTCAAGTCCCTGCATGCTTGCGCTCATGAATGATATGGGACGTTCATTATTCATTTCATTCTTCTAAGTGAGTACTGCATCGAGCGAGTTGTCGGAGGCGAAGGTTTATAAGAAGAAGTCTTTGTTGAAGTTTGGGCTATAGAGTGCAGGCGCTTCTGCAATATCCTACTTGATATGGGTGAATGAGTACTTTTCCATGTTGCCCTAGTTGTAAATCACATCCTTCTTGATCATGGCTTGCATGGGTTTGACTATCTGCGCATAATTCGAGATGAACTTCCGGATGAAGTTTATCTTTCCTAAGAAGGACTGCATTGCTTTCTTGTTGGCTAGGTGACATATTTGTGTGATATTCTAGACCCGGTCTGCATCAACCTTTATCCTTCTCTTGGCAACAATGTGTCCAAGGAGGTTCCCCTCAGAAATGACAAATATTCTCTTTTCGTATTCATGGAAATCCTGTATTTCCGGCATTGCTCAAAAAGTTTCTTCAGATGGCGTATGTGGTCTTCCCGTTTTCTTGAAAATACAGTTCATCAAGGTACACCACTATGTTATATCTGATGAGTCTGTGAAAGACGACGTCCATGGTGCACTAAAAGGTTGCACCTGCCTTCGCAGGCCTGAATGGCATTCGTCTTTATGTGAATGTACCCCACTTGGTACGGAATGTAGTTTTAAGTCTATCAAGTTCAACTATCAGAACTTGATTATATCCTTAAAACACGTCAAGTAAAGAAAACATTTATGCCCCAGATATTGTTTGTAGAATGTGCTCCATAGACAGCACAGGATAGTTGTCTTTGTACGAGGCGTGGTTCAAGTTCCGGAAATCAACGCACAAGAAAATTTCCTCAGACTTCTTTCATACAAGAACAAGATTTGAAACCCAAGTAGAATGATGAACTTTGTATATGATCTGTGCATCCAACAACTTGGTGAGCTCTTTCTGTATGAGGGTTTCAAGTGACAGATGTACTTTCCTCAGCTTCTACTCATATGGCTTGACCCCTTCTTTGATCAGAATGATGTGTTGGATTATTCACATGTCCTAAGTTTTTATATCACTGTACGTCCATGCGAACACATCCCCATACTGTTTGAACAGGCAGACAAAGGCTTTCCGCTCCTGCTGTGTGCAACATGTACCGAGATTGACGAACATCTGATCTTGTTCTGTTCCCAAGTTAATGAGTTCATGCATCATGGTAGAGATATGAGTTTTTTTGTTCCTCGGCCCCTAGAAGCGTTCTTACAAGTCATAGAGTTTTTCCAAAGTTGCCACACCCCTAGGGATGAGGTGGGCTTTCTTGATATATGTCCTAGCTTGCAAAGATTGCTCGTGCTTGTATTCGTGTATTGCTACATCCTTGAAGGTGTCAGTGTTGTCCATGAAATATAGTATCTATTGATCATCATTATATACAGGTAAATTAGTTATGTTATCCGGGATAGATGGTCTATACAAAATTTCAATAGTAAATCTATCACTAAGCGGTGACATTCTAGAAGCTGCATTTGCCAAAGCATTGGCAGTTGCATTATGCATTCTTAGTAAAGAAATGATATTGAATGCTTGGAAGTTAGAGATTAGTCGCCATACTTCTTGCTGGTAATTTTTGAGATGTAGTGATAAATAGTGAATGGTGTTACATAACTACCGTACCGCTATTTCCGAATCACCTACCACTTTGAGCACGACCACATTGAAGCTAATGGATTTCTGCAAGCCCAACACGAGTGCTCCATATTCAACGATGTTTTCCATACACTCGAACTCCAAGTGATTCGAGATCAGATTCTTCTTATTGTTTGGGTTGATTGAGGCACACCTAGCTCCTAAGCCATCTTGTGTCTTTGAATCATCGAAGTAAATGGTCCACAACTCGTCTATACACGGACTGTGCGACGTGCTTGCACTACTACTACTGCTATTGCTACTACCACTATTGTTACAATGTATTGTACATGTTTCATTTCCATGAAGGAGACCCAATTGTGTGTCTGGTGGGGTTGGGGCTGGATGTGCAGGATAACACCCCAGCGTTATTTCCAAGATGAAGTTTCTGAACATGAGCTCTGCAAAGGCCAACGGTTCATTTTCACCATTGATGGGAGTGAAATTATGCCTCATATATCTCTCAGATAACACCCGGATTTTATTTTTCTTTCCCTTGTATGGAAGCACAAGTGTGACCACTTTGTAGCAAAGTATATGTTAAGCTTGATGGACCAGTCTCTACTGAGCAGTAAGAGATCTACTTCTGGTATGTCCACAAGAACAATTTTTATGCACTTGTGAACTTGACCATCGTGATATAACCTGATGATGATGTTGCGAAGTTCACCAATGGCTAGTACAAATGTTCAATCAAGTTGGATGATCTGAGCGGATGTCTTGCTCTACTGCGCATTGATCCTTTTAGCAATGGAGACCGGCATGATGTTGTATACCGCACCAGAATCAACCAAATAGTTGTGAACATTATAGTTGAATATTTCAAATGAAAGAAGGAATGGAAGGCAAACAAAATTTTCTTCTTCCATCTGGAGTGCGTTTAGCATAGTTGAAAGTGAACCAGGAGGTGTGCTTACTCACTTGCTGGTAGAGGTTGCACTGTCCATTGATGTCTATCCCAGTGTGCACAACAGGATGTCCCGCTGACTCTGGATCTTAGCCAACTTGAACAAACTGATGTTTGTGAGAGTTTTCTTCATGTCTTCCACAATGTTGTAATCCAGAGGGGGTGGACTCCCGATGTGTCCGGGGTAAGACTGGTATTTGTGTTGTCCGGCAGAGTGTTTTGCAACTTTTTTCTCATGGACGTACTCTTATCCATCACTATCTTCCTCGACATGCTTTTCCTTTTATGCTTTTAGACAACTAGTGGATCAACCCTCCTCACAAGTTCAATTTTCTACTTCGTTTCCCCAATTGTAAGGGAAGCCCCTTTACTTCTGAGATTGTAGCATTCATTCTACTTGGGGGGCTTCTTCTCAGTGTTTGTCTTTTGTGATGCTTTCATGCACTGATACATGTTAATCACCCACCCAATTCTTGAGATCCCATCAAGTGTAGCATCTTCGTCATCATTCATGTCTTCCGGCTATGACTGTGAACTTCTCGACATGTTTGTCATTTGGTCGCATATAGAGCCTGAAACTTGTTGGGTTGTGTTATATTCTTTCCACGACTAGCCCACGTGCTTAACTGGGGGTTAGAGGGGGGGAGGTCACAGGGGATTTGAGGGGTACCCGTAACCCCACTTTATGGGGACGGGGCAGTGCCCCGGAAAATTTTGGTTTTGGACGCTATGGTTTTCGGTCCATGGTTTTGGACGTGATGGTTTTCGGTCCATGGTATTGGATGCTTTGACATGTATAAATATGTATTGTAACATTGAAAGGAACATAATTAAAAATCAAGCTTGTAGTCCCGATTTTGGGATCCAGGGGAAAATATCTATGTATATGTGTTTTATGTGTTATGCTCTCACATTGTTTATTTTCTGTGTTTTAGAATTCGTATGCAGGTAATTTCTTTATGGGGTTAAAACCTACATTTGGTATCAGAGCTATTTTGGCTTCAAGGGGACGCCTTTGTTGCTGAGGGGTTTCACTCGGGCCTGTGGTAGACCCTGTTCAGTGGGAGATCTGCGAGATTGATTCTGGTGGTGAAAGAAGATGGCGAGTAGTGGAAAGATAGAGATTGAGAAATTTAATGGTCAGAGTTTTGAGTTGTGGAAACTCAAGATGGAGGATCTGTTGGTGGATTAAGATCAGTGGATCTTGGTAAATCCGGGTACTAAACCAACGGGAGTGTCCAATGAAGGATGGAAGAAGTTGGATTGAAAGGCAAAGAGCACAATACGATTGTGTGTATCAGATTGAGTCTTGCTGAATGTATCACGGGAAGCTACGACGAAGGCTTTGTGGGACAAGTTAGGGACTTTGTACCAGTCTAAGTCTCTGGTGAATAAACTGTTCGTATGGAAAAAGCTGTATAACCTGAGGATAAAAGATGGAGACTCAGTGACAGAGGATCTGAACGCATTTAATTCTGTGGTAAGTCAGTTAGCATCTGTTGATATTAAAATTTCAGATGAAGATAAGTGCATCAGTTTGTTGTGTTCTCTACCAGATTCGTGGGATAGTATGGTTATTGCAATAGGTAGCAATGCAACTGCCTTGCATTTTGATGAAATAGTCTCATCCTTGCTGACGGAGGAGATGAGACAGAAAAATATGGAGAGCCAAAATGGTGATGCCTTGTCTGTACGAGGGCGGACCCATAACAGAAACAAAAATAAGTCATCGAGTGGGAGATCTAAATCTCCAGGAAAACCTATCAAGGCGGTGTGCTGAAATGCGGAAAGGAAGGGCACTACAAAAGGGACTGTAAATCTAAAGCTCCTGACAAAGGAAAGGGATCTGATGATGCTCCTTCTGCAAAGGTTAAAACCACCTCAGAGGAAGGTGGGGATGTGTACTTGGCTTCTTCAAGTACACATGTAGATCATGAGGCATGGTTGATTGACTCAGGTGCATCCTTTCACTTCACTCCACATAGAGAGTGGTTCTGCGGATATGAGAAATATGATGGTGGTGATGTCTTCTTGGGGGATGACAGGAAGGCTAGAATCATTGGTCATGGAAAAGTAAAGTTGAAGCTGCAAGGTGGAAGGGTTAGAATACTTTCGGGTGTTCTACATATTCCAGCATTAGCCAGAAGTCTGATTTCTGTTAGCAAGCTGGATGATGCAGGTGTAAAAATAGTGTTCGAGAAGGATACCTGCAAGATGGTTCGGGGAGCACTGGTATTGATGTGGCGAGTTTGAATTGGAACTCTGTACAAGCTGCAAGGTAGCAATGTTATTGATGGGTGCAATAGTTCTGTGGTTCCTAAAAGTGGAGCAGAAAATATAGTGGTCTCTGGAGAGAAGATCATGTTGTGGCATCAAAGGCTTGGACATATTGGAGAGAAGGGCCTTCGGATACTTCATGGTAAAGGTATGGTAGAAGGTATGAGTAATAGATCTCTAGATTTTGATTTCTGTGAAAATTATGTATACGGGAAGTAGAATCAGGTGAGTTTCCCCTTTGGTGGTAAGAGGGCGAAACATATATTAGAGCTTGTGCATAGTGATGTGTTTGGACCTGGGAAGGTTCCATCAATGGGTAAGTCTGTGTACTATGTATCATTTATTTATGACTTCTCAAGGAATACATGGATATATTTCCTTAAGAAGAAATCTGAAGTCTTTGACAGGTTTAAAGAATTTAAGGCTCTGGTGGAAAACCGGGCAGAGAAGAAGATAAATGTGATGAGGACAGATAACATTGGAGAGTTTTGCAGTAAGGAATTTGAAGAATTCTGTAAGAAGTGTAGTATAGCATGGTAGAAGACTACTCCATATACACCTTAGCAAAATGGATTTGCAGAAAGAATGAACAAGACATTGATGGAAATGGCAAGAAGCATGCTCAGTGGTTCTGGGTTAGGACAGGAATTCTAGGTAGAGGCGGTGGAGATAGCATGTTACCTGGTCAATAGATCACCTTCATCAGCATTGGAGGATAAGACTCCATAAGAGGTATGGACTGGTAAGAAACCTCCCTTTCACATCTGAGGGTATTTGGATGTGATGCATATGTACATGTTCCAAAGGAGAAAAGAACCAAGTTGGATAGTAAATCTGAAAAGTGCATCTTTATTAGGTGTAAGGATGGTTTAAAGGGTTATAAGCTTTGGAACTCAGTAACAAGGAAGGTTGTGTATAGCCGAGATGTGGTGTTCGAAGAGGCGAAAGAAGTTATTAAAAATGAAGTCCAACCAAAGGAACCTGAGAAGATAGAGTTTGAGCTAAAGGAGGAAGAATCAGACTCTATAGCAGAGGAGGAATCAGAAGATGGAGAGCCACAAACTCCGGGTGTGAGAAGATCAGTTCGAGAATGAAGGCAGCCAAAAAGGTATATTCCATCTACTTTCTGTTCAAATTTTGCTTTGTTTGTTACTGATGATGATCCCAAAACTGTGAAGGAAGCAGTGGATTCAGAGGATGGAAAACTCTGGAAAGAGGCCATGTTTGATGAAATGGCATCTTTGCACAAAAATGAGGCTTTGGATCTGGTGGAGTTGCCCGCTGGAAGGAAACCCATTGGCAGCAAATGGGTGTTCAAAAAGAAGACAAATGTAGAAGGAAAAGTGGAGAAATACAAAGCTCGGTTGGTAGCAAAAGGTTATTCCCAAGTGCTGGGAATTGATTTTGGTGATATTTTTTCTCCTGTTGCCAAGGTAACTTCTATTATATTACTTTTATTTGTTGCTACTACTTTTGATTTTGAGGTAGAACAGATGGATGTAAATAGATCATTTCTTCATGGGGATCTAGAAGAGGAGATCTACATGAAGCAACCTGAAGGTTTTGTGGTGAAGGGTAAGAAAGAACTGGTATGCAAGTTAAAGAAGTCTCTAAATGGGTTAAAACAGTCACCAAGGATGTGGTATCAGAAATTTGATACATTTATACAGGGACTTGGCTTCACCAGAAGCAAAGTAGATCACTATGTGTATTTTAAATTAATTGGTGACCGTGTTATTTATCTGGTCTTATATGTGGACGATATGTTGCTGGTTGGAAATGGCAAAGAAATTATCTAGGATTTGAAGACCCATTTGTCCTCCAAATTTGACATGAAAGATCTTGGTGCTGCAAACTATATTTTGGGCATGGAAATTAAAAGAGATCGAACAAAGAGGAAGCTCTGGTTAAACCAGAGAAAGAATGTCGAGACAATATTGCAGAGGTTCAATATGCAGGATAGTAAACCAATGAAGGTTCCTATTCCTGTAGGTGTGAGGTTATTTGTTGAATAGTGTCCTAATACACAAGAAGAGGAAGAGGACATGTCCTGTGTTCCGTATGAAAGTGCAGTCGGTAGCCTGATGTATGCAATGGTCTGTACTAGACTAGAAATTGCACATGCAGTGGGAGTATTGAGCAAGTTTATGTCAAAACCAGGGAAGGAGCATTGGACAGCAGTGAAGCGGGTTTTCAAGTATTTGCGTGGCACTAGTGATTATGGTCTGTGCTACCAAGGAAGACCAGGATTGGACAGAGTGTTGGATATTCATAGCTTTGTTGATGCAGACTGGGCTGGAGATATCGATTAGAGAAGATCTACAAGTGGGTATGTGTTTAACCTATTTGGAGGTGCAGTCAGTTGGATGAGTAAGAAACAATCTGTAGTGGCACTATCAACTACACAGGCAGAATACATGGCAGCCACTCATGCAAGCAAGGAAGCAGTTTGGTTGCAGAGATTGTGTTCAAGTATGGGGTTAGTACACGGAGCTATAATGATAGACTGTGACAGTAAAAGTGCAATTTTCTTCGCAAAGAACCTCGCATATCATTCAAAGGCAAAGCACATTGATGTTCAGTATCACTTTGTGAGGGATATGATAGAAGACAAAAAGGTGTTGCTGGTAAAGGTGGACACTTTGAAGAATACTGCAGATGCATTGACAAAATTTGTGAGATCTGAGAGGTTCTCTTGGTCTAGAGAAACAATGGGCGTTGCAAGGCTAGATAAATGACTAAGCTCTCTTGTGGCCCCCTGTGGAAAGAAAACAACAAGTGGGAGAATGTTGGGTTATGTTATATTCTTTCCATGACTAGCCCACGTACTTAATTGGGGGTTAGAGGGGGGAGGTCACAGGGGGTTTGAGGGGTACCCGTAACCCCACTTTATGGGGTCCGGGGCAGCTCTCCAAAAAATTTTGGTTTTGGACCCTATGTTAGGTTGGGCGGACCCACCTATGGTTTTGTGCATGATTTTCGCGCACGTTTTTTGGATGTGATGGTTTTCGGTCCATGGTTTTGGACGCGATGGTTTTCAGTCCATGGTATTGGATGCTTCAGCATGTATAAATATGTATTATAACATTGAAAGGAGCATAATGAAAAATCAAGCTCGTAGTCTCGGTTTTGGGATACAAGGGAAAATCTTTGTCTATATGTGTTTTATGTGTTATGCTCTCGCATTGTTTATTTTATTTGTTTTAGAATTCATATGCAGGTAATTTCTGTACGGGGTTAAAACATACATAACTCATTGCCAGTCCAAACAAGATCCTTCTAGCTACTTGTCTTCGTGAAATGAACAGAATTCATTGTCCGCGCAATCATCAACCTCGAACACTGAGTTGGAGCTCAACATAGTTTTAGTCGAGTAGCGGTTTTTACCTGATTACATGCTTCCTTGTCTTTGTCTGGGCATTTGGCTGCTCGCAGATGTGTCTGTTGATAGTTATTTAAGTTCAAGCACTTATGTTGTCAAGTTCTTAATAAGACGAGTGAGGGTTTCAATATCACTTGTTTCTTTATCCTTCCCCTTGCTTGTCGTAGCCTATGGATTCCTTCTCGAATCTCTAGGGTTCTTTGTTAGTTCATCATCCTTGATGACCCCAATCGCACGTAGGTCCTTTTCAACAATGATTTCCTCTTCGCAATTTTCTAATAGTGTTGGTTTCGCAAATCGCTTGATGAACTGCACAATGCTAGTCGACAGTGCAGGCGTGTAATAATCGACACTGATGGAGTCATGAGGTTTTGTGTCCACTGCAAACTTATTCAATATGCGCAGAAGCCTCTTAATGAAATCTTTTACCTTCTCTTTCCCCACCACCTTCAGGCTTCCCAATTCTTTGAGTAACATGGTTGGGGTCTTGTCATCAACAAACTTTTCCAAAAACATACATTTGAACATACCCCAGTTTTATATGGAGTGGACAGGAAGGATGTGATACCATGCAGCTATGCGACCGTCTAAGGTACATGGGAATAGTCTACATGCAATGTCATCATAGCATACCTCAAGCGTCTGCAGATGTAGGTAGAAGTTGTCTAAGTGGTCTTCTGTCTTCACTATGCTGTTAGGGTCAAACTTTGTGATCATCCTCTCCAAGCGCTTCAGCATCTTGTGCAAATCACTCAGGAGAGCCATCGGTGCCTGAGTCATCCATTCCAAATATTGGTCAGCCATGTCTTCTTGCTCTTCATCCTCCTCCTCCTCTTCAGAATCTGACGATTCCAGCTTTGAGTCTGTTGGTTTGTCTCTCCCTCTGCCTCCTGTACCAAAGTCTGAGCCCAAGATCATGAGAGTATCTCAGTCTCCCTGTCGGAAGACCGGAGGTTCCTCTCTGTCCTCAATAACTTCTGCTAGACCTTCAAGTGTGGCAAGAACTACTTCTTCCACTTATGATACAACAACCCATGCGAGAGTGGTTTTTATCTCTCTTGATGTGTATGGAAGATGTTGGATTCCTGGGATCAGTTGGACTACTTTCACAAACTGGGGGGTGATGGGACGAACAAAGCAAAGGTGCTGATATGAAATTTTGTGTTTAGTCCTGGGAAGTGAGGATTAACCAACTACATAGTCACATGCAGGTGAGAGGGAGTGCAAGTTACTGCCTTGACTAGATGGTTGATGAGTGGGTGTGAGAGGACATTCAACCATAAACAACTGGCAGACCTCCTTCTAGTGCCAGAAATTTTGATGTTGTTGGACTCATCAACATTCAGGGATCTCCCCAGTATGACATCCCAACTAGACCTCCCACCATTTGGTGAGGGAGTACCATCTGGTATGATGGCCCGGTTGCCATTATCTTAAATGTTTGTCTTAGCTCTTACTTGTCAGCGAAAGAGAGTGGTATGATTTGTCTTCGAACAAAGAGATTCACGTGCCTGGTGAATGCTAGTGTTACTTGTGTCAAGGTTCTTTCACAGCAGAGAGAGAGGGTGGGAGTGAGTCTCTAGTCGGAAGGAAGGAAGTCCCAACTCTGTCAGAGACACACAACACAACAAGACATGCACAGCTTCAGGAAGACCATTCCACACGGATGCGACAGTCACAACACACAAAGGAAGATAGCATGTACAACACCCAGCGGGGCAGTCCACAGAAGTGCGACGGTCGTTATAACCAATTTACGTGAAAGGTTTTGTCTGATGTCCGAGGAGGTAACAAAAATGAGTAGGACAATGATAACAAATTATACAACACATTTTCATTAATATATATATTAGAACAGCTGAATGAGTTCAATCGTTTAACACAGGTTAAAGCAACATCTGTTACAAGTGTTCAAGACTAATTCTTACAAACAATTACGACACATGTGTGAAAACATGTTGGCCTGTGAGCAAGCTTTTGAATTAATCAAAAGTTCCAAGGCACATTGATACACCATACATCACTAATCCCATGGGCAGGGTGTTGGAGCCACTATTTGATCCTCAAAGAAAAGATTACAGACTCTTAAGAATATGTGGGAGGAACCAAGGTGAAAAGTCCTTTGCACGTACAAATGAAGGGGTATTTATAAAGGTGAAACTAGCCCTTGTGACTGTTCGACTTCTCTCATGATTGTTTGAATTTCATGACCCTTCTTTATTATTGCACGAATCTTCAGATTACAAGTGGGTCTCTTGGACTTCCACATTACATTACATTGATTTAGGATAGTATGGCCCACAGTAGTGATGTGGCTGACATGACTTATGACACGACTCGACATGACAGTGATGGTATGTTCATGTTGTTGCTGGTGTGCATGTCAAGCTGCAGTGCTGCTGAGTGATGGATGTCCTCTTGGTGTATCACATCTTCATCTCTGCATGGCAAGTTGTGCGGAGTCCTCGATGGTCATTCGGTTCGCTTGATGTTGCATGTGTACATTTCTCCTTTGCTTGTACTTTGGCATGCTTGACATGTTCATCACTTTCACAAAAATATTTGCTCGCATGTTCGCTTGTCTATCCGTTTTCAAACACATCCTTGCATGTTATTCCATTCATCTGTCTGTGAACACATCTTCGCATGTTTGTCCGTTCACGAACACATCTTCGCATGTTCGGCCGTTCGTGAAAACATCTTCTCGCATGCATCATTTTTTCCTTTGTTCATGAACACATCCTTTTGCATGTACTCTAGATGTTCATCCCATCCATCGTTGCGTCATGTTTATTCATGTACTTGTATTTTCGATCACTCATGACGAGATGACATCAAATCCATAAACCTCCTAGTCTACCATGATGCATGATTATTCGTTTTTGGAAGCAGGTGACCGGAGAGAGCACAAGGATGGGAAACTACGCGGGGCAAGTTTCAAACTAGGATGCGAGCTTCGGGCATTGGGAGACTAAGATGGACAATCTGGATCAGCAATTATTGTTCGCGATATCTGGCTCAGCTGGAGGGAAAACCTACGTAGTTTCTGGGGTGAAACAGTTTGGGCAGCAGAGGACCTTGGAAGCAAAAGTTGCGCAATTCCTAGAGGGAGCTCGTTGCGGGATCCAGGAGGTTTGGCAGTAAAAACTGCAGAATTCCTGGAGGGAGCTAGCAGTAGGTTGCAGGATGGCTTGAAATAAAAAAATGTGCAATTTCTAGGAGGCTGACCTGCTGAACACCTCTGCACAGTTTCTCAGTTGAGCGGGATGCTAGGTTGCTGATGGGATTGCTCAGAAATCTGTGTAGTTTTCTAGGTGAGCAGCCAACTGGCTGACTAGTTGGAAAAATTATGCAATTCTGGAGGGGAGACAGGGATAGACACTTGGTGTCTGTCTGACATGTCTGTGCAGTTTTCTCAATTAGTGGAGCATGCAAGGTCTGTAGCTTCTTCGCAATTTTTTAGGGGAGTGAGTCCTGGTGTCACTGCCTAGTCAAACTCTCTGTTTGACTAGCAGGAGGGTTGGTTGGTCAGCTTGCGGGTAATGTAGATTGAAATGGCTTGTTAGACACTTTTGCATTGTTCTGAGTGACAATCGGTCAAGTCGATTGCAGGGTGGAGGTACGATTGTTAGAAGTGATCCGATCATAACTTCAACAAAAATGACTATGTGTGTGAATGAGTGAATTTGTGCATATGCGACTTTTGCGAACACACACTCAACATAACTCGATGATAAGATGCCTCAAATGATCAAGACAACATATGCTCAACATGACTGACTAACGAGCGAGCAACAAGCGTTACGCTTGTGATGTATCGTTGAACAACCACAATGACTCTTGCGTGACAGTGCATACAACTTCATGTGTGGGTGCGACGGATGTTTACATAGTGAACACAATATGTACACACGAAGCGAAGACCTTGTGCGCGACCAGAACATGGTTGCAAGCGTGACATTGTGACCAACATGAAAAAAGTTGTTCGTTGAACGGTCAAGCAAAGAGGGTGCAAAGACAACACGAGCCCACAGAGTGAGATCGAGTGATTGCAAACATCAAGTAAAAACTCAAGGGAGGGTTCGAAATTGGATGTAGGCCAAAATTTTGGAGGGTGTTGCAGCGGCTACAACACATAGGTAGGACTACTACAAATCGTTTCCAAATACCAAAACTCCAAAGTCCAAAGTTGGTGATGGTACTTGTTTTCATGTTGCTTGTATCCTCCTACACTACTTGCATATCGGTGACGCTTCCTGTTAGAAAATTGGGACAGAGACCACAAATGTAACAGCCAACCAAGGCAGAAATTCAAAATTTTTTGAAGAAGTTCACCAACGAGAAAAAAGCACAAAAACCAAAGAATAAAAAGTCGACTAGTTAAATACTCCCATATTTCTCTTATTTGGTGACTAGACTAGCGCAATCACTTAACCTTTGGGCACTGATGAACGTTTAGAGGCTTTGACAGTAAGTGAAGTTGTTTTTATCCATACGAGAGGTTGTCACTATCCCCTAAAAGAATCCTTCACTATGAGTTAGTCTCTGACTATCCGCTAAGCTAGATAAATAAAAAGTGGACAAAAACATGAGATTGGGCAAAAGTTGTTGTTGAATTTTTATTTTTATTTTTATTTTACTAAATATAAGTTTATACGATAAATCCACCGGATTCCGAAAACTCCGAAAAAAAAAAATTGTAATTAAAAACAACCCATAAAAATCCAAAGAGTAAAATAAAATATTTTTAGTATTTGAAATCGCAGTTGCACATGTTAATGATATTATTAAAATATATATACACAAGTTAGTGTTATTATAAAAATACACGGTATACACATATTTTAATAATAACACTAAGGTGTGTAAGTACGAATCTACATATTATCTTCACTCTTTAATTCAATATATATGTATGTGTTATTATTAAAATACATGTGTATATATATTTTAATAATACTAGGATGTTTAAGTACGAATCTACATATTACAATTTCTTTTTATGGAATATATATATATATAAAAGAGGAAATGAATAAATTAATTGAATTAGATTACAAGTGTTATAAAAGAGTTTTGAATTTTATAATTATTAGTATAAAAGAGTAGAACTATAAATATTTATTAGAAATAGTAAAAGAACAATTGAAAATTAAGTTACAAATTCAAACAATTTATTTAATAGAAATGAAAAGGGTGGGAAAGATACTCGAACATAAACATAGACTGATACTTGTTAAGATTAGTTGTAATGATCATAAATTAGATATACTTAGTAAATCTCCGAGCCTAAGAGGGTTAGAGATATTTAAAAATGAGGATCTTATTTGAGAAGACCAAGTTAAACTAAGGCAAATAGGTAATCATTAGAAATAGGAAAGCTATTATTAAATATAAAGACCAAAACAAAGGCGATAAATAAGATTTGGGAACACTTCGAATCCCTTTTTGGAATTGTCTAGTTTTCTATCGCGTAAAAGTCCTATGTTAAGTTGTATCCGAAATGATATTGATCTTATTTTCCTAGTTGAAGCTTGAGAGTATGATGAATCTAAGGTTCCCCAAATAGATGGATTCATTCTTCTAGTAGACTTAGAATAAGAAATTATGTCATAGAGGTTTTGGTGGAATATCTTGTTTTATAAACAAATTATTTAGATCAAAATCTATGGCTCTAACGACAATAGGACTTATCTTGAAATTTGTTATTTTACTCCTATCAACTCTACCTCCTATAAGTAAAATAACCTAGATAAGGATTGCCCCTTTAATACCTTAGAACTATAAATTCTTAGTCTAAGGAATGAAGATAATATCTTTTTTCTTCGGGACATTAATGCTAGAACCACTACTAAACTAGATACTCCCCTAAATAATAACTCTCACTCTTATCTCCTCTTGCTAGATGAGGACTTTCACTTAGCTAGTAGATTCAAAAGATATTTTGAAGACATAACCGATAACTTATTTGGTCCCGAGCTACTTAAGCTCTATAGTTCCCAAGTCCTAATAATTTGTAATAGGATTAATAAGTGGCCAACCTATGGCCAAATGACTTGTATTAATAAGCTTGGCAGTAATGTTGTGGACTATGCAATATATGATACCCATGTTCTCAATTGTCTTGTAAATTTTTGACCTCCTAACTAGCCACGAGTCTGATTTTGACCATATATCTCTAACCTTAACTCTAATCCTTGACATACAAACCAACCACATGCAAAATAATTGTGAGAGTTAAAGGAAAAATGTTCTTTTTGACAAAAGTAAAATGGATCTCTTCTTAAAGAATTAAAAATGGGATTTAGATTTCCTAGTGTATAATTATAACATTGACCACATCTCTCACAATTTTACTACAACCCTTTGTGCTACCATTAATAAGTTCTTTACTGAAGTGTCTTATAAAATGAATCATAGAACTTCCAACATTTGGTATGATAATGAGTGTAAAATTGCTAGGAAAGTGATTAAAGATGTTCCTAACGAAACCATAAATCTTGAAAAAATAAATATGTATAAATATTTTATCAAAAGGAAGAAAAGATCCTATATAAATAGGAGGCAAGAGAATATTCTTCATCTTTCTAAAATTGAGCCTATAAAGTTTTGGAGGAAAATTATTGTTTGTAAAATGAAAGAAAACAATTTGATCCCCTTAAGGAATTGGGATATCTATCTTAAGAATCTTTATGATTCCCTTGACACCATGGCCACTGTCTTGAACACTTCTATAGAAGGGGATATCTTCTCTTTGGAAGACGTACAGTTCAATATTAAGCAACTTGCTAATGGGAAAGGTAGAGATATTGAAGGATACCAAGATGAAATTTTCAAAATGGGAAGGTATGTCCTCATCCCTCATATACATAAAGTCCTCAATTTGGTAGTAAAACAAGACTTCTCTAAGCCTTGGACGTAAAGCCTTATTGTTCCTATCTTTAAAAGTGGGGATAAAAACACTCCTTCTAACTACAACACCATTATGATTAGCCACATTTTAGCTAAAATGTATGGTCCCATTTTGGAAAAGAAGATTATCCTTTCACTTGAAATCCATGTTAAAAGAGCTAAAGGGAAAGATGGATTTAGGAGACATCATTCAACTATAGACCATCTTGTTACTCTTAGGATCATTGCCAAGGAATGTCACAATAATAAAACTAATCCCTTATGTTATGTTTTCGAATTTTGAAAACCTTTTGACACGGTTTCTCGGCATAAGCTATGGAAGAGACTAGAATAGATGATGGTTCCTTTGAAGTCGATGGTTGTCATGATTAGGCTATACAAGAATTTTCTTTCCAAGCATGATACCACCGAGGTTTGGTTAGAATAAATTAAATGTAATATTGGAGTTAAGCAAGGGTGTCCCCTATCCCCTACCCTTTTTGTTATTTACATTGGTAGGCTAGAAGAGTTTTTGGAAGCTGCAGGGTATGATGGCCCCAAGGTCATTAGTATGGTCATTACTTTTCTCATTTATACTAAAGATATCATTTTTACAGCTAGGAGCCATGCCGATCTCCAAAAGATGCTTAGTATCCTCTAAGATTACCACTCCAAGCTGGGTATGTTTGTTAATACCAAGAAGACAAAAGTCATGATAATTAAATCCAGAAAGATCAAGTGTGATAATTTAATTTATGATAAGAACTCCTTGGAGAAAATTCCTTCATACAAATATCTAGGTATTGACATTCATTATCAGCTCAATTGGAATTATAACATAGAGAAAATGATAATTGGAGGCTAGAGAGCCTATCATGGGTATGAGAACATTTGTAAGTCCACAGATCTTTGGGTATGGAGTAAACAAAAAGTTCCTCTTTGAGACTCTCATCACCCCTATTATTTTATATGGAGGTAAGGTTTGGGGTTGCAATATATCTAGAGAATCTTGGAGGAAGATCAAGTTTATCAAAAAATAATTTATAGCCTGCAACCTCAAGCAGTAATACTCCCTACCCTATCCTCTTTATTGAAGCTAGCCTTTCACCCATTGAAGCATGCCTATCATTAGGTATCTCATGTATAAGGATAAGTTATACAACATGGAAGCCACGAGGTTCCCAAAATTGATTATAAATCTATCTGAAAACTCCACTCCGGCTCAAGTGAGGCTGGAATAATGATGTCGAGTCTTGGCTAAACTATTCATGGGTAAAGGAGGAGATCATCTAGGAGAATAAGGGTAATATTAAAAATATCATAACTTCCAAATTTATGGATAAGTTTTGGGATGATAAGGAGTTAGAGGGAAAAAGGAAGCTAAGGTACTGTAAAGAGGTTACCGGGCCGCAATCTTGATAGCCAGAACTATGTTTTTGTCCTCACTAGTGTTAAGAAGAAAATGAACATTCCCAAGATAAGAACTAATTCTCATGAGCTTGAAAGTGAAATTGGGCGTTGGTCAATCCCCAACACACCTTAGGACGAAAGGGTTTGTCACCTTTGTGATACAAAGAGGGTTGAAATGAAAATAATTTTCTCTTGGATTGCTAGATGCTTACTCACATCTATTATGCTTTTCAAAATATTTGCCACACTCCCAACATTCTTGTCTTGTTAAGTAAGAAAACTATGGTGACCTCAGAATGTTTCTCTCCCTTCTTTTAGATCATAGAAATAAAATATTAAAGAATCTCAATTAATGTCTTACTTTATTAAGGTCCGATAAATCATATTGATTTTAGTGGACATTAATAATCATCATATATTGTTGAAAATAAAACAAGAAATTCCTAATTTAATTTTTCCTTGATTAAATTAGGAGAAATTCGAATTTCAATTTTAGCAGAATACTTGGAAGTATTTAACTGAGGTGACATGGCTCTTGTCACTCAGTTAACTCAATAAATTTGAGTTGGTGTTGAAGGCCCCGAAAATCGGGTCGACAACAAGGGGGATACCCACCCGGTCCGGACCTTGGTTGGCAGCTCCTTATCCGTTTGGTATAGCAGGTCCGACTGGGGATAATGGGACCAGTTTCCCAATCTAAGGGGTGTGTGTGTGTAGAGTTGGATGATGCTGATCTAGGAGTATTTAAAGCTAATTTAATTCAAACTTCTAAACTAACTCTATACTATTATAATCTAGTGAGAAACAACACATCTAATCTATGCTAACCCGGGGTATATTTCTTCTATTATGCGATATAAAGATATTTCAAGCAATAACTGGTAATAAAGATCATTCAGCTATCACAAGAATAGAAATCAATTAAGATAAACCACTTTGCATAAAAAGTTAAGCAAAACAGTTGTGAACAGCATATCGCATAATAAGTTATTCATATATCAAACACAAATAAATGACTCCACCGTATAGAAGTTCCAAATGGTAACCCACACATTCATGCATTAACATATAAACAACTGAAAACTGTATATCACTTTAAGAATATAAGCAGAAATTGGTCAAGAGATAAAAGTACCATTTATGACTAACTCTACTCATAAGCTTCAAGCAAAAACGATTTATCTCTACTTGTTATAATATCTACTAAGAGTACAAAAGTGCAACATCAGTAGCAGACATTAAATGCAAACATTGATAAATCTTGATCCATCCATTCATCAAAAACCCCCTCCGAGGGTGCAAAAGTGCATGTTCTGAGGACAAGTTTTTTGACAAATTTCTGGACCCTTCTCCAAATGCCTGAGAAGGGTTTAAATGCTGCTAACTAATTAATCTTAATTACATAAATTTAGGACACAGTTTCAAATGACCGCCCTCTTCTAAAGCAAATTTATTTCTAAAACTTGAATCTAATTTCTAACCGTTTCTATATTTGCTCCTTAGTGCTGTAAGCAATGCAACATTCGCCTGGGAAGAGTCGGTTGGTCGTCTTCTCCTGGCATTTGAGCTACGAAAATAGAAATAACAAGCGCTAGCACCGCTTTCTGGCAAACTTAGAAGATATTTTCGAAAATATTCCTCTGGCTTGGTGTATTCACTGTGTGTATCCTTGGTAATAACCCAAATTTCTCTCAAACTGATTGTGCTTTTGCTATTTCGGTTTCCGGCCTTGCAAATGACTGAATAAGTTAGGGATTTTGCTCTCTGAACAATTCTCTGTATTGAAAACTGCCTCCGTTCTTTGTTCCAGGCTTTTCTGGTGCGTTTTCCCTTTTTAGCGCCTTTTTCTTTTTGCTTTACCCAGTCTAAGCTTCAGGATCTTTTGTAAACATGCTGCTTTTGTGTGCCTTTGACTCTGGCTGTTGGATGGTCTATTGACATCAGCATCTGTTGAGTGATACTATGGAACCTGTAGTCTTGTTGTATGCAGCATCCCTTTGTGAAGGCATCTCTTCTCTGTTCTCCGAGCATTGACACTTTCCCCTTTTCCTTAGATGTTTCCTGCACATTGCTTTATGTTATTTGTTGTCTTACAGTTTACGCAAAGGAAAAGAGTAATGATGAAAAGATTGACATGAAAGCTTTAAGCTCTAATAAATGCATAATCATGACACCCATAATGAACTGACTCTTCGAAAAACACAACACAATCCTTCTTGGATATTTTGGCGTACAATCATTAATTTCTTTTAAGGCGCGCGCCCAATTTTGGTCTACAGACAGCTTTCCTTGAATACTGTGTTGATGAAATTTTGCGATGGGTGATTCCTGCGACTCGCATCGCAGTATCGAGGATTGCGTCGTCAAGATGTGTCGTCGCAGGAATTGATGATCGCATACATCGCAGATCGCAACATCGCAGATCGCAATATCGCAGATCGCGCTTAGTCATCCAATCATTGTGTGCTGCTTATGCGATGTTGTGATATGCGACGTCGCATATCGGCCGTCGACGATTCCTTAAGTTTTTCATTTAAGAACGCTTCACAACATATGCGATGCGATGAATTTCGCGTCGCTTTTTCGCAGCTTATTATGCGCATAGAAAAACGTTTCACTCTCTTCTTGCGATGCGATATAGCTTTGGGGAGTTAAAATACAAAAATTTTGATAAAATGTTTTTTGGATTTTTTATTAAGGGTCCCCGTTTGCTTGGTGTTATTACTAATACCAAACAAAGAGGGGGGTTGTTGGTGGCCACAACAGTTGGAGACACTTGAGTTCAGTTATACATGATTGATTACTAATTTTTAGCAATCTATTTTAGTTAATTTGAGTTATTGTCACTCTAACTAGTTCTGATTTTTAGTAGAACTAGTGGAGGTTCAGTCAAGGTTGTGTAATTTTTTTCACACTGAGTGACAACAGTGTGTAGCTTTTTTCACACTGAGTAATCATCTAGTTAATTGATTAATCAACCTAAATTAACTCACGCATACAGATAGTTCAAGTTACCTAGTTAATATTGGAGTTTAAGGGAAGAGTACTATTAGTTGCATACTATTCCAAGTTGTATAGGTCATGCATGCAGTCGCAGAAGGACCTATAAGAATTCCGCAATCCAAATTGAGGAATTTCCTAATTAACAAGGGGCTAATTCCTTAAGGAACAACACAAGGAAATAGGAACTTGGAGGCTTACAAAATAGGCTAATTATTGGGCAAGGTTAGTCAGTGAGGCAAAGGATAGAAGATACAGGTGTAGGTTGAGCTCAAGCTTGAGCAGAGCATATTGTATTCATCTTGATTCTTTGATTAATTCAATACAAATAGTAAGGTGTTTTGAGCAGTTTCTTTCCCTTAGATAAATCTCTATGTATGTGTGTTAAATCTTGATGCATGTTAATGATTTGTGTTCTAGATTGTGAATTTGCTTCCATGGATTAGTAGAGTAGCTTATAGTATTGTGATTTAGTAAATTTGATAATCAGTTTATAATCTACACATTAATTTCTACATGGTATCAGATCTAGATTCACAGTAGAGAAGAGAATTTGAAGTTGTCATTGCAAAAGGTTTGAATTTGAAGATCAGTGTTACAGGTTTTCTCCAGGATTGCGAAGATGACTTTCAATGGACTTAGGCTCGAGTATGATTTGGAAGGGACCAAAATTTTTGTGGCATGGAAGATCTGAATGGAGGAAGTATTGGATGATAATGGGCTACTATAATACAACAAGACCGATGTAGCAAAACCCCTAGCATATGATGCCTAATATTTTTCTTAGTGGAATTAGGATGTGGCTAAAGCGAGGAGGATCATATTAGAGGGAGTTTGAGATCATATTGTCTCAAATATCCATGGGAAAGAGACTCCATTTGCAATGTGAAAAACATTGAGCGAGTTGTTTGAGAAAAATAGTGACCACAGGAAGCTAGCACTCAAGGACAAGATTTTAAGTATTAAGATGCAAAAGAATGAAAAAATTTTGCAGTACTGGAGCAGGTTTACACAATGTCATGATGAAATTGGTGGAGTCACTATTACTATCCCTAAATAAGATCTAGTATCTCTATCCCTATTTGGCCTTCCAAAGGTTGGCATAGTTATCAAGGTTCGGTAAATGGTAGAGAGAAAATACCAAGCTAGGAGAGATTATGGTCTGATCTAGTGCATGAAGAAGTAAGGCAAAGAAATAGAGACAAGACTTCATCCAAGGTTGAGGATGAGGAGAATTATTCCTTGGATGGAAAGGAAAAGAAAGGGAAAGGGAAGAAATCCCAATCCAAAGAAAAATTTGGTCAAGGGGGCAAGAAGAAAGACTTGTCCAAAATCAAGTGCTTTCACTGTCATGAACTCAGACACTATGCCATGAAATTTCCACACAAGAAGGCAAGCAAGAAGACCGCGGGACGAGAAATGAGTGAAGCCTTGGATTCACATTTCAAACTTTATTTGCCATAATTGCATGCATGGAGAGCACAATGATGGGTAGTGTGTGGTATGTCGACAATGGTGCCTCATTCCACATGACGAGCAATAGATAATTTTTCATTGACTTGGAGGAGAAGGATCTTCAAATGCACCTCGATATGGGAGATGATGGAAGGTATAGCACAACTGTTATTGGTATTGTTACATTTCAGAGGGAGTTTGGCTCCCCTTGTAGGCTCAAGTATATGATGTATGTATCAGATCTGAAGAAGAATCTAGTTTCTATCATAGTGTTGAAATACCATGGCTACGATGATATATTCAACAAAATGAAGGCTTTCTTGAGACACATTTCCATGAGAAAAGTGAATCATATTAGGGTTCGAGTGAAGAACCTCTACAAAATAGATGTGCAAGACTATGCAACATTGAGCACAAAATCAAAGAAGTTGCAGAGTTGTGATATGCGAGTTATGGAATATAAGACATGACTATTTGCATCATGGTGCTTTGAATATCATGAAAATTATTTCTACAAGCTTTCACAATGGAGCACTAGATCAGTGGGATACATATAAAGGGTGTACATTGGGAAAGTACACAAAATCCACCTTCAATGATTGGGACAACAGGGCGCATGCAATGCTTGAAAGGATCCACTCTGATACATGTGGACCTTTCTCGACAACCTCCACTTCCAAGCATAATTATTATGTTATATTTGTAAATGATTTGTCACGGAAGTGCTGGATCTAATTCTTGCAAAAGAAAGACTAGACATTCTCCAAATTTGTTGAGTTTAAAGAACTAGTTGAGAAAGAAACTTGCAGGAAAGTGAAGGCTCTCAGGAGTGATAATAGTGGTGAGTACGTGTTGAATGAGTTTAAAAATTTTTGTACAAAGGAAGGCATTCCATAGGAGTTGACAACACCTCATAACGCACAACAGAATGGGGTAGTTGAGAGTATGAACAAAAGTATTGTGGGAGTAGCACGGGTGATGTTGCATGACCAAAGCCTACCTCTACACTTGTGGGTTGAAGCATGCAACACAACAGTTTATTTGCAGAATAGGAGTCCTCACAAGAATCTTGGCATGATTACACCAGAGGAATATTTTTCAGGGAAGAAACTAGATGTGTCACACTACAATATATTTGGATCATCAATTTACTACCATGTTTCCAAGGAAGTGAGTAAAAATCTAGAGTTGAGAGTAGAGTTGGTCATATTTGTGGGGTACACAAACACACCTCACAATTAACATGCATACCTGTCATCTCTAAGGATGAAAGTGGTCAGAAGAGATGTAAATTTTGATGAGGATAAGGTAATGACGTGTTCTCTTGAGAAGGAGATTTAATTGCAGCCTGATCAGGATATTTTGGATCCAAATTAAGAACCTCAAGAAGTTGTGGAGAATCCACAAGCAGAGGAGGAGAGAGTGGAGACATCCACTCAAGTAGAGATATGCAGAGAAGGAAGGAAGTAGACTAGGGATGATGACAAATTATTGCAGAATGCTAGAGAGAATGTGGGAGTACCCACATCACAGTGTAGGAATATGAGGTCACTGGATCAGTACACTCGGTACATGGCTATGATGAGTGAGATAGTTAAGGCATAATCATCCTCATTCGAGGAAGCAATGCAACAACCAATATGGGTTGATGCTATGGTAGAGGAATATTTTTCAGAAACAGTGTTTGGGAAGTGGTCCCAAGACCAAAAAACAAGTCAGTGGTTGGTTTGAGATGGCTTTACAAGGTAAAGAATGTAACATATGGGAGCATAGAGAAACACAAGACCATATTTGTGGCCAAGGGGTACTCTTAGGTGGAGGGAATTGACTATGAGGAGACCTCTTCTCCAGTAGAAAGGTACTCATTCATCAGGTCAATTTTATCATTGTTAGCAGAGAAGGGGTGGAAGATCCACCATATGGATGTGAAGACAACATTCGTCAATGGATTTATTAAGGAGGAGGTTGATATTGAGCACTCGCATGTGTTGGGTCTTGAAATTGTCATTCATTTCCATTACACTTTCACTATTATGTCCATTATATAACCTCCATTTCACTACATTCATCTCACTTTCATTATCATTGGGCCACATTTATGTTTTTCCAAACTTTATTAATTCTTAGCCTTTTTAGGTGAATTTGTGGTTAAAAATTAGAAAATAATGTGCATATGCTTATAC
The DNA here is from genome assembly GCA_031772625.1 of Pinus tabuliformis. Classification (NCBI taxonomy): domain Eukaryota; kingdom Viridiplantae; phylum Streptophyta; class Pinopsida; order Pinales; family Pinaceae; genus Pinus; species Pinus tabuliformis. Next base: position 402,868,278 of record CM062810.1, read on the forward strand.
CTAACAAGTAGATTGAGATTGTTGACATGTGTAGGTCAAAAGGAGGCTTATAGAAGACCTTTATGTGGCACCCTAAGGCCAAATTCGAATTTGAGTGGAGAGAATCATGGGATCATGAGGATATGTGTCACATCTCCTACTTGTATTGAAACTCTAAAAAGACATGTGTCTTATCAGTTCCGATTTTGATTAGGACTCTAGAGGTAGAGGGAGAGATTCATGGACTCTCATTAATGAAATGACTTCTCATCCTTTTGTATAAATAGGAGATCTCTCTCTTTCATTTGTTAGTTGTTAAGCTGTAGCTGGTAGCTTTGTAGCTTTTTGGTAGCTCTTTAGCTTGGAGTTTGTAGTTCTTCCTTGATGGCTTTGGAAAGCTTTTGAGAGCTTTGTTGTACTTTTCTATTTTGAAGAATTTGAATAAAACTTTGTTGTTCTCAACATGGAAGGAGATGTGAAGTAGATGTTATGGAGCATATTGGAATGTAAGGTAGAGTAGATTTTATTTTGTAATTTTGCTTTGATTTCATTCAAATATGTCATTTTATTGCTTTCAAGTTTGATAGTTTAGATTTTCCATTCATGCAAGTGTGTTTAACTGGTTGATTGTAGATTAGTTTTCTTTACATGTTTCTTGTATTTGCTTATTAGATTAGTCTCTCATGCTATATGATGATATTTCCGAAGCCTTTAGCTTAACACCGTTTTAAAAGTTAATTGGCGAAATATTGTGATTATAGGTGAGATGATTGGCTTTTCTTTTCATTAGTGTGCAATTAGATAGTTTAGATGTCATTTCTTTCATGCTATATGATGATAATTCCGGAGCCTTTAGATTAACATCGTTTTAGAAGTTAATTGGTGAAATATTGTGATTATAGGTGAGATGATTGGCTTTGCTTTTCATTAGTGTGCAGTTAGATAGTTTAGATGTCATTTATTTCATGCTATATGATAATATTTCCGAAGCCTTTAGCTTAACACCATTTTAGAAGTTAATTGGCGAAATATTGTGATTATAGATGAGATGATTGGCTTTGCTTTTCATTAGTGTGCAGTTAGATAGTTTAGATTTCATTTATTTCATGCTATATGATGATATTTCCGGAGCCTTTAGCTTAACACCGTTTTAAAAGTTAATTGGCGAAATATTGTGATTATAGGTGAGATAATTGGCTTTGCTTTTCATTAGTGTGAAATTAGATAATTTAGATGTCATTTCTTTCATGCCATATGATGATATTTCTGGAGCCTTTAGCTTAACACCGATTTAGAAGTTAATTGGCGAAATGTTGTGATTATGGATGAGATTATTGGCTAACCATTAAAAACAGTTTCAAGTTTTTACTTTTTAATTGTAGTAGTTTTATTTTTTCTTTCTTGGATTTCATTTAGTTGTTATCATTTTTGCTTTCATTTCATAGACATTTTGCCGGCTTAGATTAAAGTTTTGATTTGTTTCATTTTCTCCTTTCTTTAGAAATTAGGTTCTAACATTAGAAGTCATTAGATTTAATTGTCCACTAACATTTAGATATTTCACCTAGAAGCATAGTTTTTCTTTCTTAGATTAAGCATAAGAAACAAAACCCCGAAAAACAACAAAAAACTATAAAACAACGAAGTAAGAAAAATGGTTAACTAAGCACATATGGTGCACCACACTTCATCATTTTAGGATACTCGGATTGATAATTAATGTAGAGCAATTCAGGACACTCAATTGACTAAACATTTTGGCGTCGTTGCCGAGGAAGTGTAATTAGGAGACCTTATTTCTTACATCTAAAAAAAAATAATAATTCTTGAGTATGCTCTCCTCCTACATTTTGTGTGATCTGGAGGATCAGAAAAAGAATTGTTATGTTTAAAAAAAAGGGGGACAAAATAAAATTCATCATTTCATTTGGTTCAATAAAAAAAAAAACAATAAAAAAGAAAAATCCAATTGCTTTGATAGGTTCAACTGTCCAATATTAATTGGTTATAGTTTGTAGTGGTCCTCAAAACACTGTGTCCTGTTTTAATAAGATTCTGCAAATTAGCTGCAGAATGCAGCCTGATTCTGCAACTAACTGTGAATTCTGCAGGTAATTCCAAGGTTTGGCAGGTTACAGGCATCCAATGAAGAAACCGACCACATGGGCATCTCCGGAATCGTCCCAACATGGATCCTATCCTAGTCACCCAGCTCAGATCGATAAAAAACCAGCCTAAGACCTCAGTCAAAGTCCTATTTTTAGCATATTTACCTTGAAGTCTTTGCTGCCTGAAATTGAAAACCATTAATCATTTTTATAAATTTTACAATTTCAGAGAAAAAAGAAAAAGAAACTCAATGGCACGACTCCTGTGGTCTTTATTGATGATATCTTCACCCTGTAATACACTCCACAACAGTTTCACATCCACTTTGTATGGATCCCTCATGCTACCAATAAGTCGAACCAATGCATCGCTGACCTTGCAATATGATTTCCATGGCTTCAACATGTCAATTGTTCCCAATCCAATGACTTCAATTCAACATTACAAACCCCATGCATAGTCTCTCGGTCGTGGTTTTGTTCAGCGATTCCCCACTCTTCTTTATGAAATGGCTTCACGACTCTTCAAATAGTGTGTTCTTCATTAGTGTGCCTTTCCTGTGGTTGGATTGGAAATTTCTTGTCTCCCACATAGATTTCCAATAAGGATCAACAGTGTGCACACTACCACTGTCAAACAAAGGCGTATTGTCTTACCTCTGATTCGAAATTTCACAGCCGAATGCAACAATTCAGGAAAACACAAAACAGAGAAAAATGTCAAACTTCAAATGCACGATATGGCCAAACAAAGATGAATTAGGGAAAAATAAAACATGGGTTTTTTCAAAAATAGGGTCAATTAGATAACCCAGAAATAGTTTTAAGAAATTTGAAGCGGTTTGGGAGAATTTTGCAGTTCTTTGAAGCCCATTTTTGCATGCCACGAGAGAGAAAAACATAAATTGAAACATGAACAAGCTGGGAAATTATTAAGGAGTTTAGACTTCTGTGATCCATAACATTGTATAGATAATCTTCAGCAAAATCACATGATCAATATTTTGTCGACGCGTTTCGAACCAACGAGTGTGGTTCATCGTCAGGACAAGTTGAAGAACAGATCCAGCTTAGCCTGTTTAAATAGCTAGAGCAGAGACACCAACGGTTACCTGGTCAAAGGTTGACTTAAGGAGCAAGGTCAAATTTAGTTAAAATAGGTAAGAAATAATTAAATATATCAATGATAAAATTATAATATAATAATAAATAAATCAAAAATAAATAAATATATATCAATTTAGTTAAATTAGGTGTGAGATAACTAAATAAATATATAAATATATAAATAAAATAATAATGAATTATTTAAATAAATATATAAATATAAAATATAATAATTTATATTTATTTATTCAAAAAATAACATATAATCATTTATATTTATGTATTTATTAAATAAAATAAATCTAAAAATATAAATTAATAAGTATAATAACAAAGGTAAATTATTTACTTACTTTATAAATATAAAATCATAAATAAATATATAAGTATAGTTATATTAGGTGTGAGATATAGATAATTAAATAAAATAATACATTATTTATTTATTAACTAAATATATAAATAAAAAATCGAAAATAAATAAATATATATAAACTTAGTTAAATTAGGTGTGAGATAACTAAATAAATATATAAACATATAAATAAAATAATAATAAATTATTTATTTACTACATAACTATATAAATATATAAAGAATATAATAATTTCTATTTATTTATTAAAATAAATAAAAATAAAAATAATAATAATTTATATTTATTTATTAAATAAAATAAATCTAAAAATATAAAATAAAATAGCAAGGTAAAATATTTACTCAATTAATAAATATAAAATCATATATAAATATATAAGTCTAGTTATATTAGGGGTGAGATCACTCAATATATAGATATATAAATAAAATAATAACTTATTTATTTATTAAATAAATATATAATTATATAAATAATAAGAATATATTTGTTTACTTATTAAATAAATAGATAAATATAAAATCATAGCAAAAATAAGTTATTTACTTAATTTATAAATGGTATTATTAGTGAGGTAAATAAATATAAATTCATATATAACTATATAAATCTGGTTATATTAGGTGTAAGACAACTAAGCAAAAGATAGTTATATTGAATAAGTAGTCAGTATTTATTTAATATTCAATAAAATAATTAAAGATAATTATGTCATTCGGTAATTAAATTATTACTTATATGGTTTAAACAGAGTTATAGTAGAACTAAATATAAAGGCCTAAACCATTGACGTTATGGAAACAAAAAATCCAATACAAACTCAAACATTCCATAATGTTAGGACTAACCTGCCAAAAACACACTTAAGGAGGGGGAAGACAGAAACCCTAAGACCTAACACCGGGGAATGAGGAGACTAGGAAGCCAAGGCTGGGACCCAGCAACTGCTAATCCTCCAGCCATCATCCCTATTAAGATTGTTTGGCCTTTTCTCAATCTCCAGGGCCTCCCTAAATTTGCGATGGTGAAACTGCGCAACTTTGGCAATGACTTGAGCCTCCTCTATACATACATGGTGCATAGTCTTCTCTGCATGCTCAGCTAGGGCTGAGGACTTGGTCCTACCATGCCTTAAGTCAGCCGAATGCTCGCTTGGTTGATGGAGCGACCAGTCTCACCAATATAAGGGGTCCCACAAGAACAGGGAATGATATATACGCCCTTCATGTCCTTAGGGTCAATCGGGTCTTTCACCGACCTGAGGGAGCCCCGGATAGTGTTGAGAGGTCTAAAATTTGCGGGCACATCATACTTCTTTAGAATCCTCGCAATCCTGTCCGTGGTCCCCTGGATGTAAGGAAGGTTCACACCCATGATATGGTCTTTAGGAACCCTATGGATTGAAGGCTCCTTCTTGGCCTTGAGGAAGGCTTTTTGACCGAGGTGCCTCTTGTAACCATTCTTTTCAAAAACATCTAGGAGATGAGCCTTCTCCGTTTCCAGGCTCTCCTCATCCGAAATTCTTACAGCACGGGTGGCAAGCGTGCTAAGAACCCCTAACTTCTGAGCGGGGAAATGATGCGAAGAAGCATGCAAGTATTGCTCAGTATGTGTCTTCTTTCTATACACCTGATGAGAAAAGGAACCATCCACCTTTTTAGAGATGAGAACATCCAAGAACGGAAGACAACCCTTATCTTCTTTCTCCATCGTGAATTTGATGGCGGCGGATTGGTTATTGAGGTGACTGAAGAAATGATCCAGCTCGTCAGGACCATGAGGCCAGACCACACCAGTGTCATCCACGAATCTCTTCCAAAGCTTTGGTAAGAGGCGAGAGGAGGCCAAAGCCTTAGACTCAAAATCCTCCATGAAGAGATTAGCGACGACAGGGGACAAGGGGGAGCCCATGGCAACTCCGCAAGTCTGCTCATAGAATTCTCCCTCGAAACTGAAAAAGGTAGAGGTAAGGCAAAGTTCAACTAACTTAGCCGTATCAGGGTCAGTTAGCTTATTAATTACCATCATGGCCTCATTGATAGGAATGCAAGTATAAAGAGAGACCACGTCGAAACTTACCAAAATGTCCTCGGGCTCAAGGTTAATTTTCTTAAGATCCTCAATAAAAGACGCTGAGTCTTTGACAAAGGACTCAGTCTGCCCGACCAAGGGTCTCAACTTTGCAGCGAGGAACTTGGCCAGGAGGTAAGTCGGACCACCGATGGTATTGACGATGGGTCTCAGGGGGACCCCATCCTTATGGATTTTAGGAAGACCATAAATCCTCGGAGTGATGGGGTTACCCTCAATAAGCTTCTGGGCTAGAGGAATCGTGGAATTGCACGACTTGATCGCAAGAGCGACTGCCTTGGAAACCTTTCTGAGGGGATTCTTCGAAAGCTTCTTATAACTCCCACTATTATAAAGATGGTCAAGCATCTTATTTCTGTAATCCTTTCTATCCATGATAACAGCAGCCCCACCTTTATCAGCTTTTAAGACCACGACGTCACGATTTCCGTTCAAGCTCTTCAGAGCCTCAAACTCAGCCTTGCTGATATTGCTACGGGGAGGCTTAGCCCTCCTCAGGGTAACGGCACAATCCTGCCTAATCGTGTCTTTAATCTTATCAGGAAGGTTCTTAATACCATATTCTACATCGCAAATGATGTCTTCAACCGGGATTTTTCTGGGTGCTAAGGCAAAATTAAGACCCTTCCCTAAGAGATTAAAAACCGCAGGCGGAAAGGAGAAACTCGACAGATTCACCACCTTATTGTCCTTCGAATTACCCACCTTATTGCCCTTCGAATTACCCACCAACATACCCTTAAAATCAGATCTACAATAACGGCTACCAGTCCCATCCACAACTCTATTACTACGACTCCTATTATTACATACTTTAGTAAAATCGCAATCAGGAAACTTGACTTCATCAAAGTTACTTTTAAATATTACAGCTTTATTATTATCATCACAATTGTTTATAAAACCCTCATTATCCTCGTTATTTTTAATTATTACATTTTTATTATTATAATCCCAGTCGTTTTTATAAGGCTCATACTTTTCGTTATTTAAATTATCCTCGTTATTTTTAAATATTACATTATTATTATTATAATTCCAAACGATTTTATTATTATCATCACAATTGTTTATAAAACCCTCATTATCCTCGTTATTTTTAATTATTACATTTTTATTATTATAATCCCAATCGTTTTTATAAGGCTCATACTTTTCGTTATTTAAATTATCCTCGTTATTTTTAAATATTACATTATTATTATTATAATCCCAAACGCTTTTATTATGCTCATTCTTTTCATTATTTAAATTAACCTTAGCAATAAAAAACTTACCTGAATCTGGGTCTTCACTACTACCAGAGAAACTTACGGTCTTAATATCGTTTTGCTGGAAAGCCTCACACGGCAACACCGACTCCAGAATGTGGACGGCCGGATCACTCTGCACATTAGAGCGGCTTGCTCCCTCTACGCAAATCCGAACATCCGAGCCTCCTCGCTGATTAGAAAACGGTGACCCACTAATAACCTTGCCATCCGGAACAGAGCCTACGAGAAGCTCTTCACTCACAGAGACAGCGGCAATACCATCAGACAGCTGCGACCGGAATGGAGAGCGAGTAATCGAACCCACAGCTAGGTTGGGCCCTCGGACACCGCAGACCGCTCCAATGATTGAAGCCTTGTCTCTATCCACACTTCCGCTTCCTCTCACTAAACCAGAGCCCGAGGTTGGCGGTTCAAGACCAACAGACGCAGGGCTACTTAACACCCAAGCCCTTAGGGAGGAGACTTGGCTAACCGAGACACGACTGCCAGAACCCCGATCAATGAAAAGTCTGGACTCCTGAATCGCGCAGCCCGAAAGCTTATTAAACTTCGCGGACTGCCTGAGCTTTTAGGCAGGATTGTGCCGTTACCCTGAGGAGGGCTAAGCCTCCCCGTAGCAATATCAGCAAGGCTGAGTTTGAGGCTCTGAAGAGCTTGAACGGAAATCGTGACGTCGTGGTCTTAAAAGTTGATAAAGGTGGGGCTGCCGTTATCATGGATAGAAAGGATTACAGAAATAAGATGCTTGACCATCTTTATAATAGTGGGAGTTATAAGAAGCTTTCGAAGAATCCCCTCAGAAAGGTTTCCAAGGCAGTCGCTCTTGCGATCAAGTCGTGCAATTCCACGATTCCTCTAGCCCAGAAGCTTATTGAGGGTAACCCCATCACTCCGAGGATTTATGGTCTTCCTAAAATCCATAAGGATGGGGTCCCCCTGAGACCCATCGTCAATACCATCGGTGGTCCGACTTACCTCCTGGCCAAGTTCCTCGCTGCAAAGTTGAGACCCTTGGTCGGGCAGACTGAGTCCTTTGTCAAAGACTCAGCGTCTTTTATTGAGGATCTTAAGAAAATTAACCTTGAGCCCGAGGACATTTTGGTAAGTTTCGACGTGGTCTCTCTTTATACTTGCATTCCTATCAATGAGGCCATGATGGTAATCAATAAGCTAACTGACCCTGATACGGCTAAGTTAGTTGAACTTTGCCTTACCTCTACCTTTTTCAGTTTCGAGGGAGAATTCTATGAGCAAACTTGCGGAGTTGCCATGGGCTCCCCCTTGTCCCCTGTCGTCGCTAATCTCTTCATGGAGGATTTTGAGTCTAAGGCTTTGGCCTCCTCTCGCCTCTTACCAAAGCTTTGGAAGAGATTCGTGGATGACACTGGTGTGGTCTGGCCTCATGGTCCTGACGAGCTGGATCATTTCTTCAGTCACCTCAATAACCAATCCGCCGCCATCAAATTCACGATGGAGAAAGAAGATAAGGGTTGTCTTCCGTTCTTGGATGTTCTCATCTCTAAAAAGGTGGATGGTTCCTTTTCTCATCAGGTGTATAGAAAGAAGACGCATACTGAGCAATACTTGCATGCTTCTTCGCATCATTTCCCCGCTCAGAAGTTAGGGGTTCTTAGCACGCTTGCCACCCGTGCTGTAAGAATTTCGGATGAGGAGAGCCTGGAAACGGAGAAGGCTCATCTCCTAGATGTTTTTGAAAAGAATGGTTACAAGAGGCACCTCGGTCAAAAAGCCTTCCTCAAGGCCAAGAAGGAGCCTTCAATCCATAGGGTTCCTAAAGACCATATCATGGGTGTGAACCTTCCTTACATCCAGGGGACCACGGACAGGATTGCGAGGATTCTAAAGAAGTATGATGTGCCCGCAACTTTTAGACCTCTCAACACTATCCGGGGCTCCCTCAGGTCGGTGAAAGACCCGATTGACCCTAAGGACATGAAGGGCGTATATATCATTCCCTGTTCTTGTGGGACCCCTTATATTGGTGAGACTGGTCGCTCCATCAACCAACGAATTAGCGAGCATTCGGCTGACTTAAGGCATGGTAGGACCAAGTCCTCAGCCCTAGCTGAGCATGCAGAGAAGACTATGCACCATGTATGTATAGAGGAGGCTCAAGTCATTGCCAAAGTTGCGCAGTTTCACCATCGCAAATTTAGGAAGGCCCTGGAGATTGAGAAAAGGCCAAACAATCTTAATAGGGATGATGGCTGGAAGATTAGCAGTTGCTGGGTCCCAGCCTTGGCTTCCTAGTCTCCTCATTCCCCGGTGTTAGGTCTTAGGGTTTTTGTCTTCCCCCTCCTTAAGTGTGTTTTTGGCAGGTTAGTCCTAACATTATGGAATGTTTGAGTTTGTATTGGATTTTTTGTTTCCATAACGTCAATGGTTTAGGCCTTTATATTTAGTTCTACTATAACTCTGTTTAAACCATATAAGTAATAATTTAATTACCGAATGACATAATTATCTTTAATTATTTTATTGAATATTAAATAAATACTGACTACTTATTCAATATAACTATCTTTTGCTTAGTTGTCTTACACCTAATATAACCAGATTTATATAGTTATATATGAATTTATATTTATTTACCTCACTAATAATACCATTTATAAATTAAGTAAATAACTTATTTTTGCTATGATTTTATATTTATCTATTTATTTAATAAGTAAACAAATATATTCTTATTATTTATATAATTATATATTTATTTAATAAATAAATAAGTTATTATTTTATTTATATATCTATATATTGAGTGATCTCACCCCTAATATAACTAGACTTATATATTTATATATGATTTTATATTTATTAATTGAGTAAATATTTTACCTTGCTATTTTATTTTATATTTTTAGATTTATTTTATTTAATAAATAAATATAAATTATTATTATTTTTATTTTTATTTATTTTAATAAATAAATAGAAATTATTATATTCTTTATGTATTTATATAGTTATGTAGTAAATAAATAATTTATTATTATTTTATTTATATGTTTATATATTTATTTAGTTATCTCACACCTAATTTAACTAAGTTTATATATATTTATTTATTTTCGATTTTTGATTTATATATTTAGTTAATAAATAAATAATGTATTATTTTATTTAATTATCTATATCTCACACCTAATATAACTATACTTATATATTTATTTATGATTTTATATTTATAAAGTAAGTAAATAATTTACCTTTGTTATTATACTTATTAATTTATATTTTTAGATTTATTTTATTTAATAAATACATAAATATAAATGATTATATGTTATTTTTTGAATAAATAAATATAAATTATTATATTTTATATTTATATATTTATTTAAATAATTCATTATTATTTTATTTATATATTTATATATTTATTTAGTTATCTCACACCTAATTTAACTAAATTGATATATATTTATTTATTTTTGATTTATTTATTATTATATTATAATTTTATCATTGATATATTTAATTATTTCTTACCTATTTTAACTAAATTTGACCTTGCTCCTTAAGTCAACCTTTGACCAGGTAACCGTTGGTGTCTCTGCTCTAGCTATTTAAACAGGCTAAGCTGGATCTGTTCTTCAACTTGTCCTGACGATGAACCACACTCGTTGGTTCGAAACGCGTCGACAAAATATTGATCATGTGATTTTGCTGAAGATTATCTATTCAATGAACAAGCTGATTGGTTTAATTACGCTGCTTGGAAAGTGGAGTTCTAATTTGATTATGTGCTGGCATTTACTCCACCTCATCTCCAACCTTTTAATGCCACCCGTTTGTAACTCATTAACACCTGTTAACAACAATCCCAATTGAATATGACTGTGTTTACTGATTAACTCCATTACATGAACCGGTTGGATACGGCTTTTCACAGCCGATTGATAGACATGGCATGGAGCTTCTTGGCATTCAATCTTGACTTTAATAACTAATGGTTTCTCTCATGACTCGTACTTCAGTTACGGCTGATTATATGTATCCAAAAATTACACGACACTTTTCTTTATTTCCACGTCGCAGAGTTTAAGATTTGGTGTGATCATATGGGAGTTGGCTACTTTACGTATGCAATGGAGTGGAATGAATCCCATGCAGGTAGTTGGTGTTGTTAGTTTTCAGAACCGTCACCTTAATATTCCTGGGAGTTGTCTTAAACATGAGCTATGGCTCAGTATATGCATGCCTAAACCAAAAATAGCTAAACTCTATTAAAGGAAATGTAGAAGACCATGGCTATCTCATTCAGCAACTATGAAATTTTCGGAAATGGTTTCTATAGAATTGTCAAATCCAAAACAAGTTCGAGTGTTGCAGTAGTTGATCTACAGAATAATCCTCTATACTTACAAAAAAAAAAAATCAAAATTGATGGTTGGTTGTCTTTTAGCTGCGGAATGCAGCTCTATTCCGCAGCTAACTAGAAATTTTGCAGCCATTTTCATACTTTTGTATGTTACAAGTGTCGAAAGACAAAAAGAGCCACATGGGTAGCTGGGAAAATGTCAGTACATAGATGGTGTTCTATTCATTTGATCTAAGTCAATGAAAAGACCTCGGTCAAAAGGAAGTCAAGGTGTGTGTTATCGCTAAGTCGCCACATTAAGTCGCCGCATGTCAAAAATAAAAATAAAAAATTGAATCAATGAAATGTATAAGTTATTTGCTCACTTTTCTGAAGGTATTGATTAATTTTGGACTGATGATAAAATATGAATGGCTAAATTTTTATTCAAGATTTTTAGCTACAAAAACTGTGTACATTCCGCAGCTAAAGTCCAATTCTGCAGCTGATCTAATTCCGCAGCCAAACATCAATTTGCAATTGAAAAACCTCATTGTTCAAATCAGCGTAAATTTCTCATATGAAATCAGATTTTGATGATTCAAGTATGATTGGAAAAATCTACACAATGAGAAATCCATCATCAGAGTTTGAAACAATAAATAATGAAATAAATTACTGAAAAGAAGCAACATTCAACTTGAGGCACTAATTCCAAAGCAGGTATAAATAATTTTGATTTTCCTTTGAGAACTTGTTTCATTAATACAAATTCTTAGTTTTTTGTGTACATATCATAACTAGAGAGATTGGCGATCTCTCTCCTTTGATAATCCTACATTCCATTGCAGAAGAAGTATTAGTTTTTTTGTAGGTTCTAGGAGGAAAGACAAATGACTACAAGTAAATGGTGTCTCTCTAAGAGACCAATTTGTTTCATAAGAGGATGATCAGCAACAAAGAGGAAATATGCTAATGAAAAATCAAATCTAAGTACTTGAAAACTTTCAGATACTATTGTCTCCATCACATCCATACTTCATAATAAACCACTCACCTCATTTCCATTCATATTTTCCATTTATATTCACACATACTTTCCATTACTCTTTCTCCATTCATAACCCACAATAAAAGCAAGAGGCTCATTCACATGCTTATTTCCCATTGACATTTATGCTCTCCATTGCCATCTTCCATTTTCATCTTCCCTTTTCTGACATTTTCATTTCACAAATAAGCTCTGCTTCAATGCAAATTATTGAGTCCATAGTCCTTTGAGTCTAAGTTCCTTGTAAAGACACCTTGAGGCTTGCATGCCTTAATGGCAAGTCCTCATGCTGACAAACAATGGAAATACATTAATGTCCCTTATTCAACAGATCTTCTAGGTGACTTGATATCGACTAAATTATTCGTACCTAGCAAGATGTGTTTGGGTATCTTGACTCTCATTGTCATCAATGATGAGAGTTCTCGTGTTGACTATTGGCATCCATTAATGACCACTAAGTCAACAATTTCCTGCTATGTTCGACATTAGAACATCTCTTCACATAGTAGGAATTGTGTCAATGAGTTTTGAAGACATGAAGACTATTATTTTCAGCGTTTTGGAGCAAATTCAACAAGTTTTAGTAGAAGCAATAAAAAGTCATCTTGAATCTTTTTGTCCAGTGACTTGAAGAAGATTATGATCAGAATTTTGAAGCCACCACACATACAATTCATCCATTTCAAAGGGTAAGTTAAGGTACGTCATTTTCTAACTTTTGACCATAGAATTCCATAAAAAGCTAGAATGATAATTGTTGGAAAAACAATTTTCATCCTCGTTTCATAAAATTGTCAATACCATCAGTTGGTGGGGGCGGGGGCGGGTGAATACATTCATATTCATATCTTGCCATGTTCATATCATATTTATAAGCCCACATACTTCCAAAATATATTAACTATTACATTGTTATTATGAGCATACAATGGCTTTTTCAGAAGTGCTTAAAGGATAATTGGATACAAACACAATCATGGTTGTCACACAAGAACCAACTATCATGCAGTCCAATAAAGATATAATTTGCAAACAAAAATCAAATTATCATTATGCAAAGTTCAAAGATCAAAATAGAATGCAACAACAAAATATGGTTGTAACACAAGAACCAACCATGTTGCAATTTAAGTAAAACACTTTGCATAAGTATGAAGTTATCAAATGATATCATACAAAGTTAAGCCAAAGCTTAAGGATCAAGAGAATTAATGTAATATATATTGCATGAGAACATGCAATAGCTTCAATTGGGGGGTATGTTGGGTCTTGAAATTGACATTCATTTCCATTACACTTTCACTATTATGTCCATTATATCACCTCCATTTCACTACCATGTCACTACATTCATCTCACTTTCATTATCATTGGGCCACATTTATGTTTTTCCAAACTTTATTAATTTTTAGTCTTTTTAAGTGAATTTGTGGTTAAAAATTAGAAAATAATGTGCATGTGCTTATACCTAACAAGTGGGTTGAGATTGTTGACATGTGTAGGTCAAAAGGAGGCTTCTAGAAGACCTTTATATGGCACCCTAAGGCCAAATTCAAATTTGAGTGGAGAGAATCATGGGATCATGAAGATCTATGTCACATTCCTATTTGTATTGAAACTCTAAAAGGAAATGTGTCTTATCAGTTCCTATTTTGATTAGGACTCTAGAGGTAGAGGAAGAGATTCATGGACTCTCATTAATGAGATGACTTCTCATCTTTTTGTATAAATAGGAGATCTCTCTCCTTCATTTGTTAGTTCTTAAGCTTGTAGCTGGTAGCTTTGTAGCTTTTTGGTAGCTCTTTATCTTGGAGTTTGTAGTTCTTCCTTGATGGCTTTGGAAAGCTTTAGAGATCTTTGTTGTACTTTGTAATTTTGAAGAATTTTAATAAAACTTTGATGTTCTCAACATGGAAGGAGATGTGAAGTAGATGTCATGAGAGCATATTTGATTTCATTCAAGTCTGTCATTTTATTGCTTTCAAGTTTGATAGTTTAGATTTTCCATTCATGCAATTTTAATTCATGCAAGTGTGTTCAAACGGTTGATTGTAGATTAGTTTTCCTTACATGTTTCTTGTATTTGCTTATTAGATTAGTCTCTCATGCTATATGATGATATTTCCGGAGCCTTTAGCTTAACACCATTTTAGAAGTTAATTGGCAAAATATTCTGATTATAGGTGAGATGATTGGCTTTTCTTTTCATTAGTGTGCAATTAGATAGTTTAGATGTCATTTCTTTCATGCTATATGATGATATTTCTAGAGCCTTTAGCTTAACATTGTTTTAAAAGTTAATTGGCGAAATATTGTGATTATAGGTGAGATGATTGGTTTTGTTTTTCATTAGTGTGCAATTAGATAGTTTAGATGTCATTTCTTTCATGCTATATGATGATATTTCTGGAGCCTTTAGCTTAACACCATTTTAGAAGTTAATTGGCGAAATATTGTGATTATAGGTGAGATGATTGGCTTTGCTTTTCATTAGTGTGCAGTTAGATAGTTTAGATGTCATTTCTTTCATGCTATATGATGATATTTTCGGAGCCTTTAACTTAACACCGTTTTAGAAGTTAATTGGTGAAATATTGTGATTATAGGTGAGATAATTGGCTTTGCTTTTCATTAGTGTGAAATTAGATAATTTAGATGTCATTTCTTTCATGCCATATGATGATATTTCCGGAGCCTTTAGCTTAACACCATTTTAGAAGTTAATTGGCGAAATATTGTGATTATAGGTGAGATGATTGGATTTTCTTTTCATTAGTGTGCAATTAGATAGTTTAGATGTCATTTCTTTCATGCTATATGATGATATTTCTAGAGCCTTTAGCTTAACACTGTTTTAGAAGTTAATTGGCGAAATATTGTGATTATAGGTGAGATGATTGGCTTTGTTTTTCATTAGTGTGCAATTAGATAGTTTAGATGTCATTTCTTTCATGCTATATGATGATATTTCCGGAGCCTTTAGCTTAACACCATTTTAGAAGTTAATTGGTGAAATATTGTGATTATAGGTGAGATGTTTGGCTTCGCTTTTCATTAGTGTGTAGTTAGATAGTTTAGATGTCATTTCTTTCATGCTATATGATGATATTTCCAGAGCCT
This sequence comes from Pinus tabuliformis, assembly GCA_031772625.1. Lineage (NCBI taxonomy): Eukaryota > Viridiplantae > Streptophyta > Pinopsida > Pinales > Pinaceae > Pinus > Pinus tabuliformis. The sequence continues at coordinate 402,883,714 of CM062810.1, forward strand.
TTAACTTAACACCGTTTTAGAAGTTAATTGGTGAAATATTGTGATTATAGGTGAGATAATTGGCTTTGCTTTTCATTAGTGTGAAATTAGATAATTTAGATGTCATTTCTTTCATGCCATATGATGATATTTCCGGAGCCTTTAGCTTAACACCAATTTAGAAGTTAATTGGCGAAATGTTGTGATTATGGATAAGATTATTGGCTAACCATTATTAAAAGCAGTTTCAAGTTTTTACTTTTTTATTGCAGTAGCTTTATTTTTGCTTTCTTGGATTTCATTTAGCTGTTATCATTTTTTCTTTCATTTCATAGACATTTTGCCGGCTTAGATTAAAGTTTTGTTTTGTTTCATTTTCTCTTTTCTTTAGGAATTAGGTTTTAACATTAGAAGTCATTAGATTTAATTGTCCATTAACATTTAGAGATTTCACCTAGAAGCATAGCTTTTCTTTCTTAGCTTAAGCATAAGAAACAAAACCCCCAAAAACAACAAAAACTATAAAACAACGAAGTAAGAAAAAGGGTTAACTAAGCACATATGGTGCACCACACTTCATCGGTTTACGATACCCAGATTGATAATTTATGTAGAGCAATTTAGGACACTAAATTGACTGGACAACATGTATGAAGACTCAGGTGAGAATTGTATGGACTCAAGTAAGCATCCCATGCTTGGTATACCAAGATTCAAAATTATCTCACCTGTTTGGATTCATCAAAAGTGAAGCACATGCAAACCTTTATCACATTGTGGTAGAAGATAAATTATTGATTATTGTGTTATATGTCGATGACTGGATCCTTACTCGTGATGCGCAGCTAATCATATCTTCCAAGGAGGACCTTGCAAGAGAATTTGAGATGAAGGACATGTATGGGACTCATGCACTATTTCCTTGGTTTGGAAGTATGGCAAGGAGATTGGAGAATTTTTGTCTCTCGGGGAAAGTATGCCAATGAGATACTGAAGAATTTTTTCATGGAGAGTAGTAAACCCACAGACACTCCTCTAGCAGGTAACTAGAGGAAAGACGATGCCACTTCAAGTGAGGAAGTGGAGACTACCATCTATAGGAATCTTGTGGGTTCACTCATGTATTTGGTAAACACACAACCACACATGTCGTATGTAGTTAACCAACTTAGTAAGTCATGGTTAAGACAACCTTAAGAAAACCAAACAATATTGGAAGGCAACGAAGCATGTGTTGAGATACCTTAGAGGCACTACTCAGTTTGGTATTTGGTACAGACAAATAGAGGGAGTGAAGCTTCAAGGCTTCACAGATGTAGATTGGATAGGGATTCCATCAGCCAAGAAGATCACTTAAAGAGGAATTTTTAGTGTTGGGTCAGCAACACTTTCTTGGTACAATAGGAAGCAGAGGTCTATGGCACTCAACTCAACAAAAGCAGAGTACATGGTTGCAAGTCAAGCACCATGTGAGGCTATTTGGATGAGAAAGATTCTTGTTGGGTTACTTGGTCAGACGATTGATCCTACAGCGATTTAATTTTATAATCAGAGTTGTATAAAACTCTCTGATAATCTAGTATTTCATGATCGATCCAAACATATCGACATCCAGTATCACCATCTACGAGATTTGTGTGTCGAGGCGAATTATATTCAAGTGGAAAATTTGAGTTCAATAGAAGTGAGATTGGGGTATCTGGTAATCCCTTTATGCCTGAGAGGGAGTGTTGAAAATGAAGCAATAAATTCCTAATTTAATTTTGCCTTGATTAAATTAGGAGAAATTCAAATTTCAATTTCAATAGAATACTTGGAGATATTTAACTGAGTGACATGGCTCTTGTCACTCAGTTTACTCAGTAAATTCAAGTTGGAGACACTTGAGTTCAATTTTACATGATTTATTTCTAATTTGTAGCAATCTATTTCAATTAATTTGAGTTATTATCAATGTAACTAGTTCTCACAGTTAGTATAACTAGTGGAGGTTCAGTCAAGGGTGTGTAACTTTTTTCACATTAAGTGACAAGGGTGTGTAACTTTTTTCACAGTTAGTAATCATCAATTTAACTGATCAATCAACCTAATTTAACTCCTGCATATAGATAATTCAAGTTACCCAGTTGGGATTGGAGTTCAAGGGCAGTGTACTATCAATTGTTGACTATTCCAAGTTGTACAAGTCATGCATGCAACCTGATAAGGACCTATAGGAATTGTGAAATCCAAATTGAGGAATTTCCTAATTAATAGTGGGCTAATTCCTTGAGGAACAATGTAAGGAAATAGGATATTGGAGGTTTTTAAAATTGGCTAAGTATTGGCCAAAGTTAGTTAGTAAGGTAGAGGATAGAAGATACAGGTGCAGGTTGAGCTCAAGCTTGAGTAGAGCATATTGTATCAATCCAAATTCTTTGATTAATGAAATACAGATAGTAAGGGGTTTTGAGCAGTTATTTTCCCCTAGATAAATGTTTATGTGTGTGTGTTAAATATTGATGCATGCTAATGATATGTGTTCTCAATCGTGAATTTTCCTCCGCGGATCAATAAAGTAGCTTCTAGTCTTGTGATTTAGTAAATTTCATAAGCAATTTAGAATCTACACATTAATTTCTTTATATATAAATTATATAAAATTAAAATGTTATTTTAAAGAGAATTTTATTTGTAAAACTTAATTCTAAATTTTTAAGAAATTTTTAAATTTTTAAATCTTGGAAAAAAATGAATTCAAGTGAATTTTAAAATAGCTTATTAACTAAAATATTTTTGAAACATGTTTTTTGGCGATAATCACATCAAAATTCATTTGTCGATGCGTTTCAAACCAACAATGATTCATCGTCAAGACAATATGAAGAACCAGATCATGGAAACCAGTTAAATAGAGAGATTGGTCATTCAAACAGCTAGAAAAAACAACTACTTTTGACCAAATGAAATGACTACAATGGAATCAACCTCAGTTACAATGGCTGGACCAAGAATTGAGGGAAAGGTTGATAAATAAATAAATCATTAAATAATTAGCTAATTGCTAGATCTATTATTTTATTTAAAACTAAATATATATCCTAAATAGTTGTTAAGGGACATTATAAGTTGTTCCTTTTTAATTTAAAAGATTACAAATGAACTTATACTACTATATAAATGAAATTTTAATAATTAAATAATCAATTAGTTAATAAATTAGTTAAAATCACGCAAGAGCTGAGCCATACCTATGAACAACAAATACAAAACTCTGTGCCAATAAGATATCTCAGATCTCTTAAAAAGAGGATTGATCATAGAATCTAGTAGTCCCTAGAACTGCTACAGGTTCTATGTAAATAAACACTGAAAACAAATTAGATGTGTTCCCAGATTATTCATAAATTGCAAACCTCTAAATTTTTTACTAGCAGATGATACATATCCTATTCCCCACAAAGGAAGTCTAATAAGCCGAATAAGAGGAGCTAAGGTTTTCTCCAAATTTGATATGAAATCTGGGTTTTGGCTGGTTGCAGTAAAAGAAGAAGATAGATTTAAAACTGCCCTCAGCATTCTTGCTGGTCATTATGAGTGGAATGTTGTGCCCTTTGGCCTAAAACATGCACCATCCAAATTTCAAAAGGTCATAGACCAGGTTTTCAAGCCATACTTTGATTGGCTGATTGTATATATTGATGATGTGTTAATCTTCTCTAAATCTGTAGAATAACATTTCAAACATGTATATATTTTCACACAGGGAGTCAAGAGAAGTGGGCTCATACTAAGCAAGAAGAAAATGGAATTGTTTCAAACAAAGATCAAATTCCTAGGACATACTATTGAGGATGGAAAAATCACATTACAAAATCATGCACTTGAATTTGCTGACAAATTTCCAGATATGATCACAGATAAAACACAATTGCAGAGATTCTTAGGCTGTTTTAACTACGTCAACAATTTCTATGAAGGATGTGCCCATGACAGAAAACTGTTAAATCAAAGATTGAAAAAAAATCCAACATCTTGGACTTCAGAACATACTAATGCCATCAAAAAAATAAAGTCTATGGTAAAAACTTTACCTATTCTCTACCTTGTAGATGAGGATTTCCCAAAAATTGTAGAAAGTGATGCCAACAATATGGGATGGGGAGGTATTCTCAAGCAAACTAAAGAAGGAGAATAATAAGTTATACAGTTTTCTTTAGGCACATGGAACCAAGCAGAACAAAACTATTCTACAATTGAAAAAGAGGTAAAAGCTACATTGAATTGTAAAGACAAATTTGACATCAACCTCATACATAAAAGGTTTCTTCTTAGGACTAATGCTTCTACTTTAAAGAAAATATTAACAAAAGACATCAAAAAATCCTGGAGAATCCAAGTCTACCAGATGGCAAGCTTTGTTTTCAAATTTTGATTTTGATGTCGAGCATATAAAGGGAGAAAGAAACTGTCTACCCGATTTTTTGAGTCGGGAGTATCTGAAAAAGCAAAATCATCTAATGGTTATTTTCACTAAATGGGACCCTAAGACATGGCAAGAACTTAGAAATATCCATGACAACACCTCATGGCCAATCTATGTTGGAAAATGGAAACCCACTTGGAAATTAAGAAACACCAAAGTAATGGATGCAAATCTAAAACCTCATAAGGACTTACAACACCTTGTACCAAAAAGAAATATTTACCCTAAGTCCAGCACTTGGATACATGATATGGTGTATAATAATTCAATGATGTATTATGATCTTGCAGACGAAGCATTAAGGGAAATTCTTCATGATATCAGTCTGATATGGAATGAGGGAAGCAATAAAACCAAAACATTTCATAAATATTATACTATCAATAAAACGAGATATCATGAACATCCTGCAAGAATAATGTGGCCACAAAAGGATTCAAGCCTTCTATTTCGTGACACTGTCTATAATTTCCAGGGCTATAAGGATCTTTAGTGGGATCTCTTATGCAGAGAAGAAATATTAGAAATACATTATACATTATTAAAATTTGGACCTGTCTTCATTACACAATCACTGTTACAACCAACTTGGTTACAGGAATGGTGGAGATGGTATGGGATAAATAAGACTTATATGGATCCAAGGTACTTTGAAAGAGACTTTCAAAGTGATTGCCAGGAGTGCATAGAGCGTAATGGAATGGAGTGTTTTCACCTTCCCTATAAGACTATTGTAGATCTAAAAAAAATTATGATGATCACATATTAGGCTACTTCATGAGAGGACATCATCATTGGTTAGTGTTAACCAAATTAAATCATCAGATTATCCTTTAGAAACCAATGATTGTCGGGCATACAATAATAATAATGGAAGATTCCTTGGTACAAATCCATTGGGAACATAACTTGAAAGACTCCAAGGGTTCTTGTGGGCTTCTCCTAAAAAGAATCCATAGTGTAAAATAATGTCTTGTCACATGACTTTGATAGTGACTGATTTTCATGGGATTTTACGACAAAAATCTCCACATTGTAAATATCTTTTCCGTAGATTTTGGAATAATCTCTACTTTATAAAAATTCTAATTTTTCGAGACTGGGAGCACTTCTTTGACTTTTGGTGTGATTTGATCCACATCTCAGAATATCATTATGACCTTCTGATGTTTGTCCCCTTCTCATCCTATAAAAAGAGAGAAGTAAGGCGCATTGGGCCATTAGGGGTTAGATTCTAAGGGTTAGAGTCTTTTAGTTTTTGAGTTTGAGATACTCTTCCTGCTCTGCTTCTACGAACGTTTGTGTTTGATCTGCTTGCATCATGGAGAAAGTATATTTTAGAGTCGAGTTTGAAATGCCTGTGTATCAAGGCCTAACAACCTAGTAAGAACCTAAAGTGGCTGAACTCATTAGGTTTGAATCTGTATTGTTCCAGAGAATTCAAAGGCTGACTCTGCAAAGGGCCAGGTAGCCTCTAGATTACATCTTATTTTTAAGGTGTAGAATCTGGTAAATTCCCAAGTAGTCTATCTCTGATTGAAAGTTCGCAAAATCTTCCAACATTGTAACCCATCTTTTGAAATCAATAAAAGGGAGAAGTTTTTCAAAAATCTTCTGCATGAGTTTATGTTTTGTTATGTTATTCTAAATATTCTGTAACAGGAGAGGTTCATGTTAGGTTCACCAAGGATCGAGGAACGTTTTGCTCGTGTTGGCAGGAAGGCATTGAAGAGCATTGTTGCATGAAGATCCAGAGGTTCGTGTATGGGTGATGCAGGGTTACCCCTTCTTACACCCACAGTATGCATGTACAATGCATAATCATATTTGTCCTAGGAATTTTAACTCACTATCGAGTCAAAATCTTCAACCATCAATGGTTTAGGCCCCCTTTATTAAACTCTACGGAATCATTCATTACAATAGCCCAGTCTTTACTAAACCACCTTTCTATCAGACTTAATCACCCCTCATAAACCTTGTTTAATCTTTTATTAAGTCCTTAAAGCCCGCATATATAAATCAAACCCCACAGTTAACCTTTGTTAATCTTGGACTTACCACATAGTCCTTCATATCGGCTTTATTTCTATTATAATGCTTTATAATGGAAATACACATAAACTAACATAACCCACACCTTTCCGCTTTAATACGGCCCTTGCATAGGTACCAAGGCTCCCTTTATCGCTAATCGCAATCGGTTCTTCGCGGGTCTCATTAACATGCATTCCTCCATCTCCTCTGATATGCGATTAAACTATCCTTCCGGACTTCAAATATAAAAATGCGTCCATATAACTTATCGAGTCCACCATAACACCTTTCCACAGTGCTACACTCTGATCTCTGAAACCCCGATCGTCGATATCTCCGATCACTGCTTATCGGGTATCGGCATATCGCTTAATCACCCATCCCAACTTCGCATGTCGGCATTCCATTACCGCCACACTCCTCTGATCTCTGATTTGCGATTGAATCACAACCGTCGATTTGGCACTTGATCTGGCGGTTGTCACTTCAGTGACGATCGCTCATCGTAACTGTCCAAGGGCCGACTCTGATATCTCCAAAAGGTTTATGGCGATGCGACTTAATCCTGGTCATTGATCTTCCAGATCCAATAGCTGTTGTGCAATGATTCTTCAATGTTTCTGTAGTTTTCAGGTTTCTTCAAGGTTTCGACCTTTCGCTCCTCCGCTTCTCTGTGTTTCGCCGAATTCTGACTGCATATATTTATATTGCAAATCTCTGATTCATTATAATTCAACACTCGAAACACACTTATATAGTCTAGAATTAAATCATTGTATATACATATATGAATGAAAGATTACATATCAAGTTACTCTGTCTCTCTGGCTTGATTCTTCACATTAGTGGCCACTATTCTAACTATGCCCATAGGCTTACAGACACTCCAAAATTCTAAACATTTTCCTAACCTGTCTAACCTCTTGAATTATCTAAAATATTACAATTTATACAAGAATGGATTCATGAACCAATTTAGTTCAGATCCAACAATCTCTCACTTCCTCCTAAAGTATCTCTTCAGCTCCACCTCTATCTCAAACAAATCCTAAATGAAGCTTTTGAATCCCTCAAATCCTATTCAAACCAAATAAATTTAACTGCTTGGCCTGATCTCCACACAGGGAGGATCAATTAGCCACTATACCCTTTTTCTCATATTTTACAATAAATAAAACACTCTCACACATTTAAATAAATAAAAGTAACTAAACTCTTTTCTTCCAAACCTTTGTTAGTCACAACATGTGATCATTCCATCACATTTCTGACTAGGTCTAAATGCTCCTACATCAGAATCCCAAGGTTGAAATAATTCATGGACTCCGGTTCATGAGTCTTTCTACTTCCTCTGTTGTAAACTTCATCATATTTCATTTCCCAACTAGTTCCCTGATCCCTTTCATCTGCAAGTGTATTTATTGCCTCCTTTGTTTCTCTTGGGTGCCAAACTTTGTGTTGTGGATGTCCTTTTGCTCTACATTCATAAGCATCTCCTTTTCATAATGTTTTGGTGCTGATATCCTACATAAACATTTCCTCAAACAACATAAATATCTACTTCTCTATCCGCTGCTGTCTTGTCAACATCTCAATAGAATTGATCTCCATCTTTATGTATTTTCTCCTGTCCTGTACCTGACTGTTTCTTTTGATTTCTGGCTTGATCACTAGCACCTCCTTCTGTCTATAACCTATTTTCTTTACGTTGTCCTGTATATCCTTCCATCTTCCCTTGACTTGCTGACTTTGATAATTCCTTATGCTCGTCAAATTTGTAGTTTTCATCATTGTTAACGGGAAAAGTGTCTATTCAGAACGACCCTATCCCACTAAGGTGTGAGAGTGACCTTAGAAACAAACAGAGAAAACTACTTTTGTATTCTTCTTTATGAACTATAAACGAAGAGGAATAGGATGAACCAACCTATGTCTTGCGCTAGTCCTTTGATCCAATCTCTCTCCTCTTTGACAGCTTCCAGCTACCTGCTCCCTTACTTGTCCAGCTTCACCAAGTTCCTGTAAGATCACAGAAGAAGAAAACTACACAAAGACATGGATTTATATTCATAAATAGCTTAGGATCAGATTTAAGCTAAACATACAAATGTAACAAACATCAATGATACACAAGCATGTAGGAGAAACTCAAATAGTTTTATTGATATAACAAGAAGATCCAGGAGGAGTTACAACCGATGATTCCTGATCCAGCATCAACCTCCCAGCAAAGAAGCCCCTCTTCACCTCCAACAAAGCATAAATCACCCAATACTCTGATATCTATCTCAAAACCAACAACGATTCTTTGCAATGTACGAAATTCCAGCCTCTGGATCTCTGGGATGAGGGATTCATATATAGATGTATGCAAGGAAGATGAGTCAGCTTATGATTTGACTAGTGTCTTCTCTCTGTCAGTTCTTGCTTCCACTTGGATACTGAGAGCCTCTTACTCATCCTTGGTTGAACTCAGTGAGGCAAGTGTCATTGGAGAATATTCTGGAAGCTTCCATTGTCTTTCCACCTCGCGGAATGGCACTGCCATTTGTCATTTCCCGCTCAACGCACCCTGATAGTGCATTTAGGTGCGTTGCAACGCACCTAGCTAGTGTATTTGGGTGCTATGAAACGCAGCTAGCCAGTGGAGCAGCTGAAATGATCCTGATTTGACTGATTCAGAGCAGTTTCTGGTGGAGAACTTCTGGGAGAAGCTGTAATTTGTTGACCTTGTTCCTCTAGGGGTCGGAACAACACTTTTAGGGACTTAGGATCCTTGGTTTATGGACATTTCATGCTTGGAGCTGCAAGGCACAAAAATGTCTATAACAATCATCCACCTATCCAATAGCTTAAGTTGAGTCCTTCCAATCTCAAAAGAAGATTGATTCTTGTTTAATACAAGAACATATAACCTTCGAACTATATATTGCTCCTCAGATGCAGATATTTTAGTTATTGAACATTTTTCAATTCCTTCCATTTTCCTATCAACTTTAACTGAACTGCTCACCCAATTTTCCAATTGTAACCTCAAGATAAAATCTTGACATTTAAACCTCCTTTGTATTAAGAAAAAATCTGTCTGTGGATTGTACTTTCACATCCCCTACAATCTTCTTCCTTTTCTGCAATAACTTGCTTAAGAGCTATGCCAACTCTCCTTCTTCTATTCCAAGCTTTTGAGTCAACTCATTGCTTACTCTCATCTTCTTGTTTCCATAAGGAAAACTAAATTTCTGTAATTCCAGAATTTACACATTCCTTCATGTTTACTTGTGTAAACATATCTCCAAGAGTAGTTTGTCCTTCATCCTGAAAACCACATTCAACAATTAATAAATCAAAATCAGAAAATATATTACATTTTCCATCTCTTTCCTCATTAACTCTACTCCATAATTTTTCTGATTTGTCATCCTCTTGATGTATATAGGACATATCAAACTTGTCATGTTGTCTTGTCTTGAAAAAGTCTTCTTTGTCTTCACTTTGTTCTGAATGCTATCTAAGTTCTGAATTCTGTTCTCTGCTCTTCTCCTTGGCCTTCCTTCCTTTCACACTCCTTTTCATTCTTCCTGTTCCTTCCTTACAAATCTGTAAGCCACTAAGTTGTCTTTTCCATTCTTCCTTTGTTTCAATCAAAATCTGCCAATCTCTGAGTTTAGAACCTAAAGTTCTATTTTTTTCTATACAGGAAACAGAATCACCATATACCATAGATTTTCCATTCCACTGTAGAGTCCCTTTCACAACAGTGAAAATTACTGTCAATGCCATGAATATCACCTTCCACTGTTCCCCTGGGTTGCTCAGTGCATATGCAGGGTTCACAAAAGCATCCTTACCTTCGTCCTCTAAGATTGCCTGTCTCTTTTTAGTTTGTTGTTTACATTCACCTTTACTCCTTTTTCAATTTTTGTACAAATAACATTTTCTTCAATGTCTAGATGTGCATCAGTGTCTACCAACCTCTCTTTGAGTTCCTATTTTTCCTCTTTTCCTTTCTTCTTCATAACCTTGAATGGATTAACTGTACCTCCTTGGGTTGAATTTTCTTTATAAACCTTGGTTCTACCATCTTCCATAATACACTCTTTAGTAAGAGTCCTCTCCATTAATGATCCATTATGTCTTTCCAATATAATTTCTTGTCCATTAACTATTAATACAGGTTCATAATTTTTGAATAAAAATTGAAGAGATAATTCCATTACCTCAAGTGTTTGTACTGCATCTACACTCTTGTTTTCTCTTTTCATAAGGTCGTCTTCATACCTCTTTTCTACTTCTCCTTTTTCAATATTCACTTTCCTTTTGTCTTTAGACTGTCTGCCATCATTCTGCCAAGTCTTACTGGATTCATCATCTTCATCTTCTTTAGTAGTCTTCAACATTTGTCCATCTCCAGTGTCCTTGAACACATGGTTAATCAAGAATTGTTCTATTACATCCATCTCTTCTAACAGTTTCATTTCTCTAGAAACTTTCATAAACATATCTTCTAAAGGTTGTTCATCACCTGCATACATGCACAAATCATTAGTTTCACAAATACTAGGTGCCTTTTTCTTTGATATTTCAATCATCACATCTCTCTGCTAGTTTGAACTTGTCCAACAGTTCAAGAAATCATCAATGATTCCTTCCTCAGCAAGGTAAACCTCTTGCTTGTGTCTACAATAGCTATCTTCCATCTCTAACTCAGTTGTTTTGAGTTCTTCTCTTAATTTGATATACTTTCTCCTCTTTATCTGTTTCTGCAACAACTTCCACTTTATCTTCTTTCTTTTCATAGTCCAACCATACCTTTGGTCCTCTTCACATTTTTCTAGCAGCACTATTATGGCATCCATAATTGCCTTCAGTTCTGTAATTTCTCTGTCAAATATCTCTTGACTCATCTTCTCTCCTTTGCCTTTTTCCTTGGCATCTTCCTTTCTTCTGTTGTGGCTTCTCTCTGAACCCCTACTATGACTATCAGTAGTCATTTCCTCGTTATCTCTATGAGCTTCTCACTCACTATGAGCTGCACTAAGCCTCTGCGACAACAAGTCCTCCCTGCTGTCACTTACCTCACCAATCCCTCCTCTGGACTTGGTCTTTTGGAAAGCACTAGTTCTCTATCTCTGGAGCTCTTGAGCATTCTCTTCTGCTCTCTTTAGGCTTGTATCCTCAACTCACCTTCTCTTGAGAACACTTTAATTGTCCTCCCTGTCCAACTTTCAGCTGGAATATTTAGGTTCACTACCACTAACACAACTCCTCTCTTTCTTTACATAGTATGCTATTGTGTGTTGCTGCTATCACTCTCTTCCCTTATAAAAACAATTCAAATGAACCAACATCAAAATACAACTCATACCTGTTGATCTATCTCTTTCATCCTTCACTGGCTGGGCAATATACATGCTGCTTTACTTTTCGCTGTCTGCACTTCAATTCTTCTTTCAACCAAATTTCTGTTCTAAGTACATCCATATTTACTTTCTTTCCTTACAATATCTTTGCTGCAATTTCTTCACTTGCTCCTTTGTCACAACTACTTGCTGGAATTTCATTACCTGCTACTTTCATTCACCTACACATACCATTAAAGCTTTAACACTTACAAGATCCTTTCTGATCCTATCTTCCTCAACCCTTTTCCACAGTCTATCTTGAATGAATTGACTGAAGTCTTCATTGCTTGTAACATTTCAGAGTTCTTCTATGCATGAACCCTTGTGCTCTATTCTCCCTCTGTATCAGATCCATTACAATGCAAATTATATATATGCTAGGAATAAAATTCAATCCCTCAACCAATCTCTACAGAGCATTAATCTTTCTCTGATACCAAATGACATAGGGTTACCTCTTCTTACACCCACAGTATGCATGTATAATGCATAATAATATTTGTCCTAGGAATTTGAACTCACTATCAAGTCAAAATCTTCAACCATCAATGGTTTAGGCCCCCTTTATTAAACTCTACGGAATCATTCATTGCAATAGCCCAGTCTTTACTAAACCACCTTTTTATCGGACAAAAACACCCCTCATAAACCTTGGTTAATCTTTTATTAAGTTCTTAAAGCCCGCATATATAAATTAAACCCTACACTTAACCTTTGATAATCTTGGACTTACCACATAGTCCTTCATATCGCCTTTATTTCTATTATAATGCTTTATAATAGAAATACACATAAACTAACATAACCCATACCTTTCCACTTTAATATGGCCTCTGCACAGGTATCGAGGCTCCCTTTCTCGCTAATCGCAATCGGGTCTCCGCGGGTCTCATTAACATGCGTTCCTCCATCTCCTCCGATATGTGATGAAACTATCCTTCTAGACTTCAAATATAACAAACGCGCCCATATAACTTATCGGGTTCACCATAACACCTTTCCACAACGCTACACTCTGATCTCCGAAACCCTGTTCATCGATACCTCTGATCACCGTTTATCGGCTATCGGCGTATCGCTTAATCGCCCATCGCAACTTCACATGTCAGCATTCCATTACTGCCACACTCCTCCGATCTCTGATTTGTGATTGAATCACAATCATCGATCTGGCACTTGATCTGACGGTTGTCACTTCATCGGCGATCACTCATCGCAACTGTCCAAAGGCCGACTCCGATATCTCCAAAAGGTTTCCGCTAATGCGACTTACTCCTGGCCGTTGATCTTCTAGATCTAATGGCTGCTATGCAACGATTCTTCAATGTTTCTGTACTTTTCAAGTTTCTTCAAGGTTTCGACCTTTCGCTCCTTCGCAACTCTGTGTTTTTCCGAATTCTGCCTGCATATATTTATATTGAAAATCTCTAATTCATTATAATTCAACACTCGAAACACACTTATACAGTTTGGAATTAAATCATTGTATATAAATATATGAATGAAAGATTACATATCAAGTTACTCTATCTGTCTAGCCTGATTCTTCACATTAGTGGCCTCTATTCCAACTCTGCCCGTAGGCTTACAGACACTCCAAAAATCTAACCTTTTTCCTAACTTGTCTAACCTCTTGAATTATCTAAAATATTACAATTTATACAAGAATGGATTCATGAACCAATTTAGTTCAGATCCAACAATCTCTCACTTCCTTCTAAAGTATCTCTTCAGCTCCACCTCTATCTCAAACAAATCCTAAATGAAGCTTTTGAATCTCTCAAATCCTATTCAAACCAAATAAATTTAACTTCTTGGCTTGATCTCCACACAGGGAGGATCAATCAGCCACTATACCCTTTTTCTCATATTTTACAATAAATAAAACACTCTCGCACATTTAAATAAATAAAATTAACTAGACTCTTGTCTTCCAACCCTTTGTTAGTCACAACAAGTGATCATTCCATCACATTGTTGACCAGGTCTAAATTCTCCTACATCAACGGGTTTGTGTAAGAGTTCGTGTATCCATCATAGAAGGCATAGAAATTGTACATCAAGCTTCATTTTCTCCTTCTGAGGAAACATATGCAATATTTAAGAATTCACCAGTGTCATAACATTTCGATACGCACGACAATACTTTATTCTAGCAGGAAGAACAAATGGTCACATCAGCCTCGGAATCAGTAGGCTGGGTGGTGGCGATAGGAAAACATCACCACATGGGGAATAGAAAAACCTAAGCTCAACATACAAATGCAAAAAAAATTGAATTACGAAATCAAACTAATAACACAACATGAAAACAATATGTCACCTACTACCATAGTGACATAATAATGTGCATATATATTTTAATAATAACACTAGATTTTTAAATACGATTTCAGATATTATACATATTTTCATTTTAAGTGAATATATATATATGTAAAATGGATTGTAAATTTTATTCTTAAATTTTTTTATATTTTTATTTTAACTTTAAATTAATTTTAAAATAAATTATTAATTAAAATATTTAAAAATATGGAAAAACAATTTAAACTCACTTTAAAAGAACCAATAACACATATTCCTAAAAATAACACCCCAAACATCAAGTATCTTAAAATATGGGCTACGTGTTAATTTATATGGAGTTGGATGTATTGTACAAACACATCCAAATACATATACGTTATTAGGCTTTACCTTGTGAGGTTATATAACAACCACTTCATGGTCAAACTTATTTCACTCTCCATCCCTTATTTGAATTTCATGATTTTTAGTAACTTTAACCAAAGTTTCAGAAAAAATTGGGAAAATTCTAATTTTACATATATTCAAAAATAATTTTCTAATTTTTGGAAATCTCATTTCTATTTTCTATTGGTTAAGAAAACCTTGATGTGACATAATTCCCCTAGTGGAGGGTGATTTATTTTCGGTATTTTTCAGTGCGTAACAAATAATTTTAAAATTAAAAAGACTAATTTTGTATGTGGCTATTCCATCGATGTGTTCTACGACACTGACAATATTGTGCCTAACACTACTATTACTTTGCCCAATGATGCCAAAGCTGATGGGGTGCCAATTTCCTTAAATGAGGAGGTAGGGAGTAGGGAAGCTAATCAAATATTGGGCCCTAAAAAAATGCATGATAGGGGGATGTATGCCTCAGTTTTAAAAAACGGCCACCTTCCACACTCTCACACATCCGCACTTTTTCATTTCTTTGGATTTGGAATCGATAGTCTATATTAATGTACCCTTAACCTCTAACAACATTTCCATTACTGAAAACGTGTTCGTATTTAATACAACTGATCTTTACATTACCCTATTTTAACAAATTTGTCATTTTCCTTTAGTAATTTTTCAAAAAAGATTTTAAAATAATGAATTAATCATTACAATTATATATTCAAAAAGTTTAGATTTCATAAAGCTTTTCTACATTATAAATTAAAAGAAAATAATTAAACTACTCCATTTTTAATATACCTATGGTTACAATGGTCAATGTATTATTTGGTTAATATTATCATCGACTTCTAAATGTTAGAAAATTCCTCTCTAGTTTTCATTTGTCGCTCAATTGATGTTGTTTGGTTTGATTAGACAAAAAAGAAATAGAGGACTACCTATAAAGTCCATGTTTAACGTTTCTAACACAGGTGGTGATGTCATCATATTACAATCTTAGTTTACATTTTAGTTAGACAATGGTGCAAGACTTATCTATAGAAAAAAATCACATAGCGCAGGCTTGTGTGCTTTCAATATCCTAGTAAATTGCAATTACTAATTTTTAGCAGTTCCAATCAGAGAAGGCCACTCCCGTGTTCCTCTTATTGAGACCAGGAAACACAAATCCTCAACTCACCGCATGTAAATGTTTGAGTTTAAAGATATGGAAGTTGGTTTGATTGATGATATTTTATTATGATACAAATTATTGTTTTTGTTGTTTTAAAACTATTTAAAATAAAATTAGTTGACACATTGTGTCAAGTGCGAAGGTGCCGAGGAATCCTTATTCCTCTGCACTTTACATAATGTATCAACGTCGATTTGATTGATGATATTTGATTATGATATGAATTATGCATATTACTTTTTTTACTTTTTAAAAACTATTTAAAATTAGATTACTTTGTACATTGTGTAGAGTGTAGAGTGCGGGGAGCTTTTTTCCTCTCCATCTTCGTACTGTGCACAATGTATCAATGTTATTGAGACACCATTAGAATTATCCTAGAACTTTTACACTATGTAAAATTGTTGAAAGTCTAATAACAAATTTAAACCCCAATAAAGAAAATATCTACATTCCTCATGAACCCCATAAATGGGTAATTATATGGGCTCATTTTGCCTCCTAACATAGTTAAATCAACCATTCTCTTAGCTTATTGCATGTTTTTTTATTATATTTATGCTTATGGAGTGAGTTGAGTTAGTTATGATGCCATGAGGTCTAATATGTGTTTAATGCAGATTTTTGTTGAATTTTCAAGACAAAGTCAAAGATTCAATGGACAATTGGCAGCAATAATTCAAAGTGGACAAAAGAGAGGATTTATAGGAGGGAATCCCCCTCATTTATTACTTCCCACTTCGAATTCCCCTTCATGCAGCTCGGAGTACAAACAACAAAATCAATGCACTAGGAGGCAGCTGAGCAAGTGGAGGATAACTTATGTTTATCTCGAGTTTTGGGAACCAAACCTCCTTGATTTTAAGGAAGCTGTTGGTCAATTGTATAAGTAGAGAGGCCTAGGGCCTCACTAGGGTCAAATTTTTGTTGGATTTTTGTTGTACTTTTGCTATTGTATAACTCTGCTTAACTTCGAGCTTACTTTTGGTGACAGTTTCATGTAATCCTATTACTATTTTGATAATAAAGATGAGATCCTTTTTGAGCTAGCGTTAATTTACCTCAGAGGGCTAAATGTCTTGGGTTAGGGCACAATCCAAGCAGCCAAGCTCTTCTTGTTTGTATTTATATGCTTTGTTTTAGTTTATGGATTAGTTGCCGTTAGATGAATTTTTTTCTTGGTTAACAATAGGTTGCTTTTGGTGATTTAGAAGGTTGTTTCCATTTGTGTTTTCTATAGCAGGTTAAGCAGTGATAGAAAGAAGATTCAAAAGGCTAGCAACAGTGTCTTGGCCTCTTTTCCTCCCTTTGGGACCATGAACTGAGGCAAAGACCCTCTTGCTGCCCCAAAAACACAGATTTTCCTTCTCCATAGGATTTCTAGTGTTTGTAACTTTCTTAGAAGGTTAATGTTTTGCTTTAGATCTCTTCCACCATGCTCATTTATGTCTTTGTAATAAGTCTTCTTCCATTCTTTCTCTCCTTGTAGCATTTTTCAACATTTACTTCCATAGCTCATAATTTAGACTAGCTTGATGTAAAATTCTATTTTTTTATGTACTCATTTCCTTGCTTGCTTGATCTCAATGGTTGACTTTCAGTTCTTTTGCAGTAGATATCTTCTCACAGCAGGTCAGCCTATCATCCATCACATTCTCTCCCTGATCCATGCCCTACAGGTCGCTCAAAGTTCACCTCAAATCTTCCTTAGTTTTTTGCATTTTTCCACAGGATTTCTTCCTCTCTACCAATCATATTTCCCTCTCCTAGTGACCCTTGGTGGACCCTAGGAGACCTACCACATCATCCCAACCTTCATCTATCGTTTCCACCCACTCTCACACCTTCAAAACCTTCAAAATTACTCTCGGCATCCCCTTGTAGACCTCCTGTACATCCCCTGTGTCCTCCTGTAGATTTTCCTGTAGGCTTTCTTTTGAAGGCCGAATGTGGGAAAAGCCTTCAGAAGGCCACCTGAGACCCCCTAGGACCCATCTACACCATCCTAAATCTCCTCAAACTCCAAAGTCTCCCTTCAACACCACCTATTCACTTCCACCTTCACACACAATAAAATACATGCATGTCAATTTCACATAAAAATACATAAAAATCCAAAAAGATGTTTTTTGCTCATTTACTTCTAGGAATATCTTGAGTAGATGTTGTTTACTCCCTTGAGTAGGTAATGGCATTCATTTCATGGTTTTCATAGTGCTTTCTGCAAAAGTAGGATTAGTTGGTTAAGTAGGGTTTGCTAGGTTTACTTTACATTTCAGTCTTTTTCTTTTCTGCAATTAGAGTAGCCTGTAGAGTAAGATTTCATTTCTTTCATCACATAAAGAGCTTCTTCTAGAATCCATAGAAGTTGGCTTGAGCTCCTAGTGATCTTGCGCCAGTTGACCAAGTGACAACCTGTAGTAAGAACTAGTACTTGTGCATACAACACCGTCACTTTCAAGTTTGTTACGAACTACCGGGTTGATAAGAGTAAAGTAGGCAACCCAAGAGTTGCAACATTATTGCTACAATATTGGTGCTCACCACTTTTTAGCGCCGTTGTCGGGGAAGCATCAGAATATTTTGTGATTATTGCTTTCTTCTATTTTCTATCGCAACATTCTGCTAAATAGTTTATTTCAGCAAAAGTAGAATAGTCATTTCTTTCAGCTTCTGCATTTCCTTGCTTTCCTTTTCAATTCTGCAAATTTCATTTCAACAAGAGTAGGTTAGTCATTTCTTTCAAGTTCTGCATTTCCTTGCTTTCCTTTTCAATTTTGCAAATTTCATTTCAGCAAGTTCTTTTTAGTTAGTTGTAATTTGTTTTGTTCAATCCATTTTAATTTTGCAGGTACAATTAGTGAAAAAACAAAAACCAACCAAAAATATTTCCTTTCATGCCTCGAAGGAATAGAGATAATTCAGGAAAATTATTGCCCAACACCCCCACTATATCACACAGTGAGCCTTCTCTCTTCTTCGATGGCAGTGATCAAGAAGAACCTTTAGGTGAACAACCAGAAATATTTGAAGAACCTATATGGGAAGAAGAAGAAGTAAACACCTCTCTTGAGCCAATGGCTGAACACAGAAATGCTAGGGGAAATGAAAAGAGGATAGAGGGTACCTTTCCCATTAGGGAGACCAACGGGGACAGAAAAGTGAAGAATATAAGTCCTTCAGCCTTACCTCACTTCCATGGTTTGACTACAGAAGATCCTGACACCTTCTTATTTGAGTTTGTTGTCATTTTTCGAACCTATGACTATGTAGAAGATGAGCAAAAGTTGAAATTATTCCCTTCTACTCTCAAGGATGCATCATTGCACTGGTTCATGGGGTTACATGGCAATAGCATCACAACTTGGGCTCGGATGCAGTAGGAATTTAATAACAAATATCGAGACTACTGTAGGTCAAAAGATACCAAAGAAGAAATCTTCCGAATGACCATGGGAAGTGATGAATCCTTGGAAGATTATGAAGAGAGGTTCCAACTCAGCTACAAAAGGGCCAAGTGTACACTTGACCCTGAATCTCTGAAGTTGGTCCAGCTTAGGGGAATTTCAGAAGACCTTCTAGACACCCTCCATCTGCTGGATGGGGGAGACATCTACCAACTATCTTATGAGGACATAAAGATTGTTTTTAGAAACCATTCTAAAGCAGCCATAAAGAAAGGTAGGGGGAGTCAACCCATAGCCAGTACCTCCTCTTCCAATTCATCCATTAAAGGTGAAATTGGAAACATGTTGGAAGACTTCAAAAGTGAGATGTTGCAGACTCTTGCCATGCAAATGGATACCTTGCATATCAAAAGAAAACAAGAGGAAGCAGAGAGGGCTTTGGCCATCTTTTGTCCTAGATGCACTAGGAGGCATCCTAGGAATGAATGTCCATTGAACTCTATAGAGGTTTGTTCAGTCTGTGAAGAAGATCATTCTACAGATAAGTGCCCTTCCTTGCCTAGACTTAAAGTTGTATACCAAGGGGTCGAAGGAGCCACTGAACCACTCTATTTCATGAACCAAAGGAGACCACATGGACCTAGACCATACCAGCAGGGGATGCAAGGGACATCTCAGGCATACTACAACCCCAACCAAGTCACTTCCATACCTTCTTGGGGCCCTCCTACTCATCCTTCTTAGTCCACGCCTCCTCCTTGGTCCTTTCCATCTCAATATCATGCCCAACTAGCCGCTCATTCATTTCAATCCTATGCTCAGCCGCAACCTCAGTGGAATGCATCTCATCAGGGGTGGAGGCCCTAGTACAACTCTCCTCCCACTCTTTTGCCTCCACCACCTACTCAACCACAACCATTGCCTCCTACTCCACCAAGGCAACCCCAAATGCCTACCCAGCCGAACCTGAACCCGAACAACAGACAGGCTCAACAAGTATATAGTGGGGAACCATCATGCCCAACTTATGCTGTGGAGATTCAGGAGATTAACCTGCGATCTGGGAAGGTTCTCCCAGATAGCTAGCCTCCACCTAGGGAGGTTGAGGAAGATAAAGAGGAAAGTGAACCTAAAGCAATTCCACCCTTTCCTGAGAGACTATTCGGGACAACACAACCTACCCCAGAAAAAACTGAACTTCTGGAGAATTAAAACAACTATGTGTGAAGATACCACTTCCCCAAGCCATAAAAGATGTTCCTATCTACAATAGGTTGATCAAAGAGAAGTTCTTTAAGCATTCAGGAAGGCGCAAGAGAGATGCCCCAACCATCAATGTCATAGGACAACTGTCCGACCTGATGTTGGGGCAGGTAATCTGTCTGAAATATCTGGACCTTGGAAGCCCTGTAGTTGATGTCCACATCAATAGCACCATGATCCCACATACCTTGATTGATTTGGGAGCTACCATTAATGTGATGAAAAAGGACACAATGCTCAAACTTAACCTCTAGGGATCCTTGAGGAAGACCACGACAGTACTGCAACTAGAAGACTGCTCCACCATGACCCTTGAAGGGATTGTGGAAGATTGATGGTCTCCATTGATTCTTGGGAGTACCCTGTTGATTTCTTAGTTCTCCAGTCGAAGGAAAAGCTCACTGGGTATCCTCTCATCCTGGGAAGACCCTGGTTGGCTATTGTCGATGCCTACATCAGCTATCAAGCTAGGACCATGATCATCAACTAACACATGTCCAAGTAGTTAATCCTATACCCTCCTGCCCAACCCTTGCTAGAACATGATCTACCTCTATGGTTGGAGGAGGAGGATTAGGATGAGGTCTATTCTGCACCACTTTGTGCAGTAGAAACCACCATGGGGGGGAAACCGCAAGATGAGGATGATATGATTGAAAACTTGATTCAAAATCCATCCCCTAGTATCTTACCATTAGAGGACATAGTGCGAGAAACCCAAAACAACCCCTTAACTAATCTTTGTGTGACTGACCTAACCTATCTCCGTGTTAATAATATAGAGTTTGGCCTAGAAAGAACCTTGAAAATCAATCCATCCCTATTCACTTCCCAAGAGAAGGAGTTGTGAAGCTTATTGAGAAAACATTTAGATGTCTTCACCTGGAGTTATAAGGAGATGAAGGGAGTGCACCCTTCAGTATGTACTCATCATATATACATTAAGGAAGATTGAAAACCAGTCAGGTAGCCTCGAAGGAAGATGAATCCAACACTTAAAGACATTGTTAAGGAAGAATTGCAAAAATTACTTGATGTAGGATTCATCTACCGCATCTCTGACAGTGAATGGGTCTCTCCTTTGGTGCTAGTGCCAAAGAATAATGGAAAGTGGAGAATCAGTGTCAACTATCAAGAATTGAACAAAGCCACTAAAAATGACCATTTTCCTTTTCCTTTCATAGATCAAGTGTTAGATGGTCTGGTGGGGAAAAAGTTTTTCTCCTTCCTAGATGGGTTTAGCAGGTACAATCAAATTCAAATCAGCCCAGAAGACCAAGATAAGACCACTTTCACTTGTCCTTAGGGTACCTTTGCATATCGGGTCCTTCGTTTTGGTTTGTGCAACACTCCAACCACTTTCCAGAGAGCGGTATTGAGTATATTTTCTAAACTGGTTCATGATGCAGTGGAAATATATATGGATGATTTTACTCCTTATGGTTTTGACTTTCAGGAAGCTTTATCTAACCTAGGAAAAGTTTTAGACAAGTGTATTGAGATGAACCTATCCCTCAGTCTGGAAAAATGTGAATTTTTGATGACCGAAGGGACCGTGTTAGGTCATGCAATATCTCAAGAAGGATTACAAGTGGACCCCAACAAGATTGCCATCATCCAAAGTGTCCCACCTCCTCAAAAGGTGAGAGATGTCAAAAGTTTCCTATGCTTAGCTGGATATAACAGAAGATTCGTTAAAGATTTCAGTAAGCTAGCCTCTCCTTTGTTTGGCCTTTTAGGCAAATATGTTGAGTTCATATGGTCCGAAAACTGTCAAGAAGCCCTAGATACCCTGAAGAGCAAGTTAGGAACTGACCCAATTCGTAGAGGCCCAAATTGGACCCTACCCTTTCACATTCACACAGATGCCTTGAACAAAGCAATAGGAGCAGCCTTAGGACAAATTGATGAAAAGTTACCTTATGCCATATACTTTATAAGCAAAAATTTGTCAAAGGCAGAGTTAAATTACACAGTGACCGAGAAGGAACTCCTAGCTATTGTGCATTCTTTAAACAAATTCAGACATTATATCACAGGCTATCAAACCTTCATGCACACTGATCATGCTGCAATTAGATATTTAATGAACAAACCAGATGTAAATGCTCGCATTATTAGATGGTTACTTCTATTACAACAATTTGATCTGATCATTATTGATAAGCTTGGTAAAGAAAATGTTGTTGCTGACTTTTTGTCTAGAGTAATTTTTCCGGCAAGTGAAGAATGAATGGTGGATGACCAAATTCCAGATGAACAACTGTTTTCTATTTCATTACTCTCTCCATGGTTTGCTGATATAGCAAACTACTTGGTTTCAACACAGTTTCCACCACACCTGTCCTCAAAAGAGAAGAGCAAGATAGTAAGGAAAAGCACCCATTTCACCTAGATTGGGGGTAATCTATTCAAACTTGGCCCATAACAGATCTTGAGAAGATGTGTTAGGGAGGAGGAAGTCTTTGACATTCTCCTGACCTGTCATGATGGGCCTTGTGGAGGTCATTTTGCAACAAAGAGAAATGCCTTCAAAATATTGCAAGCAGGCTACTATTGGCCCACTCTTCATCAAGATGTGATGAGATACACCAACCAATGTGATCGTTGTCAAAGGATGGGGAAATCTACTCCAAAGGATGAGATACCCATGCAACCTCAAGTGACCTTTGAGCCATTTGAGAAGTGGGGCATGGACTTTGTGGGTCCTATCAACCCTCCTTCAAAATAGAAGCAATACATCATTGTGTGCATCAATTACCTTACAAAGTGGGAAGAAACAAAAGCAATCAAAGAAGCAACAGAGGAAAAATTAGCTGAGTTTTTGAGAGAAAACATATTCTACAAGTTTGGGTATCCAAGAGAATTGGTCACAGATCAAGGTAGTCAGTTCACTTCCAATTTGGTTGAAGACCTGCTCACACATCATAAAATCAAGCACAGGACTTCCACCCCTTACCATCCACAAGCCAATGGGTAGGTGGAAGTCACTAATATAGCTTTGGAAGGAATTCTGACTAAGGTAGTGAGCAACAACAGAAAAGATTGGGCGGACAGATTAGTTGAGGCCACCTGGGCCTACAACTCAACATGGAAGACCACCACCGGGCTCACACACTATGAACTGGTCTATGGGAAGAAGGCTTTGTTGTCAATAGAGTTTGAATTTAATACAATAAGGATGGTAGCTACGTTGGACCTAGACCTCAACCATGCACAGAAGGAAATATTACTCTAGCTCAATGGATTGGATGAACAAAGATTGCAGACCCTTCTCCACACAGAGGTAGTTCAGCTTCAGAGGAAGATATGGCATGACGAAAATATCAAGGAGAAGCAATTCTAAGAATGAGATTGGGAATTGCTCTATGATTCAAGGTATAAAGACTTCAAATCCAAGCTGAGGACAAGATGGTTGGGACCCTACATTGTGGAAAAATGTAATGACAATGGTTCAGTCCTGATAAGAATCATTGATGATGAAGCCATCCCCATGCTTGTCAATGGACATTGGTTGAAAATTTACAAGAAGCCCCTCTCCAAGCGAGAGTTCATTGAAGATTTGAATAAGACAGTGATGGTAGTGGAGCATGTCTTAGCCTCCATTCCACCCACTCACTGAAGAAAAAGAAAAAAAAAAGACAAAATAAGGACTCAAGTGAAAACCTCCATGAGGCGCTTGAAGTCCCATCATTGGGTTGAAAACCTCTCCTGAGGCGGCCCAGTGATGTAAAAAAAGGAAAATAAAAAAGAGAATAAGATCCCTGGGTGAAAACCTCCCTTGGAGGCACCTAGGGTAGGCAATTAGGGTGAAAACCTCCTTGAGGCACCCTAGTTGTTTTCAAAAAAAAAAAGAGAAAAAAGAAAACTGAATTTTAATGTGTATTGTAGGTTTGCAGGAGGACCACAGAAAGTAAGAGATGTCATGGAGCCTTGACATTCACACCAACACCTATTTCATCTCCTCCACACTATTCTCCATCATTTCTGACCTTTCTTCCACCCCACTGTGTTTTTTTCCGGAAATTGTGTGTTCTATAGGAGGCTCCTGTAGGAATTACAGACAGCTAGAAATGGTTCCAAAAAGCAGTTTGAGGGGCTGGGAAGCTTCATGAAGGACATGTAGACCGTCCTACACCTATCAACCCTCCTTTCCATCTATTCCACACCTGCATCACATCATCATCATCATCATTCTTTTCCCTTCCTGTCACAGAAAACACGGAAAACCACTTTTTAGTAAAAAGAAAAAAACAAAAATGAGAGAGGAAGAGACACCTCAAATCTCACCTGCAGCTTACCTAGCATCTCTCCATCTCCATCTTCATTTCTGGCATCATCCTCACAGCTCCCAACACAGAAATAAGCTAAAATTTAAAAGGGAGAAGTAGCTACAGGAGCTCTAGTAGGAATTCCTGTAGCAGCTTATCCCATTAAAATCAAGCTACAATAGTAAAAGAAGTGCAGCCATGAGGGTTGAAGAAGACATCTGAAGCTTAGATCCAGCTAGAGGAAACTTACACAATGCAAACAGCTACACATCAGAAAGCAGATAGCATGCAACAAAGGAAATACAAGCATGTAACAGTAAAAGGAGCCAAAATACCTCACAGCACATACATTCGACTCACAGGTAAGTGACTATCTCGCTCCATTGTTTGCATTGGTGTAATTGAAAGATATGCATGAGCAACTGAGATGGCTGAGGTTGAACGAGGAAAAGGTGGCCAGTTAACTTGGCCACCTTCATCTAGTTGACTGCACTCATTCGAAGATGTCACCCACACGTGCACATAGTCAACTCAGAGAAAGATACCAAGGATAGGTAGTAGAGGGTATGCAAACTCCGATGCAATAACCTCCTCTACTATTGATCATCAATTTGCAGTATTTAGAAACAATCGCATGCGCACATTGAAGCATCAATCGCACATATCAACACAGTATATCACAGGGAAAGCATACAGCTGAAAACCCCCAACTATCTGTATATTATATTGATTGAGAACATGTAACAATACATAGTACAATACTCCTCACAAGTACTGAGTACTATCTCCACCTGTTACACACAAACTAGCTCAGATTTGAATCAATCACAGGTTCAAATCTCCTCTGCTACTTGCCTGCCTCCACTGCACAATCCTGCATGAGAATAGATGAGAATGGCTGATCCAAACTCGTATTTCACTTGGCTGAACCACGCAATCCTCATTGGCAATACTCAATCCATTGATTATGCAAATCTCATGCACAACTATAGTCACAACTGACAATTGTCTTGCCCTTTCACTCACCTCTAACACCTGTCTCCACTGAACTATCCATGCACTGAGTTAACTGATGTATTCTTTAGTTGATTTATTAGTTAATAATTAGTGAATTAATTAATTCACATCACTCATCACTAGTGTATTCTGCAGTTAGACTAAATACAACTAGTTAAACCAAGTCAAACCGAACACAACTCCATTAACTCCTCAATCAACTCCACCAAACTCAATCACTTGAGTTTTAACTGAAGTCCATCATGCAATAGCTCAACTGACCCATAAGAAAAGTGTATTTCCTTCTGGCAGTTGCATGTGCCACATCCGTAGCTCAAACTGAAGTGCTCCAAGAGGATAAGATAATGTTTATAGTCCAAATATTATTAAGAGCTAATAATATTCGACTGTTCTATTTTTAGCCTAGCAGTCTAAAAATAGACTCCGCCCATATGTCTAAAAATAGAAGTCCATCTATTTTTACCAACATGACCAATCATCCACAAATAGCATCCTGCAACTCATAGACCATGATCCATATGTCTAAATATAGACATAGTCTAAAAATAGACTTTGCACCAAAAATAGCCTGCGGGCCCACTTAGTGAAGGTGACTCCTTTCCACTAAGCTCCATTGTCTTGTTGCATTTTCAACACTTCCTCTCAACAAGATATGGATTATCTGCAACCCCTATCCTACAACTCTGGAATGTTCTTCATGCAACACATTTGCCCGGTCCACTTGCTCCAACAACACTTGGAACAAAAAAACTCCCAACTGACCAGTTTGTTGGGCTAGGAACATACTCTGATGCTAAAGCTCTACCTCCTGCTGAAAAGTGCTCCCTCTCTGACATCTGCGCTATTGCAACACCTCCATGCATCTCGCACCATTGCACACCTCTCTGTTCCACCTAGCACTGTGCAAAACACTTGTGCCTCTCACATTGCTGCAGCCTGCTAGCTATGCGCTATCCTGGGATTCCCTGCACTGTCGCTCTCTCTGCCGCTCCATCCACATCTGTCTCTACCCAATCAGTCAGTTCCTGCTACTCCACATCGGGGCTCCTGTAGCAAGGTCTCATCCAAGAGGTTGGGTACCTCAAGGATCCTGCCCCTCCTCCTTGGGATAATCACTATACGTCACCCCACCTCCTACCTAGAGGTATGGCTGCATGTGATCCCTCAGCCCACCTGTCTCGAAGTTTCCCCCTACTGGAGGTCTCTACTCGATCTCCTCTCAGCTTCCCTTGTTGTGGCTGCTCCACAACCTCTTGAAGCTGCTGCACCAATCGTGGCTCCTCCACAATCGTCTGAGACTTCTTTTGGCTCTACATGTTGAGAGGTAAAATACGCTCCCTCTCAACCACCAAGTCTCCATCAGTTGCCTCACTGCTTAAGGTTTTGCATGCATCTTGAACCTCAAGAGCATACAGGTTCTTGACCTGTGAACCAATCTGCTTCACCTATCTAGTGATGATGTGTCCAAGGAAAACCTTTCCCTTACTGAAGACTACATCATAGCCTCTGTCTTCCGGCATCGCGATCGAAACCAAGTTTCTCTTCAGTCCAGGTACATACTTGACATCGGTCAAGGTAAAGCGAGCTCCATGCTCCCTCTGAAAAATAACTGTGCCTAAACCTGAGACACTATACTTCTCATCATTACCCATCGCTATGAGTATCTGGAGATCTTTCTCCTCCAAAGTATTGAATAAACTCTTGTCACCATTCATGTGGAAAGAAGCTCCACTGTCAAGAAACCAACCACTTCCCACCATGGATGAAACCATGCATGCGAAGAGTGTGAAATCCAACTCAAACTGTGAAGCAAGTGCCTCACCTTCAGATCCTTCCCTGGATCCCTTCTTGGATTTCCTCCGTGGACAATTTGCAGCATAATGGCCCACCTCATGACAACGAAAGCATCGCACTTTCGATTTGTCAACCTTCTTCCCGTCATTGGAAGAACCGGATTCGAAAAGAGAGCCCTTCTCCTTCCCCTTTTTTGATTTGGCAGCCAAAGCAAAATCTTCTTCATTAGATGCCTTTGATGAAGATCCATCCCTGGTATTCCGCTTGATCTCCTCTTGCACAAGCCGACCAAAGTCTCTCCCATCCTGGCAATTCTCCCGACCATTGACAGAGTCCTGATAGGAATGCCAACTCTTCATAAGACCAAGGAGAGCCAAGCTCACCAAGTCCTCATCATCGACAGTCACCCCCACACTTCCCAGCTCATCCCGACATTGGGTGAACTTCATGAGATACTTGGGCATACTGTCTCCATTCTCACATTTAATGTTTATGAGTTTATCCTTGAGCACCAACTTCCTCTAGTTGCTCTTGCTTTGGAATAAATCTTTCAATGCTTTCCACATCAAGTATGGAGAAGCCTTTCTATGCAAGCTAGATACAATGTGATCCTTCACACCCTCCAACAGAATCCTTCGACACTTTGTTGTCTTCTTTTGCTAAACCTCAACGTGAGCAGCATCAGTAAGATTTGGGACCTCAGCCTCTATGAACTCCTTCAACCCATTGTCATCTAACACCGCCTCCATCTTGTCTTTCCATGCAATATAATTCGAGCTGCCTTCAAGGGATACTCCAACCGCAATCTGTTGAAAGACATTTCAACTTTGACACCAGGAAAACACTGCTGCAAATTCGAATTCCACCAGCTCAAAACTCAACTGCTTCTGATCTAAAATTCGTGAGAACAAATTATTTCTCGTACAAAGATTGATTGTATGGGCTTTTACCAGATATCTCACACTCCAAAAGAAGGATGAATCCAGAGGCTATGTGGCCCGATTACAGACTTTGCCTGAAGAAATAAAATGTAATCACTTTCTGAATAATAGATCTAATGATCAACTATGCTCCGATACCATGTAGAAATTTTGAATAATATAACACTTATTCACAGAGATTATCCTGATTATACACTATTTGCAGAATGCATGCATAATACATAACCTCCTCTACTATTGATCATCAATTTGTAGTATTCAGAAACAATTGCATCCGCACATTGAAGCATCAATCACACATATCAACACAGTATATCATGGGGAAAGCATACAGCTGAAAACCCCCAACTATCTGTATATTATATTGATTGAGAACATGTAACAATACATAGTACAATACTCCTCACAAGTACTCAGTACTATCTCCACCTGTTACACACAAACTATCTCAGATCTGAATCAATCACAGGTTCAAATCTCCTTCGCTGCTTTCCTGCCTCCACTGCGCAATCCTGCATGAGAATAGATGAGAATGGCTGATCCAAACTCGTATTTCACTTGGCTGAACCACACAATCCTCATTGGCAATACTCAATCCATTGATTGTGCAAATCTCATGCACAACTATAGTCACAACTGACAGCTGTCTTGCCCTTTCACTCACCTCTAACACCTGTCTCCACTAAACTGTCCATGCACTAAGTTAACTGATGTATTCTTTAGTTGATTTATGAGTTAATAATTAGTGAATTAATTAATAATTAATTCACATCACTCATCACTAGTGTATTCTGTAATTAGACTAAATACAAATAGTTCAACCAAGTCAAACTGAACACAACTCCACCAAACTCAATCACTTGAGTTCTAACTGAAGTCCATCATGCAATAGCTCAACTGACCCATAAGAAAAGCGTATTTCCTTCTGGCAGTTGCATGTGCCACATCCGTAGCTCAAACTGAAGTGCTCCAAGAGGATAAGATAATGTTTATAGTCCAAATATTATTAAGAGCTAATAATATTCGACTGTTCTATTTTTAGCCTGGCAGTCTAAAAATAGACTCCGCCCATATGTCTAAAAATAGAAGCCCATATGTTTTTACCAACATGACCAATCATCCACAAATAGCATCCTGCAACTCATAGACCATGATCCATATGTCTAAAAATAGACATAGTCTAAAAATAGAGTTTGCGCTAAAAATAGCCTGTGGGCCCACTTAGTGAAGGCGACTCCTTTCCACTAAGCTCCATCATCTTGTTGCATTTTCAACAACTCTCGGCATTGTCTACAGGATCACTTACAGGTTCTACAGGAGCACCTACAGGCAGTTCTACAGGAGGGGCAGTGAGCTTTTTTTAAGAAGAAACCACGGGTTTTTTGCTCGATTCCTGGCTTGAGGAGGTAGGTTCCATACATACCCACCTTTATTATCAATATGTGCAAGGAATGATATCATTTTAAGGAGGAATTGAGTCCATATAAGGAGAGGAATTACATAAAAATTTATTTCCTGTTTAAAAAAAAAAAACATAGTTTTCCTCTGTTTTCCTGTTTCTTCAAAATTATTTTCTCCATCTCTACATTTGGTGTTCAATAGGGGTATAAGCACAATGACAAGAGGATTCATGGGGAAGGATCCCACTAATTCAACCAGGCTCCATGAACATCCCCAAGTAGTAGCCATATTCACAAGGGCAAATTGGATGACCTTTTTTGAGAAATTCTGAGGGTTTGATGAAGAAATTTCTTAGGAATTTTCCCTTTCTTTAGTCCCTCACTCAAGAACCCATGCCGTTGTCACTTTTAGATGTCTTTCCATGGAAATAACCCTAGAATTTATCGGTAGGGTTACTACCCTTCCTCTTGGATTACCTTGGAGCAAAGATGAAAAACTAATTGGACAGGCTGCCAAGAAAACCTTCTTCCAAAACAATGAACGTCCTATAGAAGATAAAAATGCCATTAGAACAAAAAGCATACCCTACCCTTGGGATGAGGTTAGTTACCAAATCATCAAATATATTTCCTGTGAAGGGAGGTGTAGCATAGTCTATGGTTACCATTTTAGAATCCTTCATGAGCTGAGATATGGCATGGACACTCCAACACCCCAGAAACTCAGCATCCCTTATTTCCTCTTGGAGTCCCTCATAGAATCCAGCATTAAGTTTAAGGCAGGGAGTCTAGATCAAATATCTCACCATGGATTAATCAAAATCTTAGTGAAAGAAGCCCTCCATACATTCACACTCCCTATAGCATGGGAATTCTTCAGAAACATGACAGCAGAAGATGACATAAAGGCCCTCACCTATGATATCAGTCCTTCTGACAGTGAGGAAGAAGAGCAGAAAGGGGGAGAAGGTGAAGCAACTGATGACTCAGCTAGACAAGAAAAGAAGGAGGAAGAAACTAAGATAGAAGAGGAGAAGGATGAAGAGAGAGAAGAGTAAGAAACAGAGCAAACATAGATAGTAAAAAAAGGAGACAGAAGGAGGAGAAAAAGAGGCAGCAGAGGCAAAAAAAAGAGAAGGGTCCCTTGAGACTCTGGAAAGAGAGGCAACAATTGCCCTCACTACCTTGAGCACACCAATTAAACCAAAATAAAAGAGAAAAAGGTAGGCCTCCATGTATTTCAAGGCCAGGAAAAGCACCACGATACAAACAGGAAAACCCCAGCCATCTTCAACAATGCCCATTACAATTGAAGATTCACCCACTGTCAAAGGGGAAGAACCTCCCTCTAAAACCCCTATCACATATGAAAGAGGGACTCCTAGATCTTCCACCTAGAAGGAAAAAGTGCAACTACAGGACCCAAAAATAGTCCTACAAGAGGCACAAACAGTTCTACAGGAGACACTGTCAAGGCTACAAGAGACCCAACAGCTTGAGAAAACAATGGAAGAGCAGCCAAAGGGGAAGGAGGAAGCTACAGAGCCACAAGAACCTGATCCCCAACCCAACCTTGCCTCCTATTACCATCTCCTTGAAGGAGGAAGGATAATTCCACAAACATTTGCAATCCCACTATTCTTTGAATTAGAAAAGGAAAGAATAAGAACACATAGGTGGATGCAACTAGCTAAATCCAAGGGAGTTGAGGATGTTGGCCACATGGAGAACAAGCTTAGAGAAATGGGTAGGGAGTTAAGTGTTGTCAAACATAGGGAGGCAATTGCAAGAAGCCAACTCCAAACTGAAAATGAATTGCTAAGAAGGCAGCTAAAGGAGAAAGAAACCCAACTGCCATGTATGGTTGGCTTATCCATAGAGGCACTGCAATGTAGAACACCAGCAAAATCCTATGGATTATACCTCAAGTACCAATGGCTACAGTTTCAGATAAATAATTTAGCACAAAGAGACATAATACCTTTACAAGATTACAGACAATTTATGGACCTGTGTGACCAAAGCACAGCAGAAGATAAGGCAAAAATGGCATAATTTTAGCTGCATAATATGGCCCTCACAGACATGAATGTGTGGGACCCCAATGCTAGGCTAGGCGACCTACAACTAATGGCCATGGCTTCATGGATGAATCATGAGGAGTTGAGGGCAACTGAAGTAAAAAGGTTGATGATCAGAGAGCAGAATGAGCCACTAATTATCAGAGCTAAGCTATCAGATCCCATGGCTCTCATCAACGCACACCAGCTTCTTGCAAATAATCCTCAAATTGCCCCTAAATATATAAGTGATCAAGCACAGGCCATTGCACATTTTGAAGACATGGAAAGGTTACTTGGGGATGATTGTGTGCATGCATGTATGAGGAGACGGAACACCTTACCACACAGTCTGAAGATCAGGGAATATCATTCCCCAATGAGGATGAAGGAGGCACTAAGGAGAGTGCCAATGTACAAGAACTCAATGCAGAGGCTGTAGGTCAATTGTATTGGCCTCAAACTGAGTCCACCACTGTTGTTAGACATGCTAGAAGGAAGAACCAGAGAAGAAGAGTAGAGGCAGTGGGAAGAGATAGACAAAAAAGTAGGCTTCAATGACAAGGAAGAGGAAACAACATTAGAAGCTTGGGATGCTAGAGAGGCCAGCAGGGCCATCAAAGATGAGGAGATGGACTAAGTTGCTCAGAGGATGAGCAACACCTTCACTAGGGGGTGATGACGATCCCCATAAATGGGTAATTATATGGGCTCATTTTTCCTCCTAAGATAGTTAAATCAACCATTCTCTTAGCTTATTGCATGTTTTTTAATTATATTTATGCTTATGGAGTGAGTTGAGTTAGTTATGACGCCATGAGGTCTAATATGTGTTTAATGCAGATTTTTGTTGAATTTTCAAGACAAAGTCAAAGATTCAATGGACAATTGGCAGAAATAATTCAAAGTGGAAAAAGGAGAGGATTTATAGGAGGGAATCTCCCTCATTTATTACTCCCCACTTTGAATTCCCCTTCATGTAGCTTGGAGTACAAACAACAAAATCAATGCACTAGGAGGCAGCCAAGCAAGTGGAGGATAACTTATGTTTATCTCGAGTTCTGGGAGCCAAGACTCCCTTCTTTTAAGGAAGCTGTTGGGATCTTCAGTTGCATAAGTAAAGAGGCCTAAGGCCTCACTAGGGTTGAATTTTTGTTGGATTTTTGTTCTACTTTTGCTATCGTAGAACTTTTCTTAACTTCGAGCTTACTTTTGGTGACAGTGTGATGTAATCCTATTACTAATTTGATAATAAAGATGAGATATTTTTTGAGCTAGCACTGAGTTACCTCAGAGGGCTGAAGCTCTTGGCTTAAGGCCCAATACAAGCAGCCAAGCTCCTCTTGTTTGTATTTATATGCTTTGTTTCAGTTTATGGATTAGTTGCTGTTAGATGAATTTCTTTCTCGGTTAAGAATAGGTTGCTTTTGGTGATTTAGAAGGTTGTTTCCATTTGTGTTTTCTATAGCAAGTTAAGTAGTGATAGAAAGAAGATTCAAAAGGCTAGCAACAGTGCCTTGGCCTCTTTTCCTCCCTTTGGGACCATGAACTGAGGCAAAGACCCTCTTGCTGCCCCAAAAACACAGATTTTCCTTCTCCATAGGATTTCTAGTGTTTGTAAGTTTGTTAGAAGGTTAATGATTTGCTTTAGATCTCTTCCACCATGCTCATTTATGTCTTCACAATAATTCTTCTTCCATGCTTTCTCTCCTTGTAGCATTTTTCAGCATTTACTTCCATAGCTCATAATTTAGACTAGCTTGATGCAAAATTCTGTTTTTTTGATGTACTCATTTCCTTGCTTGCTTGATCTCATTGGTTGACTGTCAGTTCTTTTGTAGTAGATCTCTTCTCACAGTAGGTCAGCCTATCAGCCATCACATTCTCTCCCTGATCCATGCCCTACAGGTCGCCCAAAGTTCACCTCAAATCTGCCTTAGTTTTCTACATTTTTCCACAGGATTTCTTCCTCTCTCCCTATCATCTTTCCCTCTCCTAGTGACCCTTGGTGGGCCCTAGGTGCCCTACCACATCATCCCAACCTTCATTTACCTTTTCCACTGTTATGAAACCAGCTCACAAAAAGATAGAAAGATAGTTGAACGCCTTAGAATTCATCCTCTTCGAGGGGGCAACCTTCTTTACATTACACAAATGAACAATTCTTCGATGATTCAAATGACAAAACCTCCTTTCTATATATAGGAGTCTAAGGAGTCATAATATAACCCAGCCGACCTAAAAATAATAATATAAAGCCACAAAAATAACAATAGAGGAATTCTATGGGGCACAGTAATAAAAATATGGGGACAATAGGGGCGCAACAATATTAATAAGGGATACAACTACAATAGTAATGGGGTAATCGCTAGTATTATAGGGACCTAACATGCTCCTCTCCTTCAAAAATGTGTTGTCCTCAATGCTTGAGTAGTTTTGGATGCTTCTGTATAAAATTCTCATCCTCCCATGTGTAATATTTAGCGGATAAGTTCTTCCATTTGATGAGATACTCCGAAATTGATCGATTTTGTAGCTGTCGAGTTCTTGTTTCTGTGACTGCTTCCGGTTCCAATATAATTTTTCCTTCATTGCCAAGTTCTGGCAATATTGTTTGAACTAGGATATTGTCGCCTATAACCTTCTTTAAACATGAAACATGAAAAACTAGGTGCACTCGAGACGCTGTAAGAAGCTCCAATTTATATGCCATAGTACCAATCTTTTGCAACACCTTGTACGGACCATACTTTGGTGATAATTTATTATCCTTCTTAGCTTTCTTGAGGGACATTTGTTTATATGGTGTAGCCATAGGAATACCCAATCACCTACATCAAAACTTCTTTTGCTATGATGTTGATCTGCCTGTTGTTTCATTCTATTCTGTGCAAACATGAGGTTATCCTTTAAGAGTTGGAGGACTTGTTGTTGATGTTCGATGTGATGTTCCACTCCTTGAACCTCATAATTTTCTCTCAAATATGATGTGATGGATGGTGGTTGATATGCATAAAGTGCCATAAATGGGGTCATTTTTGTTGCTACATGGAAGGAAGTGTTATACCACCATTCAGCCAGAGGCAACCATTTGACCCATTATGTCTGTTTATCAGATACAAAGCAATGATCTTTCCAAACATTTGTTTACTATCTCAGTTTGCCCATCAGATTGAGGATGATAAGATGAGCTATGAGCTAACTGAGTACCAAGACAAGAAAATAATTCTGTCCAAAATTCCTAGTGAAAATGGGATCTCTGTCACTTACAATAATCTTTGGGTTTCCATGTAGCTTTTGAATTGTTTCCATAAATGCAGTAGAAACTGTACTTGCTTTAAATGGATGTGATAATGCACAAAAGTGTGCATACTTGGTAAGTCTGTCAACTACCACCATGATGACACTCTTTCCCTCAGACTTGGGTAAACCTGTGATAAAATCCATTGAAACCTCCTCCCAATATTGGCTTGGAATGGATAAAGGTTGTAATAGACCCGGGTCTTAATTGTTTCAACTTTATTTTGTTGGCAAACCAAACATTTCGCCACAAACTTTTGAATATCATATTTAAGGCCATCCCAAAAAATTCCTTCTTAACCTTGTGGTAAGTTTTTAAAAATCCTGAGTGCCCTCCTAAGGGAGAAGTGTGCAATTCCATAAGAATCTTTTGTTTGAGTTGTGAATTCTTACAAAGGTATAAGCGATCTTTGTACCATAACGAATCATTTTTCCAGCTAAATGTATCAGATGTACTGGAATCTTGTTGTAACTTTCGAATAAGTGCCCACACTTCATCATTCTTCCATTCCTCCTTTGCTTCATTTATCCAATCTGGTTGGATAATAGAAATGGCGCACAACAATGCTTCCACATCCTCATCCTTTCTTGAGAGTGCATCTACCACCACATTTTGCTTCCCTTTTTTGTAGATGATTTCAAAGTCATAACCCAACATCTTTGTGACCCACTTTTGTTGCTCTTCAGAGGATAATATTTGTTCTAAAAAGTATTTAAGGCTATCATGATCCGTTTTTACCTTGAAGTGTCTTCCCATTAGGTAGGGTCGCCATTTCTTAAGTGCATGTAGTATTGCCAACATTTCCTTCTCATAAATAGCTTTGTGTAAAACTTTCCCTTGATTGGACGACTTTCAAAAGCAATGGGTCTTTCATCTTGCATTAAAACAGCACCAATTCCATTTCCTGAAGCATCACATTCCACAATAAAGGTTTTTGTGAAGTCCGGTGTAGTTAAGACCGGTGCTTGGCACATTGCCTCTTTAAGATGTTCAAAGGCCTTTGTTGCTTCTGGAGTCCATGAAAATGCATCTTTCTTCAATAATGTTGTTAGAGGTGCTGCTATTCTCCCATAATTCTTAACAAACTTGCGATAATACCCTGTCAACCCGAAATCCTCGCAGATGCTTTATGGATGTGGGGATTTTCCATTCCTTAATGGCTTTAATTTTGCTAGGGTCTACCTTAACTCCTTCATGAGATACAATATGACCCAGATATTCCACCTCTTGTACTCCAAAGAAACATTTGGATCTTTTTGCATATAATTGTTTCTCCTCCAATAGTTGTAGCACCCTGTCAACATGTTCAACATGATCCTTCCAAGACTTGTTGTAGATTAGTATATCATCAAAAAATACTAACACAAATTTTCTAAGGAAGGGTTTGAAAATGGAATTCATCAAACCTTGAAATGTAGAAGGTGCATTGGTAAGGCCAAAAGGCATGACCAAAAATTCATAATGACCCTCATGAGTTCTAAATGCTGTTTTCGAAATGTCTTCAGTCTTCATTCTGATTTGATGATATCCTGAACGAAGATCCAACTTGGTGAAGTAAATTGATCCATGCAATTCATCCAGTAATTCATCAATGACAGGAATGGGAAACTTATCTTTAATAGTGAGCTTGTTGAGCTCCCTATAATCTAGACACATGCACCATGATCCATCCTTCTTGTGCACCAATACTACTGGAGCAGAGAAAGAACTTTGACTAGGTTGAATTATACCAGCCTCTAGCATTTCTGCAACCATACGTTCAATTTCACTCTTTTCGGCATAGGGATATCTGTACGGCCTGATGTTTGGAGGAACACTTCCTGGAATCAGATGAATAGCATGATCATGATCACGAATAGGTGGGAGACCTTTGGGAGTCTCAAATACCTTGGAATGATTGTCCAAGACTTTTTGGAGATCTGGAGAAATAGATGATTCCGATGTGGAAACATCTAGCGAACATAATTGTGCAATTACACCTATTTGTTCCTTTTTTAGAAGCTTTGTCATACCATTAGAGCTGATTATCTTTCCCGGTTTCCCTGCAATACCCCTTAATTCAACTTCCTTTCCTTCCGCATAAAATTTCATGAAAAGTTCTTGAAAATTAAAAGCTATTGTACCCAAGGATTGTAGCCATTGGACTCCTAGTACAACATCAGCACCCCCCATTGGAATGGAAAGCATTGGGCTAGTCAATACATATTCTCCCATGGATAGCTTGATATTATGGCACTTTCCAGAGCAATTTATTGTTCCTCCATTTGCAACCATCACTTGACACTCTGGTGCTGGATATAGGAAGCAATTCAATTCTTTTGCTACCTTACAATGAATAAAATTGTGGGTACTTCTTGAATCAATCAACACTATTACCTTTTTCTTCTTGATTTGTCCTTCTATCTTGATGGTTTGAGGAGTGGTAATTCCAGCCAATGCATTACAAGATATGGTCTAATTCATTTCTTCTTTATCTAGGCTTTGTTCCTAGATTATATCCTCTTCTTTTGACCTTTCTTTCTCCTTTTCTTCTTCCTCTTCACAATCTATGTAGAATAATTTCTTCTCAGCACACTTATGACCTTTAGTGTATTTGCTATCACAACTGTAACAAAGCCCTTTTGCTCTTTTTTCTTCAATTGTTGTGGTGTCAACCTTATAGGTTGTGGAAGGCTAGGGGTAACAACACTTCCATCTTTATAGTTGTGACTGTTATGCTTCCTGGTTGCCATAATTTTGCTTTCCATTTTTCTTGCTAACCTGAATGCCTTCTCTAATGAATCAGTTTCCCAAAGGCGAACATCATGTTGGATATTATCCTTTAAAGTCCCTATGAACACATCAATCCTATGCTCCTCTGGAATATTTTTTACTCTTATGTTCAATTTTTGGAACTCCTCAATGTGCTCCATTATTGAACCCTTTTGTTTGAGACTTATCAATTGGCTAAAAAAAGTGTTGCTTTTTGTGTCCTCATAATGTGCTGTCAATTCTTTTGTAAAAATTGCCCAAGTGATAATTTGTTTATGAGATCAAAGCCATTGATACCATACAAACTGATTTGGTTCCAAATATAAAGTTGCAATACGTACCTTTTGTGTGTTTTGCACATTATTGAGATCGAAAAATTGCTCCATCTGTAATATCCATGTTGCGGGGTTCTTTCCATCAAAATTCATCATATCGATTTTTGGAATATGGTGGGTCTTAGATCCAACATTAGAGTCTATGGTATTATGATTAACATTTCTTTTGTTCTCATCATGAGTTTCCTTTACTACCCTTTCACCATTAGTGACCATTTCTTGTAGCAACTTATTCATATTTATCTTCAATTCTTCCATGTTTGTCTTCAAATATGTCTTCAAATCATCCATCTTAGCTTCCTTGCCATTCATCTTAGCTTTCACGCCCCTTATCTTAGGTTCCACGCCATTTATCTTAGCTTCTGTTAGCTTTTGTGAGAGTGACATTTGTTTCACTTGGTCTTGTAATTTTGATATATCATGTAGCATTTCTTCCTCTTTTTCATGAATCATGCTAGCGCTTTCAAGTTGCTTACTAGGTGTTCTCGTTTTCTTTCCCTGGGGCATCAATTACCGATAACAATTCTCTACTATGCCTTTTGAATTCTTCAAAATAATTTTTCAAACCAAACTTAAGAAAAAATTTAAAAAATCTACACACCTTTTTTCACTTTGAAGGAGCTTGATATTGCCTCTGATGTATCTCTGTAATTTCAGATCATCTAGTTCTGAAATTGTGACTTGCATTATCCCTCTATGTCCTTTATCCAATGCCACTAGTTTGATCCAAATTGGATTCTCCAAGGAAGATTCATTCCAAATCTCCCACAGTGACCCGATTATAGACTACTTCAGTAGAGGGAACTTGTACGACATGCCACGTGACCCTGTTTCAACCTTTGGCTCTAAAAAATATATACAAGAAACTATAGTCTGACCTCTTTCTGTAGCTTCTTATGAAACTTCAATCCGATGCTCAGAGAGAAAGTTATGATGATTTTCCCTAGGTCACCTGTTTGGAATGTAATTCAGGAGTCTGCAAAAAGACCAACTTCCTCAGATCATATCTCTGCAAATATAGCATGAAAAGCTCTGAAATTTAGATCTGAGGTTAAGTGCAATTTCTCCTCAAATGGGTTTTCTTTTTAGCTTCTGAAACATCGTGGAAAAAAAGTTATAGCAAAAATGCCACGATGACCTATTTGGAGCAGCGAAACCCTAGAATCCAAAGCTTTGGTACCAAATGTTATGAAACCAGCTCACAAAAAGATAGAAAAGATAGTTGAACGCCTTAGAATTCATCCTCTTCGAGAGGGCAACCTCCTTTACATTACACAAATGAACAATTCTTCGATGATTCAAATGACAAAACCTCCTTTATATATATAGGAGTCTAAGGAGTCACAATGTAACCCAGCCGACCTAACAATAATAATATAAAGCCACAAAAATAAGAATAGAGGGATTCTATGGGGCACAGTAATAAAAATATGGGGACAATAGGGGTGAAAAGATATTAATAAGGGATACAACTACAATAGTAATGGGGTAATCGCTAGTGTTATAGGGACCTAACATTCGCCCACTATCACACCTTCAAAACTGCTCTTGGCATCCTCTTGTAGACCTCTTATAGACCTCTTGTAGATCCCCTATGTCCTCCTGTAGTTTTTCCTGTAGGCTTTCTTTTGAAGGCCGAATGTGGGAAAAGCCTCCAGAAGGCCACCCGAGACCTCCTAAGACCCATCTACACCATCCTACATCTCCTCAAACCCCACAGTCACCCTTCAACACCACCTATTCGCTTCCACCTTCACACACAATAAAATACATGCATGTCGATTTCACATAAAAATACATAAAAATCCAAAAAGATGTTTTTTGTTCATTTACTTCTAGGAATAGCTTGAGTAGATGTTGTTTACTTCCTTGAGTAGGTAACGACCTTCATTTTATGGTTTCAATAGTGCTTTCTACAAAAGTAGGATTAGTTGGTTAAGTAGGGTTTGCTAGGTTTACTTTACATTTTAGTCCTTTTCCTTTCTTCAATTAGAGTGGCCTCTGTAGAGTAAGCTTTCCTTTCTTTCATCATGTATAGAGCTTCTTCTGGAATCGATAGAAGTTGGCTTGAGCTCCTAGCGATCTTGCACCAGCTGACTGAGTGACAGCCTGCAATAAGAACTAGTACTTGTGCATACAGCACCATCGCTTCCAAGTTTGTTACGAACTACGGGGTTGATAAGAGTAAAGTAGGCAGCCCAGGAGTTGCAGCATTATTGCTGCAATACTATTGCTCACCAATTCCCTTCAATCATAGTGATATTCACTGTAATTTACTTTACCTATGCCTGTGAGTTAACAACTATTTTAAATGTATCCTTCGTCATTATTTTTTCTAGATTGTTTAGTAGTGCCATCTTCAAAACCAAAATTGAGGCTAAGACCTTCTAGGAATCTTGAGAAAATATATACATAGGATAGGTCTCGTCCTACTAACGAGTTGGTGTCCCTAGTAGTGAAGTTATTGTACATAATGTCAGTTTATTCCTTTCTAATAATTGAGTGAAGTCTAGAGCTAGTGAGCCTTCATTGAATGGTTTTTGGTTTTGGAGATTAGGGAAATAGAAAGCCTTGTGAATGAGGTTAGAGGTAACTTCAAGGATAACTTCTCCTGTGGAAGATGCAACACAATATCTCGAAGGGACATATGCAGAAGCTAGCCAATTCAGGAACTCGGGAAAGTGATAAGTGGTTGGGGTTAACATATAATATAGACCAAAATTAACTATGTCAACATAATCTTGTTTGCTCATAAAATTTCGTCAAGAGTCATGACAAAATTGATCGAAGTCCAATGGGCACCTTGGGTTCTGTATCTCTGCTTTAGTATCCATTAGGCATCCTTGATTGGAGGGGTTATAGGTTTCAGGATTCAGGGAATTTTTCTAAGACTTATTTCACTTCAACATGATGATAATTAGGTTTAATGAGGAGTATAGTTCTCCTGAAATCGAAGGGAAGTGGTGGAAGTCAGACTATGTTGTTTGCGAATTGACTTGCATGCCAGAAGTAAGGTGGTTTGTGGTATGAACGGGATGGGAATGGGAAATACTTATAAATAAAACATTTTTCTTGCTTGATTTTGATAAGAGCGAGAAATTCAATGGAATGCACATAAGATGGGAGTAATGATGTGACATGGAAATGAAGTGGGTAATGCGGTAGGCGAAGGACAAAGGGGGTGGACAGTGTAGGACGTGAGGTGGAGTGGCGTTGATGTGGAAAGGTGAGTTGGAATGAAGGCTCTCTTGGCATGATCACTTGGAAAATGGAGAGGCCACATGATGAGAATGGGGGTGGTTTTGAAAACCATTTATGGCCCTGAGCTACCCCGACTCATGCATTTTGAAAAAATGAGTCAGGGTGGCACAACAGATCATAGTTTTTGATTGGTTGATTGACGAGATTACAATCCTGCATTACACCACCCCCTACCTAGCTTAACGATTGTGCTACTTTGTGTGGTGCATTTGCGTACAATGTTAATGAACCTATGTCAATCCGTCATTGAAATTGCATGGTGCTTAACCATTTGTGCTCATTGATGTGGACCCCTTTTTAGAAACTTGTGCTTGGGCATGTTGGTTTGGAAATAACAAGAAAAAATGCAAGTGTGCTAACCCAAATAATTCTCCCTCCTTTGTTTTCATTTTATATTCCTCCCCCCTTCCCTTTTAGTATATTTTTTTGGAAAATCTCAAAGACTTAAGTACAACATAATACATAACCCATAGACAACAAACCATATTACATGGGATTGATTATGGATGCTTGGGTTGAAATCATATTACATGGGATTAATTATGGACTCAAGATACATTTTTTGAGGAGCATGGGATTATAGTCTTGGAAAGCAAGAAGCCTTATGATGAAGATCACTTGACACTTGCAACCCATGCTTAGAGAGTGCACCACTTGAGGATTCGTCTCTTGATGTGTATACCTTGGAGAGAGAGATCTTCACTTGGAGATATTATCTTGTGCATTAAATTAAATTATTTGCATAATTATTCCACTTTACCAATGTTGGCCTCCCTCACTTACTATGTTTAGAGGGAAGAGAATGTCTTTGTCTACACTATACTTATTATTCCATCTATACAATTTTAATGGGAAGTTCTTAGTGCTTGTGTGATGCAATATAGGAAGACCTAGATATATAGATACAGATATATATCTTGAATGCAACATTTATGTAGGGACATGGCTATTATAATAGGAATATTTACGATGTAGGCCTATGTTGGAGCATGTTTGAACTTTGAAG
Source organism: Pinus tabuliformis (assembly GCA_031772625.1). Lineage (NCBI taxonomy): Eukaryota > Viridiplantae > Streptophyta > Pinopsida > Pinales > Pinaceae > Pinus > Pinus tabuliformis. The sequence goes on from CM062810.1 coordinate 402,926,281, forward strand.
TCCTGGTTTGAAAGAAAGAACCTAAGTAGAGGGTATTTTATATTGTCAAAGGGCTTCTTCCTCTATGTAACCTCATTAATAAAAGTGCATCTTTCTTTTGGATAGCCTAGCATTTTAGTCATTTGGCATCCTCTATCTCCTTATTTAAAAGGGAGAGATAACCTACTAACTCACTAACTTGGTCCTCCTACATTTGCATTTGTAATCTAGTTCAATTTCATTTATAACTTGCATTTCCTTGCAGTGCTACTTGGTCTAAGTTGCACTTGAAATTTTTTCTATCTCATCTTCCATTTAACATTTGTGAGGTCTCTATAAATTTCTTTCATATTTAGTTGTCTAAATATGTGAGAAAACCTAATAAACACATTATTACCTAAAGACATTGTGATATTTTTTTTTGATATCTGAACATATATTAATGCTATTCTTTCATTGAGGAAATTTCTTATTGTTTCGTTAAGCATTGTTATTTGCTAGCAATATTGTATCTTTGAAGTACCATCACATTTGTGATTGCAATCACATTGGCATTAGTTCTCTTTAAAGTAAGTTTGGTATCATTGCCTCATTTGAAGCAATTGCATTTTCATCGTATATTTTAGCCTTACATCTTAAAAATTTACTTCTAAGCCTAAATTTGGTTGATAGAAAGTTTTAGGGCCACCTTATTCATCTAGTTTGAGAGGTTATACCCTCATTCATAGTTAACACAAGTGACCTTGTAGCCATCAAGGCCAAAATCCCTATAGCACCGGAGGCACTTGGGTAGTTAGAAGCAAGGGGAGGTATCATTAATAAGCCCTAGATTTCTTCGCTAGACCTTCTCTAGATACAAATTGTGTTTGTGACTAACTTTAAAAAAATTGAGAAGAAGGATTCATCTAGATTAGGCATTTAACTAAAAGTAACCAAGATCTTGCATTCCACCTAGTTTAGTTTTGCATTCCATCCTTCTAACTTTTTATCTCTTGTGGCATAACTATCATTGTGGGTATTATATCTTTCTTGCAATATTGTATTGTTGTTCTGTATGTAGAAAATCTGGTGGTAGGTTAATCCAATAATGCAACATAAATCAAAGAAGAATACTATGGCCTACTTCTACTATCAATTTGTGAAAGCTTAAAGATCGAGTTGAAAAACATAACCAGAAGAAGAAGAATCAATGGCACAATACACATGAAAATACTTTGGGGAAAGCCTCAGCTAAAAACCCCACACTATTGTATTATCATACATGGTGGAAATACATAGGAATTATACAAAGCGTTAGCTCTCACAGCTAGCTAGCTCTCAGTACAATCCTCACAGATGCTCACAGGAAAACTTGGCTTTTCTCCAGCCCTCCTCTCTGCCCTCCAAGCTCCTATTTCCTTGTGATGTTCCTTGTGGATGATTCACCTATTACCAAGTGGAAAACCCTCCTTCAAAAATACGCAATCCTCAAGGATAAATACTTGACTGCATGCATGAGTTTTCTCCATGAGAAAACACATGCAATTGATAGTACACCATCCTTGAACATTTATCTCAACTGGGTCTTTCCCAGAATAGACATGCATGAGTTTCTAATGAGGGAATCTTCAGTTAACTGGAGTAGCACTAGTTGAGTGCATTAATGCATCAACTGATTGTTAACTCACTATTAGTTCCTCAAACTGTTTGGAACTAATTTAACTTAACTTAGTAAACTGAGTTAACTAATTACAACTCAAATATAACTCAATCTTATCTCCTTAATTTAAGGGATAACTCTTGCATGACTTCAGAAAGACTTTCTAACTTGAATTTCTCCAACTAATTAATTTAAAATAAATTAATTAACTATTTCCAAGTAGCTATTAAGACTAAATTCGATTTTAATAAACAATTTAATTCAAGGACAAATTAAATTGGAATATTCTTGTTTCCATATTTCAACACTCCCTCTCAACAAGAAAGGGATTATCTGCCACCCCAATCCTATCTCTATGGAACTCAAATTTACACTTTGACAATGCCTTTGTCAAAATGTCAGCATCTTGCTTGTCAATCGAAATATACTGCAACAACATGATCCTCCCCGCTACACAGTCTCTGAGATGATGATACACGATATCGATGTGCTTGGACCTATCATGAAATATTGGATTCTCAGAGACTTTGATACAACTCTAATTATCACAATAGATCACAGTTGGACCCATCCTCTGGTCAAACAAACCAACTAGGATTTTCCGCATCTAGATGGCCTCACATGCTGCTTGACTTGCAGCCATGTATTCTTCCTCTGCTGAGCTGAGTGCAACTGACCTTTGTTTCCTATTGTACCAAGAAACTGTCGCTAACCCAAGTTTGAAAATCCATCCTAATGTGCTCTTCCGATCTGATGGACTCCCTGCCCAATCTGCATCAGTGAAGCCCTGTAGCTTCACTCCCTTTGTCTGTTTGTACCATAATCCATACTGAGATGTTCCTCTGAGGTATCTCAATACATGCTTTGTCGCCTTCCAAAACATCTTGGTAGGCTGAACCATCGCTTGACTCAGTTGGTTCACCGGATAGCACAAATCTAGTCATGTGTTCACTAAGCACATTAGTGAACCCACAAATTGCCTATACACAGTAGCCTCTACCACTTATCTTGAAGTAGCAACCTCCTTCCTCTAGTTACTTGCTAGAGGAGTCTGCATGGGCTTGCACTTCTCCATGTGGAATCTCCTGAGTATCTCGTTGGCATACTTGCCCTGAGACACAAACAACTCCCCATCCTTCTGCCACTCTTCCATGCCAAGGAAGTAATGCATGAGAGCCATGTCTTTCATCTCGAATTCTCTTGCAAGGTCCTCCTTGCAAAACATGATCAACTGATCATCACTAATAAATATGAGATCATCAACATACAGTACGATGATCAACAACTTACCTTTCACCATGATGTGGTACAGGTTTGCATCCACTTCACTCTTTGTGAAGCCCAACCTGGTGAAGTAGTTGTCTATCCTGGTGTACCAAGCATGGGGTGCTTGCTTCAGCCTGTACAACTCTCTCTTGAGTCAGCACACATGCGAATCACGATTGAAAGTCTCAAAACATTCCGGCTGCTCTAGGTACACCTCTTCATGAATCTGGCCATGAGGAATGCAATCTTCATATCCATTTGATGGATCTTCCAACCCATTTGTGCCGATAGTGCCAACATACATCTGATAGATGAGTACCTTGCGATAGGAGAAAAAGTCTCATCATATTCAATCCCCTCGAACTGTGAAAATCCAAGGGAAACAAATATTGTCTTATGCTTCTCCACACTACTATCAACAACTTTCTTTACCTTGTAAAGCCAATGGGAACTCATAACTGACTTGTTCTCCGGTCTCAGAACCATGTCCCAAACATTGTTATGAACTATGGAGTCATACTCCTCCACCATAGCATCAACCCAAATTGGCTACTGCACTGCTTCCTCAAAGGAATATGGGTCGGTCTCAACACATTCCCCAGCAAGGGCCATGTATCTAGTGTACCTCTCAGGTGATCTCCTCTGTCTGCGCTGAGAATATGGTGCTCCCACATTCTATCTCACATCCTCCAACAATTTGTCAGCTTCTCTTATGCACTTTCGTCCATCTCTGGAAGACTCTTCTTGAGTGGATGTACCCACTCCTGGAACCTCTGCATGCGGCTACTCCACATTAGTCTGAGGCTCCTCCTCGTTAGGAACCAATAGTTCCTCCACAACTTGTAGTTGGAGCTCCCTCTCAAGGGAAACTCGCATGGCCTTCTTCTCATCAAACTTGAGATCTTTGCGAACCACTGTCCTTCGACTGGTAGGCAAGTACACCCGATAGTTGTGAGGTGTATCAGTGTACCCCAAAAATATCCCCAACTCTGCTATCGGCTCAAGCTTCTTCCGTGCATCCTTTGTCACATGGCAATATACCGATGAGTCAAAGATCCTGAAGTGACCCACATCTGGTCTCTTACCAGAGAAAGCTTCCTTTGGTGTCTTCATCCCAAGTATGTGATGTAGGCTTCTATTCTGAAAATAGACCGATGTGTTGCATGCTTTAGCCCATAAGTGAAGTGGTAGGCCTTGGTGATGCATCATTGACTGTGATGCCCCTACAATAGTTTTGTTCTTCCTCTCGGCCACCCCATTCTACTGTGGGTTATGAGGTGCCATCAATTCTTGTTTAATTCCTTCTGCTGCACAAAATTCCTTAAACTCTTGAGAGACATATTATCCACCATTTTCACTTCTGAAGGCCTTGATCTTCTTCCCTGACTCTTTCTCGACCAAAGCTTTGAACCCACAAAACTTTGTGAAAGTTTTGTCCTTCTTCTGCATGAAATAAATCCAGCATTTACAAGAATAGTCATCAATGAAAATCACATAATACCTTTGCTTCGTTGTGGATTTCATCGAGAATGGTCCACACAAATTAGTATGAACTCTCTAAGATAGCCTCTACTCGACTGTCTCGATCATGAAAGGAAGACTTGGTGTACTTTCCCAAGGTACAACCTTTGCATGTGTCAACTTGCTCAAGTTTACCTTTGGGAAGTCATGTAGATATCTACTGCATTATCTTCAAAGCCCCATGACTCAAATGGCCCAACCACCTGCGCCACAACTCGCCAATGTCTTGGTTTTTCACCAATTCTGCTTTCATACTCAATGCTGCATAATCATCTACCTCTAGTTTATAGAGATTCTTCACCCGAATCCCTATCCTCTTGGTCTAACCCATGTCTATGTGTCTTAGGAATGCCTTTCCTTTACTGAAGACAACATCGTAGCCTTTGTCTTCCAACATTGCGACGATACCATGTTCTTCTTCAGTCCAGGCACATACATCACATCTATCAAGGTGAGAGGAGCTCCATGCTCCCTCTGAAAAGAAACTGTGCCCACTCCTAAAACACTATACCTTTCATCATCACCCATCTCTATCCGCATCTTGAGGTCCTTCTCCTCCAAGGCACTGAATAAATTTTTATCACCGGTCATGTGGAATGAGGCTCCACTGTCAAGATACTAGACACAACCCATCATCGATGACACCATGCATGCGATGAGGGTAAAGTCCATTTCGAACTGAGAGGCTAATGCCTCACCTTCTAATCCTTCCAAGGATCCCTTATTGGACTTCTTCAATAGGAAATTAGTCGCATAATGCCCCATCTTGTGACAATTAAAGCATCTTACTTTATACATGTCACCTTTCTTCCCTCCATGAGAATAATTTGATTTGAAAAGGGAAGCCTTCCCCTTCCCTTTCCTTGCCTTACTTGCTAAGGCTAGATTTTCTTCATCATCATTCTTGGATGAAGAACCATCTCATGTGCTCCTCCTGATCTCCTCCTGCATAAGATCCGACCACAGTTGTTCCTAATCCCATAGTTTCTCCCTTCCATTCATAGAGTCCTAGTAGCTATTCCAACTCTTTGGAAGGACAAGGAGAGCAAGGCTCACCATATCATCATCGGTACTAGTTATTCCAATACTGCCAAGCTCATCTCTATAGGTGGTGAGATTGTTAAGATATGTGGAAATAGTATCGACGTTCTCCATCTTGATTCTTAGAATCTTATCCTTGAGTGCCAATTTCCTCTAGTCGTTACTATTCTGGAAGAGGTCCTTCAATGTCTTCCACATTGAAAATGGAGTATCCTTCCCATGGATACTCGAGACAATATGGTCTCAAACTCCCTCAAGGATGATCCATCTCGACTTCGCCACACACTTCTTCCACTCAACCAAATATTGTGCATTAGTTGAAGTTGGCTTTGGGATTTCTTGATCAATGAATACCTTCAAGCCATTGTCTTCTAATACATCCTCCATTCTATCTTTCCATGCTATGTAATTCAAGCTACCTTCCAAGGCATACTCGAGTCTCAAGCCATAGAATGCTATTGGCCAACCTTTAAGTATGATATGAATTCAATTTTCACCTGCAACCCTGAACTTCAAACTTCAAATTCTGTTCTTAGTATATTGTTCACAGCTTTGATACCATGTAGAAAATCTCATGGTAAGTTAACTCGATAATGCAATATAAATCAAAGCAAAATATCATAACCTACTTCTACTATCAATTTTGGGAAGCTTAAAGATCGAGCTGAACAACATAACTAGAAGAAGAAGAATCAATGGCACAATACACATGAAAATAATTTGGGGAAAGCCTCAGCTAAAAACCTCACACTATTGTATTATCATACATGGTGTAAATACATAGGAATTATACAAAGCCTTAGCTCTCATAGCTAGCTAGCTACCAGTACAATCCTCACAGATGCTCACAAGCAATCTTGGCTTCTCTCTAGCCTTCCTCTTTGCCCTCCAAGCTCCTATTTCCTTGCGTTGTTCCTTCTGGAAGATTCACCTATCACCAAGTGGAAAACCCTCCTTCAAAACTACGCAATCCTCAAGGATAAATCCTTGACTGCATGCATGAGTTTTCTCCATGAGAAAACACATGCAACTAATAGTACACTTTCCTTGAACATTTATCTCAACTGGGTCTTTCTTAGAATAGACATGCATAAGTTTCTGATGAGGGAATCTTTAGTTAACTGGAGTAGCACTAGTTGAGTGCATTAATGCATCAACTGACTGTTAAATCACTATTAGTTCCTCAAACAGTTTGGAACTAATTTAACTAGATTTAACTCAGTAAACTAAGTTAACTAATTACAACTCAAATATAACTCAATCTTATCTCCTTAATTTAAGGGATAACTCTTGCATGAATTAAGAAAGACTTCTAACTTGAATTTCTCAAACTAATTAATTTAAAATAAATTAATTAATTATTTCCAGGTAGATGTTAAGACTAAATTCGATTTTAATTCACAATTTAATTCAAGAACAAATTAAATTGGAATATTCTTGTTGCCATATTTCAACATTGTACTCATCTTTGATTATATTGTTGATTGGATATTTACATTGGCATTCTTGTCTTGAGAATTTTCTTGAAAGTACAAGATATTTTTATTGTGCAAGTTATTTTTATATGCTCATATTTGATATTGTGCCATTTATAACACTTGTTGCAACAACGTCGTAATTGTAAGTTGAACATCTATTTAGTCTCTAAATTTCCATTAAGAATTGTTAAGGAACTAGTCTATTAGCTTTACATCATATGTATGCCTCAGTGGATCTTAATTGAAATCCATTTTAAAACATTTCTTATAAACTCTTAAACTTGCTCTATTTAACAATCAAGTTGCAATAATAACAGATTCCTTGCCCTCATATCTCCTAAACTTGTTGTTCCAACAAGTTTCATCCTTCATTTTTCACTGTTTAGGGACCACCCCTCTTGAATTAGGTAGGAGAAAGTGTAAACAAAGTGAATAAGGATTAGAGTGACAACCCTTTCTCTGAGTGCTGCACCTTAGGTGTACACTTTAGACAACAACATTTTTTCAAGCTAGGCCTTCAAAGTTTTTGCAATGTTACATGGGGGTGCATTCTCGAGGGTAGGAGATATGTTCCCTGCACTCCCCACACTCTTGGGACATGGATAATTCAATAAGGATGTTCCCCACATCCAACCTCATGAAACTTCATATGGAGAAAATATACTTTCATATCTCATTCATAATTCAAAGAATGTAACAATTTTCAAGGTTTGAGAAGATGGTTGCTTGGTATAGGAGGTGAACCTGCCTTGGATGATGAGAAATAGGAAATAGGAGGAAAGAAGGCTAACCCTAGGAGAATTGGGATCACATGGAATACCTTAGGAGGATGAGCACCTCACTTTAGGATGCTTGGTTTGAGAGCACATTACATGGTATTGAATAGGGACCCAATATACATGTGTTGAGGAGCATGGCCGGATGATTGTCTTGGAAATAAAGAAGCCTTTTGATTCCTAGATATATGAGCTTAGATCCTTGTTAAAGTTTGGTAATTACTCGATATCTAAGCCTGTTATCACATTTAAAGCCTTGAGTTTAGCTGGATAATTTACCATTCCCTAGGGAGACATTTTCCTTACTCGTCATGGTATCTACATCACCCCCTATCTAATATTCCTCAAATCCCATGGGAATGGCACATTGGAGAGGGTAATAAAAATAATATTCATAGATGTTGAGCGAAGGATGATGAGAGCCATGGTTAATGCCAATGAATGCCACACATTTGCATGTATTCAAGCCCATGTATGTTGTCATGATGATCTTGGGTATGGGAGGATTCCTTCCATCATTTTATATGTCACCATATTTTTAAGGATGCTAATTAATTCGTAGTCTAACAATGCCAATGATTAAACATTGAGGAATGAGGGGGGAGTGAAGATATGGGAATTGGGGGAACAAATTTACACCGGTTAACTTAGTTTCAACAAAATGGAGAAGCCATAGGACAAGGGAGGGGTAATAAATATAATTCATTGACATTGATTAGGGGATGATCATTTGGTCAATTATTCCATTGATTTCTACTTGTCCTTCTGCCAAGAGGCAGGCTCTGTTGGCCAGGAGGTCAGCATCACCATTAAGAATCTAGAGGATATGGTTAGGTTTTTGGACATTTAGGGTTTTCCGCTGTTTCTCAATAATAAATAGGCCTTGGATCCTCATTGTAACACAATTTATAGGCATGTAGCCGCAACATCTCTTTTCAGAGATAAGGTACCATCACCTAAGCTAGTATTATTTCCAATATGTTTGTAAGGATATTTCAATATTTGATATTAATGAAATGAAGTGTTATTTCTAATGCGTCTTTGTATTTATGGTTATATCTGTAATTTTTTGCGTTACTTTTTAAATCCGGATCATGGTGGGAACAACAAGTCATAGCAATTAAGGACTACCCCTATGTTGGCATGGATTTCAGAGGAGACCCAGATCTGGTGTTTCCACCAGATGCAGTGTAGGGAGCCATAGGTAAAAATGTTTTTATTTTTTTGAAAATTTTCACAATATTTTAGATTTTAAGTATAAATAAATTGAAAATATTTTTGGTAAGACAAACACCTATAAAATTATTTTGATTATGATACAGATATTGGACCAGTAAGACTTGTGGGTCTACCTAGGCACAGGCGTTGTGGAAGAGATGTGGAGGGGGTTGCAGCTAACACTGAAAGGACCCTTCATACTGTACAAAGAAACTTGCTGAGATTGACTCACTAGGTACCTATGGCAGCCATAGAAGACCTTCCGGAAGAAATGCAGAGGCGCGTGGTAGGAGTGCCATGTGATTGGGTGGAACTATTCCGACGAGTGGAAAATGACATTGTCTTCTTCTATGATGCTCATGCTAAGCAGGATCCATAGATATAAACTTATGGATGATCAGATATTTTGATTATACATGATTATGGGCATAAGCCCTAATTTTGTAGGACCATTTCGTCCCAATTTTGTATATTATTTTGAACATAAAACTTTTATTTGTGTATCGACAGTTTCACTGTGATGATCATATATATACAGATGACTCTTCAATTATTTTTTATTTTGAATGTGATGAATGATTTATGTGCCAATCTAATGCTCGGTTAGTGATAGAATATGCAAATGAATATTTTGATCGTGGAATATGAATAAATGTGATATAAATAAATGATCTCTGTAACAAACGCACTCTTAGAAATTGGCGATATAAATAAGTATCTCTCACACGATAGGGTTGTTTAATTGAGATACCACGAGTTGTGAATCCAAGTATACTACTAATGAATCAACACCGAGAGTTATTGCCTCAGTTAGTAAATTAATGGTAATAGTATATTCGGCAACATTGTTTGAAGCAAGACTGATACATATGCCTCTTGAAGCCAATAACTCACTGGATGGATAATAAATCACCCAAGACGTGGAAGCAAGGTTCCAGTGTGTCTACTAGCACCATTGGAGAACCCTAGATATATCAAATCATCCATTAATACTTGCCAAAGAAGATCAAAAATATCGACATCACTACAAAACCGATAGATAGATACGCAAAAATATACAATATTTACAACCAAGCAAATGTTAGACCGAAGCCTAAGAAAAATACATTTTAAGACACTTCAAATTCTAGAGATATATAATGATATCTCCATACCAAGGATCTTGCGAGGAAATAAGGAAAAGATGTTCATTAGGAAAAGACTCCTCATAAACCATTTCTTCCTCACAAAGCAACACTGAGATCAATTCTGCAAATACTAACGATTTCTTAGACTTGGCTGACATGAATTCGAGATCAAACTCTTGTAAAATGACAATCCATCTATTGAATTTTCCCCCAGTCACTCATCTGCTGAGAACAAATTGAAATGGATTAAGAGTTGCTAAGATGAAATTTTTTCCGAGCAAAATATAATGTCTAAGTCGCTTGACAACATGGACAATTGCCAAAGCTAATTTCTCAATGGGAGAATATTGCAGTTTAGGGCTCACTAAGCCTCGACTCAAACAATAGATTACGTGCTCAGTGAAAGAATTATCTTCCTGAACCAAAACCATACCAATAGTTGATTTTTCTTCAGCGAGATATAAAAGGAAGTCTATGTTATAATCAGGTGGACACAATAAAGGAGCAGAGGTTAGAGGTTTTTACAAAGCATCAAATGAGCGTTGCGCGAAATCGTCCCGTAGAAATGGTGTTGGGTTGTGTTATATTCTTTCCATGACCATCCCACATAGTTAACCGGGGGGTAAGAGGGGGGGCAAAGCCCACCCTTCATTGCGCAATGGGGGGGTCACAGGGGGGTTTGAGGGGAGCAGGTAGCCCCCTCTATGGGGTTAGGGGCAGCGCCCCGGGGAAATTATTTTTGGACCCTATATTAGGTTATGGATCTACCTATGGTTTTGTGCATGGTTTTCTCACATGGTTTTGGATGCAATGGTTTTTGGTCCATGGTTTTGGATGCGATGGTTTTCGGTCCATGGTATTGGATGCTTCGGCATGTATAAATATGTATTGTAACATTGAAAGGAATATAATGAAAAATCAAGCTGGTAGTCCCGGTTTTGGGATCCAGGGGAAAATCTCTGTGTATATGTGTTTTATGTGTTATGCTCTCGCATTTTTTATTTTCTATGTTTTAGAATTCGTGTGCAGGTAATTTTTGTATGAGGTTAAAACCTACATTTGGTATCAGAGTTGTTTTGGCTTCAAGGGGACACGTTTTTTGCTGAGGGGTTTCACTTAGGCCTATGGTAGACCCTATTCAGTGGGAGATCTGCAGGATCAATTCTAGTGGTGAGAAAAGATGGTGAGTAGTGGAAAGATAGAGATCGAGAAACTTAATGGTCAAAGTTTTGAGTTGTGGAAACTCAAGATGAAGGATCTGTTGGTGGATAAAGATTAGTGGATCACGGTAGATCCGGGTATTAAACCAATGGGAGTGTCCATTGAAGAATGGAAGAAGTTGGATCGGAAGGCAAAGAGCACAATACAATTGTTTGTCTTAGATTCGGTATTGTTGAATGTATCAAGGGAATCTACGACTAAGGCTTTGTGGGACAAGTTAGGGACTTTGTACCAATCTAAGTCTCTGGTGAATAAACTGTTCCTACGGAAAAAGTTGTATAACCTAAGGATGAAAGATGGAGACTCGATGACACAACATCTGAATGCATTTAATATTGTGGTAAGTCAGTTATTATCTGTTGATATTAAAATTTCAGATGAAGATAAATGCATCAGTTTGTTGTGTTCTCTACCAGATTCGTGGGATGATCTGGTTATTGCAATAGGTAGCAATGCAACTGCCTTGCAGTTTGATGAAATAGTCCCATCCTTGCTGACGGAGGAGATGAGACAGAAAAATATGGAGAGCCAGAATGGTGATGCCTTATCTGTACAAGGACAGTCCAAGAACAAAAACAAAAATATGCCATCAAGTGGGAGATCTAAATCTAGAGGGAGATCTAAATCTCCAGGAAAACCTATAAAGGTGGTTTGCTTGAAATGTGGAAAGGAAGGGCACTACAAAAGGGACTGTAAATCTAAATCTCCTGAAAAAGGAAAGGGATCTAATGATGCCCCTTCTACAGAGGCGAAAACCACTTCAGATGAAGGTGGGGATGTGTACTTGGCTTGTTGAAAATGGCAACAAGAAATGTTAAAAATAGCGTTGCTACAAATAGCATTTCGGGTACTAGTGTTGGACATAACAACAAGGAATGAAATATGGAAGTGCTAAAAATAGCATTGCTATAAATGGCATTTCGAGATGGATTCCAATTTTAGTTAGTCCTTGAACTAAAATTGAGAAGTAAAATTCGAATTTGATCTTAGCAGTTGTTTGTAAAATAAATAAGTAATTCATCTTGAGTTAATTAGTTAAGGAAAAATAAACATGAAGTCTATGTGAGGACATGCAATAGTTATTCCTTTGATTAAGGGATTTATCCATTAGTTAAAGAGATAAGAGTGAGTTGTGATTAGTTAGCTCAATTTTTTGAATTAATTGTGAGTTCAGTTAGTTAATGCATGCATGCATGTAACTGCTACACTTCAGATAACTGAATATTGTCTCATAAATAACTCATGCATGTCAATTCAGTCAGAGACCCAGTTGAGATCAGAGGAAGGGACAATGTACTATCAGTTGGAGGATTTTTCCTATATAGGAAACTCATCCATGCAGAAGGAATTATCTCCTTCGGGTTTGTGCAGTTATATCTGAGCCAAGTGAGCAGTGTGAGGTGGGAATTCACACAAGTGGAAGCACTAGACCCCAGGAAAAACGACACAAGCAAATAGGAGGCTTGGAGGGTAGAGGAGAATGTTTGTGAGAGGCCTTTGACTATCTATGAGCAACAGAGAGATTGCAGAGAGAGCAGGATAGCTTGAGAGCTGATTCTTTTTGTAACTTGAACAAGATTTCCACTTGTATTATAATACAGAGATTGGGGTTTTAGGCTGAGGCTTTCCCTGGGTTATTTCTTCTGTGTTATGTGTGATTGATTCTCATTCTTAGTTATATGTGTTCTCATTGATCTTGCTCATATTCGATTAAGCTTCCGCAAGGTTTTTTGTAAAGTAGTCTTGTATTTTGCTTTAGTATATTGCATAATATGTTGATCTACAGTGGGAATTTCTACATGGTTTCGGAGCAAAGGTGATCAAAGTGAAGAACAGTATATAAGAAGGGAGAAGTTCGAAGTTTGAGGTTTCTGAATACAGAAATCAAGTTCTTATCACATCTCAATTTCACCAATGGTGTTCAACGGTTTAAGACTCGAGTATGCCCTTGATGGTAGCTCAAATTATATAGCCTGGAAGGATCACATGGAAGCAATATTAGAGGATAACGGTCTAAAGGACTTCATTGATCAAGAATTCGCCAAGCTGGCAGCGGCTGATGCTACAGAAATGTGTGGCTAGAGCAAGGAGAATCCTCCTGGAGGGAGTTTGAGACCACATTGTCTCGAGCCTCCATGGGAAGGAGACACCGTTTTCAATGTGGAAAACATTGAAAGATCTATATCAGAACAACAATGATAAGAGGAAGCTGGCGCTGAAAGATAAGCTTCAGAAAATCAAGTGTGAAAAGGGCGACACGATCTCTACATATTTGAATAAGCTCGGCACCTACAGGGATGAGCTTGGAAGTGTAGGGATCACGACAGCCGATGATGACATGGTGAGCCTTGCACTCCTCGGTCTTCCTAAGAGCTGGCATAGCTACCAAGACTCGGTAAATGGAAGAGAGAAACTGCCAAATTGGGAACGACTTTGGTCGGATTTGATGCAGAAGGAGATAAGAACAAGCACTAGAGATAGTTCTTCATCCAAGGAGGACGAAGAAAATTGCGCCTTAGGGAGTAAGGTAAAGAAAGGGAAGGAGAAGGATTCTCATCCCAAATTGAGTTCTTCCCATGGTGGGAAGAAGTTTGACAAATCGAAAGTGCAATGCTTTCGTTGTCATGAGGTGGGCCATTTTGCTACAAATTTTCCACTAAAGAAATCTAAGATGGGATCCAAGGAAGGATCTGAAGGTGAGGCATTGGCCTCACAGTTCTAGTCAGATTTCACCCTCTTCGCATGCATGGTTTCATCCATGGTGGGATGTGGTTGGTTTCTTGATAGTTGAGCTTCTTTCCACATGACTGGCGACAAGACTTTGTTCAATACCTTGGAGGAGAAAGATCTCCAGATACCCATAGCAATGGGTAATGATGAAAAGTATAGTGTCACAGGTGTAGGCACGGATGCTTTTCAGAGAGAGCATGGAGCTCGCATTACCTTGACCGATGTCAGGTATGTACCAGGACTAAAGAAAAATTTGGTGTCGATCGCAATGCTGGAAGACAAAGGGTATGATGTAGTCTTCAGTAAGGGAAAGGTTTTCCTTTGACACATCACCATGAGACAGGTGAAGCAGATCGGTTCACGAGTCAAGAACTTGTATGCTCTTGAGGTTCATGATGCATGCAAAGCCTTGAGGAGCAAGGCAACTGTTGGAGACTTGGTGGTTGAGAGGGAGAGTACATTACCTCTCAACATGTAGTGCCAAAAGAAGTCCCAGACAATTGTGGAGGAGCCACAATTGGTGAAGTAGCTTCAGGAGGTTGTGGAGCAGCCACAACTAGAGAAGCCAAGAGGAAACTGAGTGGAGGCATCCACTCATGTAGAGACCTCCAGTAGGGGGAAATTTTGAGCCAAGTGGGTAGAGGGATCACATGCATCCATACCTCCAGGTTATAGGTGAGGCGATGTGGAGTGACAGTCCCAAGAAGGCTGGAATAGGGGCAAGATAATTGAGGTACCCAACCTCTTTGATTAGACCTTGCTACGGGAGCCCCGATGAGGAGTAGCAGGATTGGCTGAGTGGATAGAGACAGATGTAGATGGAGCAGCAGAGAGAGCTGCAGTGCAGGAGTCCCAAGACTATGCAGAGCTAGCAAGCTGCAGCAATGCGAGAGGCACAGGAGTGTTGCACCAGTGCAGGATGGCACAAAGGGGTGTGCAACGATGCGAGATGCATAGAGTGTTGCAACAACTCAAAGGTTAGAGAGGGAGCACTTTTCAGCGGCAGATGGAGCTCCAACATCAGAGGATGTTTCTAGCCCAACAAGGAGGTCAGATGGGAGTTTTTTTTGTTTCTAGAGTTGCTGGAGTAACAATACTTGGGAGAAGTGTTACATGTAGAACATTCCAAAGGTTCAGGATTGAGTTCGAGTTGAATGCCTTTCTTGTTGAGAGGGAGTGTTGAAAATGGAAATAAGAAATGCTAAAAATAGCATTGCTATAAATAGCAGTTCGGGTACCAGTGTTGGACATAGCAACAAGGAATGAAAAATGCAAGTGCTAAAAATAGCATTGCTATAAATGGAATTTCGAGATGGATTCCAATTTTAGTTAGTCCCTGAACTAAAATTGAGAAGTAAAATTCGAATTTTATCTTAGTAGCTATTTGTAAAATAATTAATTAATTCATCTTGAGTTAATTAGTTAAGGAAAAATAAACATGAAGTCTATGTGAGGACACGCAACAGTTATTCCTTTGATTAAGGGATTTATCCATTAGTTAAAGAGATAAGGGTGACTTATAATTATGAGTTGTAATTAGTTAGCTTAGTTAACTGAGTCAAGTCCAGTTAGATTAATTCAAACAGTTTGTTGAATTAATTGTGAGTTCAGTTAGTTAATGCATGCATGCATGTAACTATTGCACTTCAGGTAACTGAATATTCTCTCATAAATAACTCATGCATGTCAGTTCAGTCAGAGACCCAGTTGAGATCAAAGGAAGGGATAGTGTATTATCAGTTAGAGGATTTTTCCTATATAGTAAACTCATCCATGCAGAAGGAATTATCTCCTTCAGGTTTGTGTAGCTATTTCTGAGCCAAGTGAGCAGTGTAAGGTGGGAATTCACACAAGTGGAAGCACTGGACCCCAGGAAAAACTACGCAAGGAAATAGGAGGCTTGGAGGGCAGAGGAGAAGGTTTGTGAGAAGTCTTTGACTATCTATGAGCAGCAGAGAGATTGCAGAGAGAGCAGGATAGCTTGAGGGCTGATTCTTTTTGTAACTTGAACAAGATTTCCACTTGTATGATAATACAGAGATTGGGATTTTAGGCTGAGGCTCTGATTCTTTTTGTAACTTGAACAAGATTTCCACTTGTATGATAATACAGAGATTGGGATTTTAGGCTGAGGCTTTCCCAGGGTTATTTCTTCTGTGTTATGTGTGATTGATTTCTCATTCTTAGTTATATGTGTTCTCATTGATCTTGCTCATATTCGATTAAGCTTCCGCAAAGTTTGTTGTAGAAGTAGATCTTGTATTTTGCTTTAGTATATTGCATAATGTGTTGATCTATAGTGGGAATTTCTACATGGCCTCTTCAAGTACACATGTAGATCATGAGGCATGGTTTATTGACTTAGGTGAATCCTTTCACTTCACTCCCCATAGAGAGTGGTTCTGCGAGTATGAGAAATACGATGGTGGTGATGTCTTCTTAGGGGATGATAGGAAGGCTAGAATCGTTGGTCGTGGAAAAGTAAAGTTGAAGTTGCAAGGTGGAAGGGTTAGAACACTTTCGGGTGTTCTGCATATTCTTGCATTTTCCAGAAATCTAATCTCTGTAAGAAAGCTAGATGATGCAGGTGTAAAAACAGTGTTCGAGAAGGATACCTACAAGATGGTTCGGGGAGCACTGGTATTGATGTGGGGAGTTTGGATTGGAACTCTATACAAGCTACAAGGTAGCACTCTTGTTTATGGGTGCAACAGTTCTGTGGTTCCTAAAAGTGGAGCAGAAAATCTAGTGGTCTCTGGAGAGAAGACCATGCCGTGGCATCAAAGGCTTGGACATATTGGAGAGAAGGGCCTTTGAATACTTCATGGTAAAGGCATGGTAGAAGGTATGAGTAATAGCTTTTTGGATTTTGATATATGTGAAAATTGTGTATATGGAAAGCAGAATAGGATAAGTTTCCCCTCTGGTGGTAAGAGGGCAAAACAGATATTAGAGCTTGTGCACAGTGATGTGTTTGGACCTGTGAAGGTTCCATCACTGGGTAAGTCTGTGTACTATGTATCATTTACAAATGACTTCTCAAGGAATACATGGATATATTTCCTTAAGGAAAAATCTAAAGTCTTTGACAGGTTTAAAGAATTTAAGGCTCTAGTGGAAAACCAGGCAATGGAGAAGATAAAGGTGTTGACGACAGATAACGGTGGAGAGTTTTGCAGTAAGGAATTTGAAGAATTTTGTAAGAAGTGTGGTGTAGCATGGCAAAAGACTACTCCATATAAACCTGAGCAAAATGGAGTTGCAGAAAGAATGAACAAGACATTGATGTAAAGGGCAAGAAGCATGCTCAATGGTGCCGGGTTAGGACAAGAATTTTGGGCAGAGGCGGTGGAGACAACATGTTACTTGGTCAACAGATCACCTTCATCAGCGTTGGAGGATAAGACTACACAAGAGTTATGGACTGGCAAGAAACACTCTCTTTCACATCTGAGGATATTTGGACATGATGCATATGTACATGTTCCAAAGGAGAAAAGAACCAAATTGGATAGTAAATCTGAAAATTGCATCTTTATTAGTTACAAAGATGGTTTAAGGGGTTATTAGCTTTGGAAACCAGTAACAAGGAAGGTTGTGTACAGCTGAGATGTGGTGTTCAGAGAGGTGAAAGATGCTATTAAACATGAAGTCCCATCAAAGGAACCTGAGAAGATAGAGTTTGAGCTAAAGGAGGAAGAATTAGACTCTACAGTAGAGGAGGAATCAAAAGATGAAGAGCCACAAACTCCGGTTGTGAGAAGATCAGTTCAAGAAAGAAGCCAGCCAGAAAGGTATATTCCATCTGCTTTGTGTTCAAATTTTGCTTTATATATTACTGATGATGATCCCAGAACTGTGAAGGAAGCAGTAGATTTAGAAGATGGAAAACTCTGGAAAGAGGCCATGGTTGATGAAATGGCATCTTTGCACAAAAATGAGGCTTGGGATCTGGTGGAGTTGCCGGATGGAAGGAAACCCATTGGCATCAAATGGGTGTTCAAGAAGAAGATAAATGCATAAGGAAAGGTGGAGAAATACAAAGATCGGTTGGTAGCAAAAGGTTATTCCCAGGTGCCGGGAATTGATTTTGGTGATTTTTTTTTTGTGTTGCCAAGGTAGCTTCTATTAGATTACTTCTATTTGTTGTTGTTGCTTTTGATTTTGAGGTAGAATAGATGGATGTGAAGACAACATTTCTTCACGAGGATCTGGAAGAAGAGATCTACATGAAGCAACCTGAAGGCTTTGTGATGAAGGGTAAGAAAGAACTGGTATGCAAGTTAAAGAAGTCTCTGTATGGATTAAAACAGTCACCAAGGATGTGGTATCATAAATTTGATATATTTATACAGGGACTTGAATTCACGAGAAGCAAAGTAGATCACTATGTGTATTTTGAATTAATTGGTGACTGTGTTATTTATTTGGTCTTGTATGTGGATGATATGTTGCTGGTTGGAAATGACAAAGGAATTATCCAGGATTTGAAGACCCAATTGTCCTCGAAATTCGACATGAAAGATCTTGGTGCTGCAAACTATATTTTGGGCATGGAAATTAAAAGAGATCAGGCAAAGAGGAAGCTTTGGTTAAACCAGAGGAAGTATGTCGAGATAATACTGTAAAGGTTTAATATGCAAGATAGTAAACCGGTGAAGGTTCCTATTCTTGTAGCTGTAAATTTATCTGTAGAACAATGTCCCAAGACACAAGAAGAGGAAGAGGACATGTCCCGTGTTCCATATGAAAGTTCAATCGGTAGTCTGATGTATGCGATGGTCTGTACTAGACCAGACATTTCACATGTAGTGGGAGTATTGAGCAGGTTTATGTCAAAACTAGGGAAGGAGCATTGGACAATAGTGAAGCGGGTTTTTAGGTATTTGCATGGCACTAGTGATTATGATTTGTGCTACCAAGGAAGACCAGGATTGAACAGAGTTTTGGATATTCGTGGCTTTGTTGATGCAGATTGGGCTCAAGATCTGGATCAGAGAAGATCTAAAAGTAGGTACGTGTTTAACCTATTTTGAGGTGCAGTCAGTTGGATGAGTAAGAAACAATTTGTAGTGGCACTATCAACTACAGAGGCAGAATACATGGGAGCCACTCATGCAAGCAAGGAAGCAGTTTGGTTGCAGAGATTGTGTTCAAGTATGGGGTTAGTGTAGGGAGCTATAAGGATAGACTATGACAGCCAAAGTGAAATCTTCTTGGAAAAGAACCCTGCTTACCATTCAAAGACAAAGCACATTGAAGTTCAGTATCACTTTGTGAGGGATATGATAGAAGACAAAAAGGTGTTGCTAATAAAGGTGGACACTTTGAAGAATACTGCAGATGCATTGACAAACTCTGTGAGCTCTTAGAAGCTCTCTTGGTGTAGAGAAACAATGGGCGTTTTAGGGCTGGATAAATGACTAAGCTCTCTTGTGGCCCCTTGTGGAAATAAAACAACAAGTGGGAGAATGTTGGGTTGTGTTATGTTCTTTCTATGACTAGCCCACATAGTTAACTGGGGGGTTAGAGGGAGGGTAGAGCCCCCCCTTTGTTGCGTCGATTACGCAGTGGAGGGGTCACAGGGGGGGTTTGAGGGGGGTGGGTAGCCCCCCTCTATGGGGTCCGGAGCAGCGCCCCGGGGAACTTTTTTTTGGACCCTATATTAGGTTGGGCGGACCTACCTATGGTTTTGTGCATGGTTTTCGCACATGGTTTTGGATGCGATGGTTTTCGATCCATGGTTTTGGACTCAATGGTTTTTAGTCCATGGCATTGGATGCTTCGGCATGTATAAACATGTATTATAACATTGAAAGGAATATAATGAAAAATCAAGCTAATAGTCCCAATTTTGCGATCCAGGGGAAAATCTCTGTGTATATGTGTTTTATGTGTTATGCTCTCGGATTTTTTATTTTTTGTGTTTTAGAATTCGTATGTAGGTAATTTCTGCATAGGGTTAAAACCTAAGTCACATGACACGAGGACATGAGACACGGAGGACACGTAAATACGAGTATTCAATACGAAACGCAGCGACCTGGAAAGAGGACACGGGGGACACGTTTTATATATATTTAATATACTGAAATATAGTTTTTTATCCAAATTAAATTGCAGGTTGAAGCTTATCTAATCAAATTAAAATATAATTACTTCTCAAAGTTCATAGTTCACTTTAAAAAAATAAATAAAATCAATATTTACTATTTAGAAATTAGAATGTGATATGCTTGGTCTTGATTCTTGAATATTCAATGTTCATTTTTCATGTACAACTTACAAGCACATAAGAAAATAACTAAAGTCTAATCCTATTGATTTCTTCTGCCCCTCTTGCGAGAAAATGCCACAGCTTTCCCTTTCCCTCTAGATGTAGATGCTGGTGCTGGTGGAGTTGGCAGTGGAGTTTGCTATGCTCTAGAAGTTGAAGAACTAGAACTAGGAGCTATAGGAGGTAGACCACGTCCTCCACTGGTGGCAGGGGTAGCCCGGGCAGGTGGTGTCACCTGGAAACATTACAATCTCCCAATCTTGAAATCCTGAAAAACTGATAAGTTTGTTGCATTTTGAATGAAATCTAAAATTCTACTTTCTCCATATGAAATCCAATGAGGCCGGAACCACTCTCAAACATCCTGAGTCATTTCATGGTAATGTTAAAAATTTAAGTAAAAGGATGAAAATGAAGATTAAAGAGAATGTCACTTTTACTTTAAGAATTTAACATTACCATGAATAACGTATCAATACTAGGGCCTAGACTTGATCATTAAGCTGCCCCACTAAAAAATTATTTGTTTCTTTCAAAAAAAATTGCAGCTTATGCAGGCAACGTTTTCTATCAACGGAATACGCATTTTCCAGATGCAGGACGCGACGAAAACTAGCGAATACATTTTACATTTTACAGGACACGATGAAAAACGTTTTCGACACGTTTTAGGGCCGTTTTCGTGTCCGGCACGTAAAATACGGGACACGGGACCTTGGAGGACGTGTCCTATGACTTAGGTTAAAACCTATAAATAGGTGTCCACCTTTCTTAAGCAGTCTCATAAATCCTTTAGAAATCTCGACATAATTAGCGATAATGCTCCTTAAGAAATTGAATTTTCCTTGAAGACTATGAATTTGACGAATAGTGGACGGGGGAGGCAACTGAAGTATTGCCTCAACCTTGAAGGGATCTACACGAATCCCTTCAGTAGAAACAATGAATCCCAACAACTGACCAGACGTGATGGAAAAAACACACTTATTCGGATTCAACCGGATTTTGTAGAAACGACATCGTTCAAAAATTGGTCGAAGATGCTTGGGATGATTAATTCTATTTCGAGAACGAGCAACTAAATCATCCAAGTAGGCTATGATAACATGTTCGATATTTTGAAAAGCATATAACATGGCCCGTTGAAAGGTAGCTCCAACATTCTTAAGGCCAAAAGGCATCTTCTTATATGAAAATGTACCCCAAGGGAAAATAAAAGTTGTCTTATGTTCATCTTTCGGATGAATAGTGATTTGATTATAACTAGAAAATCTGTCCATAAAAGAGAAAATCTCATTACCATACACTCATCAATAATCTTATCAATAAATGGTGTGGGGTAATTATCTTTAGGACAAGCCTTATTCAATTCCCTAAAGTCAATGATCACACGGATTGTTCCTTGCTTCTTGTCAACCGGGACTAGATTCGAGACCCACTCAGTTAAAGGAACGGGGTATATGAAACCCACCATAAGCAACTTTTCAACCTCAGCTTTGATAGCTACTGCTTTCCTAGAGTTTACCAGTGGAAGCTTCCGACGAATAGGTTTTAAATTGTAATATGTCTTGATCTCATGTTGGACTATAGATGGATCTATCCCAGGAATTTCCCCATAAGACCAAGCAAACACGTCTCGAAACTCTTTAAAGAGATCGTTATAAATTCAAATTTGTTCAAGGAAAAAATCACCTCCAATGAAGACATTCTCGATAACATTGGGATTCCTAGAGATGTTCACTGGAACAATTTTTAAAATGACAGACATGTTACCTTCGGCTGAAAATTGCGCTCAAGCCAAAGGATTTAAAACTGTGTGAAAATCACTAGTAGATGAAGGACTGGACAAGCTTCATTATACTTCTCGCAAATCATGGAGGAAATATGAATGATAATGAAAATCATCCCACGACCTCTCAATACCCGTCATTGCCTCTAGAATTTCTTCTTTGAATGGAAAAACAATATCTAGGTAATCCATAGTAGAAGTTGAATCTAGATTCCAGGCCAAAGCCACATCTCCAACTAGTTCCTCCAGTGAAAAAGGAGTTGGATTGAAGTCTGTAGTTTTAACTATAGATTGATAAGCAATTTCAGCTTCAGACATAGGAAATTCCATTCTACCCACTTGCCTCTCATCTAATGTGGTGGTAGAAGAGTGTAAGAGCCAAGGATCTGAAAATAATGAGTTCTAAAGAACTCTCTTTGAGAAGGTGCCTTGGAAGATGAAATAGAATTAATTCGAGCAATATGAACAAGAAAATCAAAGGTACCCATTAAGGAAGAATACATCCAAACTCCTAGATTCTCAATAGGCTACTTAGGATTGTTCGCTAAGGGAACGGTACATTCAGAAGATGCATTGGATTCACCTAGAGAATAATCCATTTGATTAACCATTACAATTCTCCCTTCATGAGGAAAACAGAGGATGCGGAATAATGATGATACAATAGAATCCATCTCGTAAATCCAATTTCTTCCCAAAAGGATATTATAATCCAAATTTGCATCAACTATTTCTACTTCGATATTTACAACTTTTTCCCCAACACAGATGGGAAAGGATAGAATAATCCCATGCGGCCTATGAGAATGACCATCAAATGTTGTTAAGAGAGTAGGTGACGAAACAACCTAAGGTGATCCAATAGCCTTCCAACATGATATAGACATTACGCATGTGGAAGCTCCCTCATCCACTATGGTTCGAAAGATATTGGTCTTTTAGTATGTAGACTTGATTTGAAAATCCATATGATGTGGGAGTCTCTTCTTGATATTCAACATGTTGAATGTAAATATAAGAGCATTCTTTAGATCTACTGCTCTGATCGCAGTGAGAAATGCACTCCTTGGTGCTGGGAACGACTAGGGTACCTCTAACATTGACATGGCACAAGGACTCTAAGCCAGATCTTCTACAATGGAGTAGTTCTGAGCTGCCTTGGCATTGGGCTTGATTGTCGAACGCTTTGCGGAGCCTTTTGGTATCTGAGGTATAGACTCAACTACAAGCCTCTTGATATGGAGTGGCTCTGAAACATCAGGAGTACTCTTGGCCTTAGATGATTCCAGTTCACCATAATCACGTGACCATGTAGAAATGTCAACATGTGAACTCATCATATAAACATTTGATGGATTTTCCCCTTCCTAGTTGCCCCATATGGGGGTACTAGTACTAGCATTCACGCAAGCTAACAATTTCTTCCCTTGGGGAAAAGGGTTAGTTAGCACAACCTGGGAGCTAGAAGACCCTTGATGAACCACCAAGCGCTGAGTGTCCTGAATCTTTGGGCAAAGATGATTCAAATGGTCACCATTGCATAACTTGCATGGAAACTTCACTTTATTCTTGGACTCTTTTTTACCCTCCCCAACATCACTGTCGGGCTTATTTGCATTAACCTTCCCACCTTGATTATTTTTCTTACCACATCCTTTCTTCTTCCCATCGGATTGTTGATTTCGTTTGGGGTTGGAAGTTTGAACGACGTTGATAGATGAAGGTTGAGAAGGGATGGGAATTGATGGTGATGCCTTAATACAAGAAGTAGTTTGCAAAGAAACTGATGCAATTGGTTTAGCAGGTTAGCCATTCTACTATCAGTTGATTTGACTAGCCCATCGGCATGGGGAACCGGCTTCAGTTTGGCAAGATCAACCTTATATCTAGGACTGTCACACAAAATTTTCTCAAGAATCCCAGATTGAGAATATATGAGTTCTAGGTGCTGAGTTCTAAAAATAGCATGTTCTTCAGTGAATACACCTAAGAACGATACATCCTTAGAAATTTCAGGCTACAAAGATTTGAGAAACCATTCAAGAAGGAATTCTTGGGGAATATGAGCTTGAATGAGCCTCTTCCTTCTCCTCCATTCCTGGATGTGATCAGAAATGTGGGTTGCCAAGTCTTGGTGGAAATTAGCTAAGAGCTCGGTTCCAACATCATAACGAATGGGAAACTAAAAATGGTTGAAAAATATGGTGTCCAAGTCATCAAACAAACCCAATGTGCCTCATGGAAGCTCAATATTCCATTTAGTTGCATTCCCGGTTAGGGTGCATTGAAATAGTCTCAACCTGATTGAATCATAAATCAGGGACTTCGACAAACACCATAAATGGAAAGTGGTTATATGGTTTCCCGGATCTTCACCAGTCTTCCCTTCGAATTTGGGTATGTCTAATGTAAGTTTGGTTGGAACTGGAGGCCAAACCAGGTTGTATCAAAGAGGATCGTTAGTCAACTTTGATAGATTTGGAAAGTTTAAATTTGCCAGGAAAGGTAAGTGCAGAGGACCTTGAGGAGTCCACCCACTCTGGGTAGAATTCCCAATGTTTTGAAAAGAATATCCTAGATTTGTGAAGGCACCAGGTTACTTGAGGTGATTCGTAGAAGTGCCTGAACCATAAGGAAAACCTTGTGGCCCACAGAAATTTGGAGTTTGTCCAACTCCTGCCAAAAAATTTCCATATCCACTGAAATTTCCCCCTAGAGAAGTATTAAATGGAGCAGAGAGCCCTTGGTAAGGGTTCCATGCATTAACAAAGGGAGACAAACTATGAAATGAACTCATGGAGGAGGACAACGTGTTCCCATTTTGTCTGAAAGAGAACTGGTTCCCAGCTCCCAAGTCGCTAATAGCTAGATTAGTCCATCCTTGGAAGGATTATAACCTTGACCTTTGGAGGGAAAAGGTATTAATCGTAGAGATGGGTTAGAAGGTGGTATATGACCACTGCCAAAATGGAAACCATAAAAATAAGCTAACCCACTCGCCATGGAAGTCATAGACGTGGAAGCAGCAGATGGAAAATTTAAGGGAACTGAAGGAATTGTGCTGGAAGGAATTACAAAGGGGAAAGAACCAGTGTTGGAGGAAAAATCTTGGGTGCCCCCACTCGAAACATGGAATGGAGGTAGAGCCAAATATTATAGTGCTAGGAGTGATTGAAGGTATGCAAATTGTACCTCCTCCTTGTACTAAAAAGGGAATATTTTCACTAGTAGTACTCATAGTTGAAACCATGCTCCTAGCAATGACCATCGAAGGAAAAGACCGATATAGACTAAGGCTCAAAGGCTTGTGGGTCGGGGGTCCCGACATATAATAAAACGTCTGGATAATTGGGAGGGAGAGAAGAAGAAGGAGTCACAGGAGACTCAGGTAGTTCTTCAACCTCTATAATGTTTTCCAATTGGAAGAGGACTCTAGAAAGGACTTGAGTGTTCCTCTCCAAATCTCAACTTACACTAGGTTTATTCTGTGAAACAATAGATTGAATTAGAGGATCGATCTCCATTACTTCCACTGCCACTAATTGGAAATCACTAGAAAAATTTATCCTACACCTTCTGGAAGAAGGCTTTGCACTCGTAGGTGAAAGCCCACGAAGCCTTATAGACCGACGAATTGGTCGATCAGCCACTTTTAATTATTTATGAGAACTATTTAAAGACTCAAAAAAAATTACAAAGCTATGGCCAACTAGGAGCAACAATAATTCTCTAACAAAGTTCCTAGAAGATACAGAGAATCAAGCAACTTCCAAGTATTTTCATTCTAGGTGATGAGAACCAGACACCAAAATACAAAAAGTGAAATCAAGGACCTTCCAAAGATAGTTTTGGATAATGACAAGCCAAGCCTACTAGCGAAGGTGACAGAAACAATTATGCTAACCCCCAGACAAAAGCCTTTTTCAGTGCAAGTACCCAAGCTTCACAAGGGTACCCTCCAGAAGTACTAATGAACATGATGCAATATCTGCCTCAGGTGTCGTGGGATTCCCATCTGCAACGACCTATGTGGTCCCTAGGAATAGGAACTATGGACACCTATTTGTATCAAAAGACGGGTAGAACAGTCTCAGGGCCGGATCCAAGAAGTAGGAGAGGGGTATCTCTCTTTCCTTGTCTTCACTCTCCCTCGTGCTTGACTCCTAGTAACAGAGCTTTCCCGATCTTTCTAACGACACTGGATTTAACTCATTATTCAACATCTATGTTTAATAGTTTGAGTGGCCTTAGAGAGTTAACTCTCCACTCACCTATTCAAAGGCCCTAAAGAGATAGACTTGTTAATGTAATTAATGACAAATCAAAAAATGTTCTGGTTCTTTTTAATTAAGCACTTGATTTTAAAATGTTGTTCTTTAGATCATGGGTAAAACGAGAGTGCAACTTGTGGTGTTTTGACGCAAAATAAATCAATAGAAACTTAGATGTATGCAAATGCAACTATTTTTCTTCGATGAAAATAGATTTCTATAAGGATCTACAAATAAACTTGTAAAAAAAAAAAGATTAGAAAACACGCTCTACACACTCAAAATCTAACAAAAAGACTAAAATGCCTACAGTGAAAACTAACTTCATGCAAACTATAATGACGGTGCAATATTCTATGGATGTTCATACAATAAGAAAATGTATTCCTTCACAAGATCAATAGGCTAACTTGACTATAAGGAGGGCACAAATTCAATGAAAAACTTCCCTCGAAACCAAGCAAAACCAATTGAACAAAGTTCACAATTGCTCAAAAATAATGAAGAAACCAAAAAAAAATTGAAAAGAAAAAGAAAGGCAAGAACGATGTTTTTGTCTTTTTCTTTTTTAAAGAACCCAAATATTTTTTTGAGAACACTAAGACTACTAAAATTCCAAGACCAAAAACAAACATAAAGAGTCCCAAAATTCGCAAGTTATGCACATCATTAATATCATAAAACTTGAAACAAAAAAGGACTAAAGACTTGTATAGATTGATCTGAACAGAAGCATAAAGGACTTCAGAAAACCAAAAGAACATCAAGAAAGACTTTCAAGATCGCCAAATAGGCACTCAAAAACCATGAAAAAAATAGGTCAATCAAAAAAGGAAAGAAAAGCAAAGTAATATGAAATTTGGGTTATAAACAAAACTACAACCAATTTCTTGTTATGAAAATTCAGAACAACCAAGAACTTCTACAAGAAGCCTTGAACCCAAAGCCCAAATTGAAACTTTACTCAAAAATAAAACCCTAGGTTGACTAGGTTTTTCAACAAGAAGAAGATTAGAAACTGAAAACTTGCATGAAAGCAGAGCTTTACTGACAGTGAATGACCAGAAAACAACAAAAACCACCAGGCAACAATCTTAACTGGGTCAAAGATTTTGAAAATTTTATTCAAAATAAGGTATACGCGACTCTGCAAGGACAAAGTAGCACGTACACGCATTTTAAACAAAGTAAAATCATGTATATGCGAGTTTTTTTTAAGAAACTAACGTGTATATGCTACTGTATCCTCTGAAAAGAGCACATATAAATCTCAATAAAGAAAAAACAAAAAATACAAGCCTGATCCAAAAGATCAGACTTGATGCCCAGGAAGAAAATAGGTCACAGACGCTATAAAAGCAAGAAATCAATCAAGCATGCCCTGATAAAGAAG
This sequence comes from Pinus tabuliformis, assembly GCA_031772625.1. Lineage (NCBI taxonomy): Eukaryota > Viridiplantae > Streptophyta > Pinopsida > Pinales > Pinaceae > Pinus > Pinus tabuliformis. Next base: position 402,954,007 of record CM062810.1, read on the forward strand.
AAACAACCCAATCTAGGAAAAACAAGAATGTTTTCCCCAGCAAAATCTCCAATTCTGTTTCGGGTAGAACCAACCTAGGGTCTTGGGTTGGGAACCCCAATAGAGTGGAGGGCATACAACATAAAGAGACACACAAACAAGCAGTCCTAATACTTAAACGGTGAAAGTTGGTACAGAAGATCTTACCCATAGGTCTTACGTTTGAGGTTGTTCCCATATGGTTCAAACCCTCTACTTCTTCCTTGTGCTTTGAAACCTACAATTCGTTCAAGGCAAAGCATATACACAAAAAATCACTGAAAGCATGTTCATGATATCAAAGTTAGATCATATAAGCATGTAAGCAAATAAGCATTAACGTGATATTTTATAAGAAAATCATGACATAAATTAATGCATAGAGACCATAATCATCAAGAACAAGACATCACCTCTTTATTAATGTCAAGAAAATATGGAAGAACTAGAACCTGAGTCATCCGTCGGCTCCAAGCAAAACCATCCTCCGGATCCGTCCTGCCTAGGCCTCAGCAATCCTCCTCCATAAGTATACACAAGGATGTCATGAGGGGATGATGAACATCTCAAGAAGGAAATAGGGGTTTCCTATGAATTGGGAGTGTAGAAGGCACAGGGATATCTTCAAACTTGATAAGGGATGTAATCAACTATAATATCAATATCTAATCATTTCTCCTCTTCTTAGGCCTTCCCATGGAGATGTATTTATACTTCTCCAAATTAGTTTTTTCAGTTGGAAAAGAGTTGCACCATGGGCTATAGTAGGTGGGTATAAAGTCAAACCCATAAACCCCACCCAAATTAAGAGATATTATATATATTTTTAATTTTTTAATACATATACGAGGGTTGGGTATAGACTGACTAAATCACCTATGGGATTTAAAACATTGTTTTTTAGAAAACAGACCAAGTTTGGTAGGGAAGGGTTTTCCTAGGTCATATCATAGAACATAAAATCTACAAAGGGTGGTAAATAGTGCTATAACACGTGTTGTCAATAAACCAAAACAGAGAAGTTGGAATTCTACCAGTTTGTCACCAAATGTGTCTACCAGTGTCCCTTGAGTTTTTACTTGATGTTTGTAATCACTCAGTTTCACTTTGTGGCATCATGTTGACTCTTTGTACCCTTTTTGCTTGACCATTCAATGGACAACTTTTTGCATGTTGGTCATAATGTCATGCTTGCAACCATGTTCTGGTCGTGCATAAGGTCTTCGCTTCATGTGTACATATTATGTTCACTATGTAAACATTCGTTACACTCACACACGAAGTTGTATGCACTGTCGCGCAAGCATCGTCGCAATCATTCGATGATCCATCACAAGTGTCGTACTTATCGCTCACACCGTTAGTTAGTCATGTTGAGAATATGTTGCCTTGATAGTTTGATGCGTCTTGTTGTTGAGTTATGTTGAGTGTGTGTTCGCAAAAGTCGCTATGCACAAATTTACTCGTTCACACACTTAGTCATTTTCGCCAAAGTTATGATGACCAAATCACCTTCTAATAGCTAGACCTCCACCCTACGATCAACTCGACTAACTGTCATCTAGAAAAATAGAAGGGTCTAATAAGTCATTTCAATATGTGTTGCCCTCAAGCTAACCAACCAACCCTCCTGCTGGTCAACCAGAGAGTTTGACCGGGCAGTGATACCGAGACGCACTCCCCTAAAAAATTACGCAAAAGCTGTAGACCTTGCCCGCTCCACTAATTGGGAAAACTATGCAGACAGGTCGGAGAGACACCAAGTGTCCGTCCCTGTATCCCCTCCAGAATTGCGCAGTTTTTCCAACCAATCACCCAGTCAGTCAGCCCGTTGCTCACCCAGAAAACTACGCAGATTTCTGAGCAAGCCCATCAGCAACCCAGCATCCCGCTCAGATCAGAAACTGTGTATAGGTGTTCAGCAGGTCAGCCTCCCAGCGATTGCGCAGTTTTTTCGCCAAGCCATCCCGCAGCCTGCTGCCAGTTCCCTCCAGGAATTATGCATTTTTTACTGCCAAGCCTCCTAGAGCCCATAGTTAGCTCCCTCTAGGAATTTCGTAGTTTTTCCCGCCAAGGTCCTCTGCTGCCCAAACTGCTTCACCCCAGAAATTGCGCAGATATTCCCTCCAACTGAGCCAGATCCTGTGGATAGTCACTCCTTATTTGGATTGTCCATCTCAGTCTCCTAGTGACCTCTGGCAATTTTCACCAGCAGTACCCAGAGCCCACATCCCGGCTTGAAACTTGGCCCACACAGTTTCGCAGCCTTGTCCTCTCTCCTGGTCACCTACAACCAAAAGCGAACGATCATGCATCATCGTAGACTATAAGGTTTATGGATTTGATGTTATTTCATCATGAGTGATTGCAGATATAGGTACATGAACAAACATGACGCGACGATAGATGGGATGCACAAGGAGAGTACATGAAAAAGGATTTGTTAACAAACGGACGAACAAACGATGCATGCGAAAAGATGTTTTCGCGAACAGACGAACATGAAAAGATGTGTTTGCGAATGCACAAACATGCGAAGATGTGTTTGTGGATGGACGAACGGACGAACATGCAAAGATGTTTTCGCGGACAGACAAATGAGCGAACATGCGAGGATATATTTTTGCGAAAGGGACGAACATGTCAAGCATTCCAAAGTACAAGCAAAGGAGAAATGTACACATGCAACATCAAGTGAACCGAATCAACATTGAGGACTCCACACACCTTGCCATGCGGAGGTGAAGATGTGATACACCAAGAGGAAATCCATCGCTCAACAACACTGCAACTCTACATGCACACCAGCAACAACATGAACATACCAACACTATCATGTCGAGTCGTGTCATAAGTCATGTCAGCCACATGACTACTGTGGGCCATACTATTGTCAATCAATGTAATGTAATGTGGAAGTCAATGAGACCCAATTTTAATCTGAAGAGTCATGTAATCTGAAGGGTCATGAAAGTCAAACAGTCATGAGGAAAGTCAAACAGTCACAAGGGCCAGTTTCACCTTTGGCTATAAATACCCCCTAATTTGTACGTGCAAAGGAATTTTCACCTTGGCTCCTCCCACATAGCCTTGAGAGTCTGTAATCTTTTCTTTGAGGGGCGAGTAGTGGCTCCAATGCCCCTCCCATGGGGTTAGTGATGTATGGTGTATTGATGTGTCTTGGAACTTTCTCTTAATTCAAAAGCCTGCTAACATGCAAACACATTTTCACACGTGTTGTAACTATTTGTAAGAATTAATCTTGAACACTTGTAATACATGTTGCTTTAACCTATGTTAAATGATTGAACTCATTCAGCGGTTCTAATACATATATTATTGAAAATGTGTTTTATAAGTTGTTAGCGATGTCCTTCCCGTGTTGGTTATCTCCCCGGACATCAGACAGAACCTTGCACGTAAATTGGTTATAACGATCGTCGCACTCGCACAGACTACCCCGCTAGGTGTTGTACGTGCTATCTTCCTTTGTGTGTTGTGACTGTCGCATCTGTGTGGATTTCTCTTTCGAAAGTTGTGCATGTCCTGTTGTGTTGTGTGTCTCTAACATAGTTGGGAATTCCTTCCTTCCAACTAGAGACTCACTCCCACCCTCTCTCTCTCTATTTTGAAAGAACATTAACATAAGTAACACTAATAGTCACTAGGCACGTGAATCTTGTTGTTCAAAGACAAAGCAGACCACTCTCTCATGCTGAAAATCAAGAGCTAAGGAAAACATTTAAGATAATGGCAGCCGGGCCATCACACTAAATGGGACCACTACACCAAACGATGTGAGGTCTAGTTGGGACTTCATACCAGGGAGATCCCCTCAATGTTGGTAGGTCCAGCACCGTCAAAACTGCGGTAATTGTTTGACATCCATCCACCATCATCCATGTAGACATGATATCCATTGAATTTGGCCCCATTGCATTCATTTTGAAATTTAAAATAATGGTCGGATTTTAAATTTAAATCTCCCTCGTCATTAGTCATTGTTTACCTCATTCATCATGGAATAATGAATACCCATAACAAGGGCGACCTCCTCCATCATGATCATATCCATGCCCATGTTTCCGACTCTGACCACTGTGACCTTCATGCTTGTTCAGAAGTGGGGGGAACTATTCTTGAGTCTGAAGTTGAGTGTTTTCATCATGTGAAGAACATCATCTATGAGCTGGATAAGTGGAGCAACAACAACATTGTTTATGGCATGCTACTATACAAAGTAATTCTTCAATGTCATCCTATGGAGGCCACATAATTGCAGATGATCATCGTTTTCTCTTTGACCCATTTCAAAAATGTATTTCATCACGTCGTTTTCGTTATCAGGTCTGGTTCGATGTCTTGTTCTGATATAAGGCCATACAAGGCCAAATTTATTCCTCATCATAATTATAGGTTGGGTTGTATGTATGAATTTATTGATAGATCCATCAAGACTCGGCTTAGAACCTCTAGCGACGATTCTTTATTTGTGGTTCTATTTGATGATACATCGATTCTTGCTTTGGAAATGAAATAGATGAAAGAAGATATAGTGGATGGTCTTCATCAATTTGTTGCAAGGGGGGAAACCAATTATTCTTTTCATTTGAAATTGGTAGAAGAGATAATTTTTCAGGCGTCCAATTATCCTAATGTGAAGAACAAGAAACCAGTAGTTATTTTCTTGACCAATGGTGGAAATGAGTGATGACAAGATCCTCTTTATTTTGTGAATAAATATAAGACACAGCCAAAGTTGATATTGCATACAATCATGTATGGAAGGGATCCTGAAGCTTTTATCTTGGAGAAAATGGCGGAAATCGGGAGTGGCACATTCCAGCTCAGTCTTGATGTTTTTCAATTAGCACGAAGATTTGAGAATTTATCGAATAGTCTCAAACCTAATGTTGCAGCTTTAATTTCATGAACTTTCTTCCCTGTTTCGAGATCAAATCTGTAAATTTAAAAGTTTAGTGTAATTTAGTACCATTCTACAAACTAATTTATTGTATATGTAGAGGCCTTTATGAATTCAATGTTTGCAGAGGGAATATTTGCATTCTAGTTGTCATGCTTTCCACTCTACCTCTCATTAGATAAATCAGTAGCTAGTTCATTATCCCACACATGAGGAATCGATGAGTTGAAGTCAGACAAAAGGTTTTCTATTTTGAATAAACGTGTGTGGTAATAATTTGCACATAATAAGAGTACAGGAAAGATTGCCTCCAAAATTCATCTCAACTCATAAAAGCAGAGATGGAAAATGATTTAGCAGGCCTATAATATGCACTCTGCTAGTATTCCCCATATCTTTGCATGTTTCCAGAATTGCCTCATATATTCTTTAGGTATAGTGCACATATATTGAGAAGAATAGTGCACATATATTGAGATTTCTAGTTCTGGAGTGAGTTAACATATATTGAAATTAAATATGGTATAGTGCACATATATTGAAAAAAATATGTTTCCAGAACTGCCTCATATATTCTTTAGGTATAGTACACGTATATTGAAATCTCTAGTTCTAGAGTGAGTTCATTTATATTCTTTAGGTATAGTACACGTATATTGAAATCTCTAGTTCTAGAGTGAGTTAATTTATATTGAAATTAAATATGGTATAGTGCAGATATATTGAAAAGTTTTTTGCATGTTTCCAGAATTGCCTCATATATTCTTTAGGTATAGTGCACATATATTGAGATTTCTAGTTCTGGAGTGAGTTAACATATATTCTTTAGGTATAGTACACGTATATTGAAATCTCTAGTTCTAGAGTGAGTTAATTTATATTGAAATTAAATATGGTATAGTGCACATATATTGAAAAGTTCTTTGCATGTTTCCAGAATTGCCTTATATATTCTTTAGGTATAGTGCACATATATTGAGATTTCTAGTTCTGGAGTGAGTTAACATATATTGAAATTAAATATGGTATAGTGCACATATATTGGAAAAAATATGTTTCCAGAACTGCCTCATATATTCTTTAGGTATAGTGCACGTATATTGAAATCTCTAGTTCTAGAGTGAGTTAATTTAAATTGAAATTAAATATGGTATAGTGCACATATATTGAAAAGTTCTGGAGAGTTAATTTATATTGAAATCAAATTCAAATTAATTTGAGTGAGTTAATTTATGTTGAATTTAATGAGTTAGGTGTAAAATTGGAGTGAGTTAATTTAAATGGAAATTAAATTTAATATTTAATTTGAGTGAGTTAATTTATATTGAATTTAATATAAGTTAAGTATAAAACTAGATTAGAGAATTTGGAAAAAAGGAAGAAGATAATCCAGATTTTTTTTGGTATCATATTAGGGTCATGTTAAAGAACTGAGATTGAAAATTCATGTTAAATATGTTTTATAAAATTATTATAATGTTGATCTTGGATATTGCGTTGGTTATATATATATATAAGCTAAATTAGTGTTTTAAAAAACTAATTAAATGTCACTAATGACATTCAATTTTTTAAAATTTCAATAAGTGACATTAAAAAGGTGAAATATGGGTAGATACTCGTGAAATTTAACCACGTTTCTTGGTGCTACCGTGTTGGTTGTTGCTGTTGGAAACCATGTAGTGGGTCTGAAATGATATACATGTCATTTAGTGTTCAAAATTGAACACATTACACCCCTTCAAGAGGCCTCTAGCACATTGTTGGCTTGGTGGGGCCTGACCGAGGTTCATTGTTAAATAGCCGAACAAATCCCTACACTACTGGTCCTTTCGGCATCAGCCTGTGGAGTGCGGACTCAAATCTCACTCGAAGCAGTATGAGGGGATGCTGGAATCAAGTTTCCGCACCCTGAGATGGTCGTGATGTCGGTTTATTCCTCCTATTCTTGCTTTCATGCAAGTTACTTAAGTTCTAGAGCTCTTTCTGTCTAACCCTTTATTTCGCCCTTTAGTACCTCCACGAAGGGGTACGATTGCCTTTCACGCAACCCTAACCTACGGTTCAGGTACTTTCGCGCTACTAAAGCAACCGTATAACACAGATTCCCAAGTTATCCTTAAGTGTTTAATGATCTTACTAAACAATCATAGCTAGCACCTCGTAAACAAATATCTTTATTTGTGTTCAATTATCTAACGTAATTACATACATTCGCGTATCACATAAGCATTATAAATGAAATTCATACATAATATGATAAGATACATTAACCAGAAATACAAACACAAAATATGTAAAATGATTCTCTTTATTGATATCTCAAATGATTACAGACTCTATCCGCCCTGTGCACACAGCTACAGGGGTCCCCGTACTCAGCTGCAAACTTCTACCCTAGGCCTCTGCACACTCAGCTGCAAACTTCTATCCTAGGCCTCTGTGCACTCAGCGGCAGAGCCTCTACCTATGCTACGACCCGAAACTTAGACTTCTTTTCTTATCTTCAAGACTTTACCTACAACTCATGACTTCTTAAGACTACTTAGAGCTAACTTACTTAGCTCTTTTTATGCATTCCCATGCTTCACAGACGATGGGTAGATATTTATAGCCGACTTTACTTTACAAAATTAAAGGCAGACAACCCTTTATGACTCATGACACCTTTGCACTCCGTGACCACAAAATGCAGAGACTTTACAACTTTACTACAAAATTTGACCCAAAACATGGGGTTTGAGCCCCAAAACTGTCCTTGGGGGATCTCGTTCCCAACACACGTGAGAGAAGTGTTAGGTTAAATTTACGCTTAAAAAAAGTTTAAATTTTTATGGTTTAAAAAAAAATCTAAATAATAATTTAAAATTCCCTCTAAAGGTTTGCAAACATTTTTGAAAAGTTAAATTAATCCCACCATACCACCTGTCCGCCTTGTAGTTGTTGTCTAAGAACTTGAGGTATAGACTCTAGAATCTAGAGTAAGTTGTGTAGATTCTCAGGGTATATAATGCTTTTCTTCTAGGTTGAAAAGCTAGTTCATGCTTGGGTGTGAGTAGAGTTGAAGGCAGTTTTCTCCTTGTATATTGGGATGGAATTGATGTTGGAATGCGTTGGGTAGAAAAACACAACTCTGTTTTATTTTTGAATTTATTTCCGTTGCAGATGCCCAAAATATTTGGAAATATGAATGACAAGAGCTGGATCAATTATTTGGCTCTTAATTTTCAAAGATGTACTTGTTGTACAAGTGTTATCATCGTTAACTTTCTAGTTCCATTGAAGTTATCAATCTGTTGAAGGAACAATCAGTGCATGTATGTGCCTCCTCCAAGTGGCGACGCTGAAAACATCTAAGCTTACCACAATTTTAGTCCAAGTAAGTTAGAGCATCTCTATTCCCGACAATTTTGATTGTTTTTCCCCTTGTTTTCCTGTCTTTAGCGAGTATTTTGTACTTGCAGAATGTTCTTTCATCGATATTTAAGCTTCGTTTCTCTAGAGAAAATGAGTTTCAAAAATCTTTTCATATTTGATATTTTTAATCAAATAATGGGGTCATTTTTATACTTGTTTTGGTAGGTCTTTGAATTTTGAATTATTTCCACCTTGGAAGTTCTGGTCTAAATAAGTGCATAGCATAGTTTGTTTTTTCATAAACTGGTGTGTATTTGTTCTCATTGTCAAGGATCCATATCTATGGGTTTTGAGTTCAATTTTAGGTATATATATAGTTTGTTTGGGTAGTTAAGGATTCATACCTTATAAATGTTTAAAAAGGTTTCAAGATTGAATTTTTATGTAACGGTTTTATGTATATATATTCATAGGGGTTTGACCTTTTGTTGAAGATGTGTATTTATGCGTGAGATTTAGATTTATGTGTATACATTTGGTTTCATCTTGTGATTAAAGATCTACATTGATTTTTAAGAGAGGATTGTTCACATGATTAAAGATTTATGTTCATGTATAAGAGGATTTAAGTAGAAGTTTAGGCATAGCTTTAATTCTATGTGCATATAACCAAGTTGTTCATGTGGTTAAGGATCAATATCTTATACATGGATTTGAGTCGAAGTTGATGTATATTGTTTTTATGGGCATATATCTCTTTTGTTTTTGTGGTTAAGAATCTAGGTCTATGTAGAAGAGGGGTTTTCTATTTATGTATGGTTTTGAGTTCAAGTTTATCTCGGCCTGTTTAAAGTTAAGGCATAGCACTTTTATGTGTTGTTCCTGTAAATGTGTAATAGGTTTTGATTTGGTTTTTTCGTTTAATGTGTCATAGGCTTTGAGTTCAAACCTATGCATAATGCTCGGTTTGTTCTTGTGCTTCAAGATACCAATTTATGTATAAGAGGGTTTTGTTCTTGTGGGTACAAATTTATATCTATGTATATGATGTTTTGAGTTCAAGTTTACACAAATTCACTTTCAAATGTTTATTTCCTAGATGAATCATGTAACTATTTCAAGTTGAATTTTAAAATTTTATGTTCAAGAGAATTTTCGCTTTGAACCAAATCATTTTCGGAAGTTTATTTCCACTTTGAATTTGGCACTTATCTCACATTAAATATTAGAAACTTATTTCTAGTTTAATACACACACTTGAAGTTGCATTTCTAACCCAAATCTAAAGTTTTTAGACTTTATCTACTTATTTGTTTATCGGCTTGGGGATTTTAGAAACCCTAAGGAATTGTTAGTATAGGGATTTTAGCAAATCTATCACTGATAAAGAATTTACTGGTAACGTACTCTTTTGTCCCATTTTTGTCCTATTTTAATCCCTCGAAATTTTGATTTTGCAACTATGTTAATGACAAGTCTACTTCCCTTATGGTAATGATGAAAAAAATCACACCATTAAAAATAATTAATTAATAATGAAAAAAGAGTCAATAATGTTAAAAATAGATAATTATAATTAAGATTTTAAATTGTAAACTTATTTTTATAAATTTAAACAACTCATTCTCCAAAAAAAATTGAACATAAAATAATTTATTTCTCAAATGGTTGGTAATAACCATAAAGGGCATGCCCTATAAAGGCTCCATCACATATTTATTCCTTCACATATGCACTCTGACACCCCTTCTAGACATGAGCATGGGGTGGGGATAATGGAGTTCTTTCACGAGAAATAGGCTATATTTTGAAAATTTTGTGATATGTATTAAAATTTTATTAACACAGAAGATTATTAGTTGTAAAACAATTTATTAACACAAAGATTGTTAAATTTCTCTTTCTAAAAATGAAATCTTAAAATAATATATTGTTATCAATTTATTAACACAAAAATTGCTAAATTTTTCTTTCTGGAAATAAAATTTTACAATAAATTGAAATGCATTTTTTTTTTATTACTAAAAAAAACTACATGAATATATACATTCTAATTGAAATTAAAACCGGCACTTCAGATTCATTCCAAAGAAGAAAACGCACATCAAACAAGTAGTTAGTTATCACGCGCGGCAACTTATCTCGCACGTGAAATTAGCTAACAGTCAAAGCCCTGTAAGCCGTCCAATCCGTGTTTCATATCACACACTTTAACTGGTTTCACAGCTCCTATATCAGAGAACTTGTTCACTCATCTTTAACTATCAAAATAATCAACAATCCTTAGCTCCATAGCTTTGATCATGGCGTTGCATTCTTTGTTTTCGTATTCTTATCCTTCCAATTCAAATGCTCAGCACTGCACGCCACAGGTCGATCGCCAATTTACTGCTTCCCGAAAGCGTCCAGGTGAAGTAGGCTCAGACTCACAAGGGTGTATTGATCTTCAAGAAATAGTATGGCGATATGTGGATCAAATGACGAATGTTACTACCAGGAAAAGCCAAATAGTCGCAGAACAGTTACGCAGGAAACGAATGAAATATTTGTCTCTCTAGCCCACTACTTTGCAAGGTAATTATAGGTCTAAATTATATATTTGGCTTCTTTATACAGATTGACAGATGTGGATTATACGTGGAAACCATTAACTACATTAGAAAGCTCGAGGAGGATGTTCATCAACTGAAGAGAAAGAGAGACCGTCTGCTGGAAATCCAATCTGAAAAAAGAACAAACAAAATCATAGACCTAAAGGTGGCCGTGGAAATTTATGACAAGGAAGCAATTGTCAGTATTACTAGCCAGAGAACACGGAGATATATGTGGAGAATTCTGGAGGAACTTGAAAAGCATGGTCTACATGTGGAAACCTCGCAGCTTTTTACAGGAGAACATTTTGTGCTTCTATACTTCCATGTCAAGTTAAGTGACAATATTTCCCATGATCCAGCTCAGATCCAGAGTTATCTACAATGCGGGCTTCAAGCGACATTTTTTTGTTGATATGAAATTCGTACGGTTGCGGATTGCTTTGCTCTGATGGCTTGGCGCATAACCCACATGTACATGTGACTGTTGCAGGCTACAGTAGTTTCAGAACCAACTTCTATGATGGTATTGCTAATTCTGAGGATGATAGGTAATAGATTTCCAAAAGCCACGGTAAGAGGAAGACCTGGGTTGTATATTTATCTATGTTGCATTAGTTTCTAGAATCTGAGAACGTTGGAAATTTGGATAAGGGTATGTCCTGAACTGTTAGAAGTTTTTTCACAATTTCTTGAGACCTGTAATCTAACAATAAAATTATATAATATAAAAAATATTTTTTAATTATATAATTTATATAATAATTAAAATTAATATTAAATCAAAATATTAAAATCTATTTATAAATATAAATAATTTTTTTAAATACAAATATATTTTTTGGATGTCTCTCTTATATATAAAGGGTTAAGTTTATTATGAGTTATTTTTAAGAGAACAACAAAGCAATTCTAATGTTGTAATATTGACTGCTACATACAATATGCACATACAATCTTTTGTGATATATTTATATAAACAGTAAAATAAATATTTATTAGGATGACATCCCAGATATGGCCCGCCCTTAGAGGTGTCATACGCTTCTTTAACCCATCAAGAGTTTGCTCCAGTTTCTCAATTAAGGATATTCGTGTTAAAGATGTTTTTGGCCTTTTTTCCTGCTAAAGTTTCAACATAGGCTCATGTTTTGTGGGCAATTCAGCATATTCTCTACATGCTTTGTATTCCCCAACCTAGAACGTGGAAACTCCAAAAAAACCAATCTTCAAAACTCCCCTGAACTTTCCCCAACTACCATTACAACTCACTCATCACTCATCCTCAGAAAATTATGTTCTCATACAATTCCAAAACTCCAAAAATAAAATACATAATCCTTTAAAACTAAACTAGTCTCCCAGCTGTCCCAAGCGGAAGCTCCTCAAAGTGGTTCCGCCGTAACAGAAATATTTATAAATACAAGTTTTAACCGAACATAATTTATCTCCATCTATTAAGTGCGTACTTGTTATTTCTATTGGCAGGGCCTGCTACTAGAGCTACTTACTAGTAGTTAATTTAGTCACACTTTTAACCTCAAATGCTAAACTCGGTGTCTCAACCCACTTCAAAAATGGGCATATAGTATTTTATCAATTTTAGTTTTGCGCTGGAGTGAGCCATTGTTTAACAATATTGGATTCTCTTACCATAATGTGTTTTTTTGGTGTCTCTACCATGTGGCAGGTTCTATTTTTACAATTTAAGGGATGATTAAATTGGACAGTCCATTGGTGAAAGAAATTGGAGGGTGTCTTATACAGTGTAGGGTGCAATTGTTAGTCAACACGTCGGAGAAATTATGTGCAGAGTGATATAATTAGTCAACACGTGAAATAACTACACGCTGTGGTTTCGAAATTCGTCATAAATACCCTAGTCATAGGTGGAATCTTTATGTTTCGGCATTTAGAATCTTGATGTCTGGGATTTTAATGTTTTAGTAGTAAAAATCACTTATCACATAGCTGTCAGAGATTTTGAATCAGTTTTGAATCGATGCATAATCCTTTTGTTATAGTCATGCATACAGCTAGGGAAGTGCCCCAACCTCAAGAGATCGTGAACTTCATAACCCACTCCTGCAAAGGCGGAATCCAGCAGTTTTGAACTTCAACAACCTACTAGGGTTGAATCCAAGGATCTCAAACATCGAAATCCACATGATGTTTAGAGCATTTCTGAGTTCTGTTTATGATATGTTTAAGATTTATGGATTCCGTTTATATTCTCTACATAGAATAGACGGTCTTAAGCAAAACCGTAGCTGGATCTGGTAGTAAAACTCTCGGGCAGCAACCAATTGAACAGACAGGTGTTTCCACTGGATCAGCCATGCGCACATGCAACGATGCATTCAGCGTCTCCTGCTTCGACGATTAAACTGTAGGAGTAGTCTCCGCAGCGTCAATTTGTCTGGGAATGGACGTCGGTAGGAAAAAATTCTAATTGCAGAAAGGTATCGAAGTATTTTTTTTAACTGCAGAAAGGTATATCGGCGCTGAAGTTTAAAAAGGAGTTTATGGTTTTAGAAAAATTCAGCGGTGTAAATTTCCATAGAAAATAAAAATTTAAATGCAATTTTAGGAAAAATTTTAGGGTATAGTGAATGGTTGAAAAGTAGTACCTAAATACACTAAACAATTAATTGAATGGCAAAATAGAGATGACAAAGCTAAGTTTATTGTTGGACTTGCTCTTTTAGAATTGCAATTACATTTTGTAGATCTCACTAAACAATCTAATGAAATATGGAAACATTTGACTCAGCTGTTTGGTGTAAAAGCTACAAATGTAAAATTTTCCATAAAATTGCAATTATTTAGACTGAAAATGAATGAAGAGACATCTATGTCCACTCATGTAAATAATTTAATCTCTTAAGACAATTAGCTGAAGAAAGTGCCAAGGTGGAGTATGAAGATGCTAAAGCAATATTACTAAATAGTTTTCCTTCAAGTTATAGTAATGTTGTCTTCACTTTGAGTCAAATGTCGGCACAATAATTGCATGAAAAAATTGCAGCACTTCTAGCGAAAGAAAAGAGACTAAAACCAAAGGATACAAAAGAGAACTCTACAATAGAAAACACATCGTTTACAAAGACAAGGATGAAAAAGAAAAATGCAAACAAAAGTAAAATTGGATGCTACTATTGCAGGAAAATTGGGCATAAAGCGTGGAATTGCAAAAGTCGTGCCAATGATTTGTTAAAAGGGAAAGAATCAACGAATAATGAAGAATTTAAACCTCTTAAACTTTTTTAGAACAACTTAGTGAAAAGGCTCAACATGGATGGTTGTTCAGATAGTATGGTAGTTGCGGATCTTGGGAAGAATCCCTCATTCGTTGAAGAAGTGGGAGTGGTCTTATAATGGGGTTATGCCACAGCTTGGGAGGATGTTCAGTGTTGACTTCGGGGGTGTTCAGGAGTTGAACTCACGAATCCAACTTGCCGACTACACCTTTACGATGGTTATGAGGCAATTAGATGGAGTCTATATTGATAAGTTGTAAACTTAAAAAATGACTGTGTATTTTGTTGTTTGTGGATGATTTCAATAAATTTATGTAATGTAAGCATTAAGAGGGGATGTTGGAGTTAATGCCTACGTCCTATATTTAAGATGTTGGTTTGTTGAGAAATTCTCTCAACCTCTCCTTCTAAGTTAGGAATAAGTTAGATCTAAGAAACTCTATATATTAATGTGTGGGTTAAACGCATACACCTTTGTGTGAAATATATTAATGCTTTCAGCGTCTTTATCAATAGCCTAGATAGTCCTTGTCTCAATAGCCTAGATAGTCCTTGTCTAAGGAGGGGTTTACCATAAGCCAAATAGCTATGAGACCTGTGGAGTTATGGTTTTATTAATGCATTATGAGACCTGTGGAGTTATAGTTTTATTGCATGGTCAGTATTTGTTGATTCTTGGATTTAAAATTTAATGCTGGCATATATTGCTCAATAAAACATACTTGGATTTAAAATTTAATGGTGACATATACTGCTCTATGAAACAGATATTAATGAAACAATAATTCCACAAATATTAATTGAAAAGTATATTATAACCCAAATTACCTTTCAATGAATACACAATAAATCACTAATTATTCAACAATTACCATCCAATACACAATAAATTACTAATTACCCAAATTACCATTCAATGAATACACGATAAATCACTAATAATTCAATAATTACCATCAAATGAATACAAAATAAATTTCTAATTACCTAAATTACCATTAATACACGATAGATCACTAATAATTCAATAATTTACCCAAATTACCATTAATACATGATAAATCACTAATAATTCAATAATTACCATCAAATGAATACAAAATAAATTTCTAATTACCTAAATTACCATTAATACACGATAGATCACTAATAATTCAATAATTTACCCAAATTACCATTAATACATGATAAATCACTAATAATTCAATAATTACCATCCATTGAATACACAATAAATTACTAATTACCTATTATCACCCTCATTCTCGCGGTATTTGTGAAAATCAATGTAACTACTTAGAGATTATTCCTACTCGTGTTATAGTATTTTATCATTAACCAAAAAAATTATGATATATATTAAAATATTTTTAGTTTCTTATAAATTATGATATATATTAAAATATTTTCAGTTTCTTAAATAGTTTTTTATCTAAATTAAGTTTGATGTATTAGTAAAAATAACTATAAAATATATTATTTGGTTCGAAAATAATTATATTTGTTGGTTTGAAATGCATTGGTCAAAAATTTCTCTTATATGATTTCTATTGAAAGGCTTTTCTTAATTCATTATGAATCACAACACAGAAAAATATTTCTTTTATGTGATTTCCATTGAAAGACTTTTCTTAACTCATTACGGATTATAGAAACTTAAATACATAATTTTTTTTTATTAAAATAGATTTTTTTTTAATAAAAACACTAAATTTTTTTTTGATGTTCTACTTAATAAATAATCATATAAAGATGTCTATGTGATCATTAACGTTTTGGATAAGTATTCTCAAATAAATTTAAAACTTTGTTGATGCAAGAATCATTTTAAAATATTTTTGTAAATATAAATTTTATAAATTTAAAAAAATAATAATAATTTACCAAAAAATAAATATTTTTTAGTTAATAATATTTTAAAAATATTATATTTTGATTGTGTTTAAGAATATTTCAAAAATTGACAATTTATATCTTAATTAATTTTTGTCTAAGTTTCATATCTTCACATTCTAGATCAAGATCAAAAGAATGTTCATTTATAATTAATAATTTGATGGTTTACCAATTACAATTTCAAATGATATTGGATATGTTATTTAAGTGATAAGAAACGTCCAATTATGAAGTGATATTAAGGATTTGATTTTGCATCATTTTATGGCATTTAGTTGAACATGAAAATCATGGTCCTAACTCCTTTTAAAATGATTATTCAAGAAACCACTAACACATATAACTCTTATCTTATTCACTATATTTCTCAAATACTTTTTACTTTGAAATCTAATGAAAATAGTTAATTTCTCTTGATTGATTAAACAGAAATGGTTATTTTTAATATGCAAGTAAAGACAATAGAATTTCTTTTGATTGATTAAACAGAAATGGTTATTTTTAATATGCAAGTAAAGACAATAGACCTAGCTCTACATATCGTGTTGAAAAAGTTTCTCTTTAGAAGCTATAATTAAAATGGTTTCCTCATTAGGGATTGATCTCATATCTCTATTGGATATAAATTATTTCAACATGGGAAAAAATGATATCAATGAATCCAAAAGAATTTTGATAAGTTACAAATAGCTAATTCATTTTAATAAGAAGACACTTCTATGAGCTTACTCTAAAATCAACGAATTGGAACACCATTGTACCATGTAGCATGTCGACATTATGGATTTGTTGATTCAATAGAATCAAATGATTCATTTACTGGAAGTTGATAACTTCGGATAGAAATTTTGCGTTGATTCTTTATGATGCAAGCCCAATTTTGAGCCTACTACCCACGGTACCAACATTGTCTAAAAGGTGCTTTCTTCAAGCCAGCACTGGTTGCTTTACGAGATTATAAAATCCTTCATATAAATTATAGTGAGAGGATTTAAATATAAGTGGGGGCAACCGAAATGAATACACATACAAACCCTTTATTCTTTTCTAACACAAGACTTCCGTGGCCCTTCTATACTTCTTGACCAGCCTTCGCGGCACTATCTACAATTACCACAATGCTTCTCTACGTTAATGCCCCTCTTTAATACTTGACCCCTTTACCTATTCTCCAGCACCAAAGCTCCTCTTTTAAGTTTTTTCCATGGAGCCTCGCTTTATTTCTCATGCATAAAACGCGGCTCAAATTTCGGCCTTTCCTTTTAATTGCTTGTTTTTCGAACTTTCGGGTGGCACGCTTGCCACACAAACCCGCTCCTTTATATGTCAGCGGAATAAAAAGAAAACTCACAACAACCCATAGGGATAGGAACTCCAAGCGGGGCCCACTTGTTCCTCACCAATGTTTCCAACCATGCCACGTCCACCCGACGGTTAGTCGGCCCGACAGTCCCTTGTATGTTCTTCCTTCTACTTCCTTCTACTGTCCGGGATTAAGACCTCCGACCTAGCTACTATCATTTCTATCTCCCGAATATGTCTATTATCGTATCTTGGTATCGTTACTTAATGATTTCCTCTTTCCTTCGAAAAGACTAAGTGTTTTCTCCTACGTCCTCTTGCATGTCCTCGACTTCCTTCGTTTCTCTTGCAATTTTATTTCTTCCTATGGATCTTGAAATTAAAGATACACCCTGCACTCCTTCAAAGTTAATAAACTAATTGTTGCACCCTTTGTCCATGCTCCTACTGCACAACTCTGATTGTTTGGATAATTTCTTTGTGCTCTAGTTCTTCTATTGCCCACTTTGATCTTACTCTGCAACGAGATAATTGATCAGTTATCTTTTCTTCCAATCTCTCCTTCTTACTTATTCAAAGCACTATCACACCTTTGCACTACTCTAGGCCTACAAAAAAAGGTATATAAATATGTGAATCCTTCCTTAGCTTTAACATATAATTAAGCATATGCACATAACAAGTGGTCAATTAATAACAAGGCTCACATTTTGGATCCACACACTCAAAATAGTGTATCATCATATATTATATACAAAAAATTACTAAGGCTCCTTGGCCTAGAATACATTGTTCGTCCCTCTCTCGGCCTTTTGGCCTTACTTGGCCCAAAAACCTCTCGAATCTCTCTATGCACTTCACCACTATTTCATGAAATTTATTACCTAATTATAAAAATGGGATTCTGAAGTAAATTCGGTTCAAATTCACTATTTTGTCACCTAAGCTAGACCATTTAGACCCACAATTCTCTCAAGAGATCTAACTAATTCTAAATCTCTCTAATTCTCTCAATATTCCTGATACTTCTCCCAAAGAATAGATTTTATTACAATTATATTTCCAAATACATGTTTTTTCTAGAACTCTCTAAAACATAGGAAATACCATAATTAAATAATTACATTCAATTAGGGAACCAACTCCCTTGGTAAATGAAAACCCCTAGGTCTAGCCAAAATACAATTTTGACTTGGAATTTTTAAAGCGCCTACATCATATTGCCAAGGTGAAAAAAATTAATGGTCTCTTGAACATGTGTTGATGAAATTATGTTTTCCTAGATCCCAAAATTTGTTTTCCAATTGATATTTTTCTTTGTTATGTTATTGTTATGATATTATCTTCTACATTCCTCCAGGCTTCCAAACTTTGTGTTGTAGTTCTCCTCCTTCCTTTTTGATGTATACTCATTCAACCATCTACAATATGTTTTCCTTTATTCCCTTCCGCCCTAAGCACCTCTTCTGCTAGGGCTTCTTCAACATGATCAACTTCCTTGTTTCCTCTATTTCAAGATCTAGCTTGTCCTCTGGCTGGCATAAATCATTGGCTCCTTGCTGAAATTTGTTGTTTCCTTGTTGAACTTTTTTGTTTTCATCCATTGACATATCAAGATACCAGTTGCTTGGGATTGTTTCCACCATTCCTTGCATTTTATGCTACAAATTTCCATCAATGTTGTCCACTTTTTTATGCATCTCCTTCGTGGAAAAGTTGACCTCATCCTTAATTGGACTGTTGCAGTCTATTGTCCTCAGATTCTCTAACTAGTCTTCTAAAAATCTTAATTCAATTGTAATGTTTTCCATGCTTACTTCTCCGCAATCCTCTAGGTCCCCTTCGAATGGTTCTTGTACTTCATCAATTAAAGTATTTCAAATCCATGTCACTGGTTCTTGCACATATTCATTACCTACAAACACAAACCAATTTCTAGTTTTAAAAATATGAGACCCTGAAGTCTCCTTTGTTGCTTCCAACATCTTTCCCTCATGCAACACTAAAACTTCCAAGTTCCCATCAAATCTGCCTTTTTCATAGTAACAAATTTCTCCTCATCATCCTCAGTATCTACACACATGTTCTCCTCATTCTCAATTTGTTCCTCCATATCTTCATTTTGACTAAATTCTAAAGTCAATTCTGTCTTCTTCTCAACCTGTTCAATAATAGCTAGTGACTATTATTCATCTCTCCACACAAAAAAAAGATAAAATCAATGTTATACCCTTCATCTACAATAACCCCTACATTCACACAATGATTGCTAAAATTAAAATCAATATGGCCTTTATCTTCTATCGAAATTTCAGCCATAACCTGTTGATTGTCCAAAATTTTTGTGAGATTATCAAAAGCTCTCATCCCAGCATCTTCATCATTGTCATCCTCTCCTAGGATTGATCCTCTTTGGGTGCATAGATGCACTCTGCCTCTTCCTCGGATTCAAATTCTCTGAGCATCCTAAACCATATTCTGATCAGATGCTTCATCCACTTTCTCTGATTCCTTGCATGGAATTTCTTGACAAGCCATTAAAGGCGTTTCCCAATATAAATTCCATTTCTCAACCCTTTCAGCAACTGCTTCATCTGTTTTTTTAGTTTCTTCTTAAGTTTGTTGAGTTCTTCCTTTATCTCATCTATCTCCTTCTCTCTTTCTTCCTCACTCTTTTTCCTTTTGCTAGTTATTTCAGAATTTTTCCCTCTTTGACTGTGACCTAACTTGGAACCCATCACATGATTTTCCGTAGCTATTTTTCCTCTTCTTTCATCTCTTTGTGAACTCTCCTTGTTCACCTATGAGCTACAACAAGGCTTATCTCTCTCTCTCTCTAGGAAATTCTACCCACACTCATTGTGGAACTACCTACAACAACTTCTACCCAAGTTCTATGTGTTGGAAGTCGTCGTTCTCCTGGTTCTCTATAGTAGAACTGTTTCTCCTTCTTCTAGAGAATACTTTCTCTTCAGCGTCAAAAGTTTTTAGGTTGCTACACTTTCACCTGCTCACATTCTCTTTGAGAACTTTGTTGTCCTCACCTCTTCTTTTGCAACAATTTAATTCTTCTGTTGGGTTCTTGTCACAATCTATCTTCCTTACAACATTGTTGGCTATCTAACTAGTGTCACTTCTTTCTGTTTCATCCTCTAAGCTTGTTTCTCTGGTCTTCCAAAAGCTCCAGTTTGCTATATAATTTTTCCTTTTTGTGGAAGTCTTTAGCACTCATAGACCTCAATGCTCCTCGCTTTCTTTAGATTTCACCCTATATTAAAAAATATTCAAATTATAAAAACAAACAAATTTACCTTTTTCCAGATCTCTCCTTAGTCCAATCGAGCATTTTTCGTTTCTTGTTCTTCTTTAGGAGCTTTTATTTTTTGTCTTGTAATCTTATTCTTTAGGGCTTTGAATGCTTTGATACCACATGATTCAAGCCCAATTTATAACCTGTTATGCACAACCCTACTCCTATCCAAAAGGCACTTCCTTCAAGCCAACCCTGGTCGCTTTACAGGATTATAAATCCCTGTATATAAATTACAGTGAGAGGATTTAAATATAAGTGGGAGGAGCTGAAAGGGTTACACGTACAAAACCTTTATTCTTTTCTAACATAGGACCTCTGTTTCCCTTCTATACTTCTTGACCATCTTTCACGGCACCGTCCCAATTACCACAATTCTTCTTTGCGTTAATGCCCCTCTTCAATAATCGACCCCTTTTCCTATTTTCCAACACTAACACTCCTCTTTTAAACTTCGTCCATGGAACCTCATTTTATGTCTCATGCATAAAACCCAAACTCAAATACCAACCTTTCATTTTAATTTCTTGTTTTCCAAAATTTTGGGCTAAATCCCTTCCAAGTGACCCACTATCCATGCAAGAATGTTACTTTATATGTCGATGCAATAAAAGGAACACTCCCAAGGATCCGTCGGGACAGGAACTCCAGGAAAGACCCACTTGTTCCTCCAACCAATGCTTCCATCCCACTTACAATTAGTGGAGATTACAAAGCCCTATGGTAAATAACTCTAGGTAAACTCCACTTGGTCCTCTAATTTAATGGTTTCTAACAGCTCTATTAGTCTCGCATAATAAATAGAAGGCATTACAAATGTCGTCAGGGTGGAACCTCTAGTTATGAAGCCTCTTGGCGGGGTCTACTATGCCACATCCGACTGACACTTAGTCTACCCGACACTCCCTTGTACGCTCTTCCTTCTACTTTCTGCGATTAAGACCTCCAGCCTAACTGTCATTTTTGTCTCCCGACTTTGTCTAATCCTGTATCCCGATGTCATTACTTAATGATTTCCTCTTTCCTTTGAAAAGACTAAGTGTTTTCTCCTACGTACTCTCTCTTATCCTCAACTTCCTTCATCACTCCTACAATGTTCTTTCTTCCTATGGATCTTGAAATTAAAGATCCACCCCATACTCCGTCAAATTTAATAAGCTAATTGTCTCACCATTTTTCCATGCTCCTGTTGCACAACTCTGATTATTTGGATAATTGCTCTGTGCACTAGTTCTTCCACTGGCCACTTTGGTCTTACTCTGCAGTGGGATCATTGATCACTTCATTGATCAATGATCTATGCTTCCTGTTGGAGAGGTAAATCCCCTCTGCGGACAGAGGCGATCCCACTAGCCCAAAATGGGTCTAGCAACAATCAATTCACGCTACCATGCAAGTTCCTAGTTGCAAACTGAAAGTGGATTATGAGAACCAACCTGGAGTCCAACGCTAATTTCGAAGAAGAGTTGATACTCCCATTCCCTTGCTTCGGCAGGTCACAATCCTCACGATCCCCGCGAACGGATACCTGCACATGAAAAGAACGAAGCGAATACAAGCATAAAATCCACGAAATACAACTATATTTCAGTCAGAAAGGAAATAGATCAAACATTATCATGATGAACAATAAGATCGGAACCATAATAGTAGTCGTTTATTAATGAATAATCAACAGAGAAAGATACAGCCAAAGTTCTGACGTTGAACCTCTCCTCTGGCTGGGCGAGCAGCTATATATGTCTTGCAATAGACCTTCTCTCTCTCAGACTTCCGGCAGCATAACCTCCCTATGCTTCAAGACTCTTACTATCACTGAAGACAAGCGTTATCATAACTAGCATTACTCCAAAAACTAGCTTGTCAAATGCATGAGGACAAACTTTTATAGATGGAGAAGGGAGGAAGATACAATGCATCAGGACACCCAATGTGGATTGGCATTATCTCCAAAAGTCGTTGTAGATAGATGTCAAGGATAGATGATGACTCGTCGACATCTAGAAGATGAGCATTATCCTCAAAAGACTTCGTGACTTGAAGGGAAAAAAAATCTGGGCACGCGTTTGTCAAAAATCATTACCAAACTTGGTTGGCACGGGTGTTGTTCCAAGACAGAGCGCCAATGGTCACACCCTCTTTTGAGGATCTCATTGATTGGCGCGGGTAGGACATTGTGGACCCGCGCTAATGGAAAAAGGGCAGTTTTTAGGGATATTTTGCAGGAGGTGTCTTCAGGGAACATGAAGTACATACTTAGGGGAACATAATGCAAGTGTTTTTAGGTTATGTCACTGCTCACAGGTCCTGGAATGAGTCCTCCAAAGTACGGGAACAGGGGTAATAGGGACGGTGACCAATGGTGACAAATTACTGTGTAACACTTCCAATCTTGCCTTCTCACATCTTCAAAGAACTATTTCTCCTCTACACTACTCGGGTCCTGCAAACAAGGTATATAAATACATGAATCCCCCCTAAGCTTTAACATAATAATTAAGCATATGCACATAATAGGTGGTCAATTAATAATAGGGGTCGCATTTTCGATCCACACACTCAAAGTAATGTATCATCATATATTATATACAATAAATTACAAAGGCTCCTTGGCCTGAAATACATCATCTGTCCCTCTCTTGGTCTTTTGGCCCTACCTGGCCCAAAAACCTCGCGAAACTCTCTATGCACTTCGCCACTATTTCATGAAATTGATTACCTAATTATACAAATGGGATTTTGAGCTAATTTAGGTTCAGATCCACTATTTTCTCACCTAATTCAAAACCTATTTTATTCTCTCAATATTCTTGATACTTCTCCCAAAGAATAGATCTGATTACAATTTTATATCTAAAAACCTATTTTTTCTTTAACTCTCTAAAACATAAGAAATACAATAATTAAATAATTACATTCAATTAGGGAACCTACTCCTTTGGTGAATGAAACCCCTAGGTCTAGCCAAAATACAATTTTGACTTGGAAGTTTGAATGCTTTTGCATCACTTTTAAAAAGACAATATGGCATTAGCCTCAAATAATCAGGTCAAGTAGATTAGGCCATGCACTCAATGAGGAATAGGTTTGGTTCTATGAGGAGGAAATGATGGGTGTAGACTTTTAATAATAAGATTATAAGTTATAAAATTATTTTTAATTTGATCTATCCATCTTCAATATTCTCTAGAGATACTTCACCCCAAACCTCACATCCATATAAGATAATAAGATGACGAGAGCATCAAATAGGAGATTTTTACTATCTCATAATAAAAGGTCTACTAATTACACTTGCATTAAGGTAATTTTGAGGTCTACAATGGGCCTCCTAAAAGAAATGTACAAACAAAATAAAATTTACAAGAACCAATAGGATTCAATATGATGATGTCAACCATGGGGGATTATTCACTATGTTTGGAGTAAAAAAGTCAAAAGATTAAAAATAATAAAATAATAAAACTATTTTTTCAACTCATATTTTCAACTTATCTCCCTAAGGTTTTACTCATATTTCGAGCGAGAGTACTCGTTGGATGCAAAATTTAATTCCTCATCCAAGGATTACCCATGTTGCATACTTTCGATGGACCTTGCTACACGAAAAATGAGAAATACATGAAAAAATGTGATTGCAATCATGTTTTTCATGTATTTCTCATTTTTTTCATGTAGCAGGATCCATCGAAAGTATGCAACATGGGTACTCCTTGGATGAGGTATCAAATTTTTCATCCAATGAGTGTTTCCACTCCAAATTTGAGTAAACCCATAGTGAGATAAGTTGAAAATACGAGTTGAAAAAATAGTTTTTTCCTTTTTCCCTCTAAAATTTGATGATGCAATCTAATCTTATTTTATTATTTCCACTATTATTTTATAATCTCCTTAGGATGCCCATTTTAGACTTCAAAAATCCTTTAATGTTTGCAATTCCATGGTTGGCTTGCATTTAATAGAAGATCCATTGCATCAACTTGAGTAGGTACAGTAAGAAAAGTAGTATCTTGTATGGGCATGGATAAGGAGCATGTGAGGAAGTGAAATTAGAGGAAACTATGAAGAGTTAAATACTTGTTAGGACACTAATGCCACAAGAGAAATATGAGACAATGTTGGAGATGACTAATTGGTGAACCAAATGACTTATGGGTAGTTTGCCTTGGTGTTCTAAGTTTTCTCCATGGATATTTTAGTGGTTACCAACTCGTTAATTGTTTGGCTTTTAGCAATTTTGTAGGTGTTTAGCTCTTTGGTTTTCCTAGGGGATCAATGTCTTGTTTCCACATCTTAAATATTTATGCTCCATTTGACTCTAGATAAGGGTTTTGGAATCGGTTGGATTCTTTTGGACTATTAAAAACTGGTTCTCTTATTCTAGCTGGTTATTTAAATTTGAATGTGGTTGTGATATTTGGGATTTGAAATGAAAATTAGATCCTCTGGGGAGTTTCTTTAAGGAACTTTTTGGGATGAACCATTTAGTGGATATTTTATCATACCCTCTTATTCCAACTTGGAGGAATGGTCATACTAGTGGGGATGGGATTTCAAAAATATTGGATAATTTCTAGGTTCATGAAAACCTGTTGGAGCGGCTACATTCGATGCATTCTTGGGTTGTTCCACTGATGTTGTTTTATCACGATCCTATTATTCTCCAATGGTATTGTAACACCCTCTTCCCACACTTAACAAAGATAACCAGTCCACCAGGGTAAATATGTGACGAAGAGTTACTATGATATCATTCAACTCCCCAAGTACAATTAAGGAAGTGGAATCGACAAAACAAAACCAAATTGACCTTCCTCAGGAACTATAGGACCCCCAAGGGCTCACCAACCACTCTAGGTGCCCAACCCCTAAGTTAACTTGACTTTTACTGAACTAGAACCCTAGTCACTCCCATGAAAAGCCCTTTATTGTGATTGTAACCCTCCAGTCATTCCCACAATAAGGCCTCCATGTGACTATAGTCTTTTTCAGGTAGTTTTGTCTCAGTGACCCCGAAATTTGAGCCACTATTTTAGGCCTAGGACTTAGACCTCTACCTAGAACTTGATGGAATTCTAAAAAATGATAAATAACAAGAATACAAAGCCTCTAATGCAAAACTTGAACATGGACCTGACCTTACTCATTTTAACCATGATGGGAATTTCGTTAAAAACATGTACAGGTCATAAAAACACATCGAAACATAGGAACCTCATACTAATATGAGATCTGTCAATAAGGTCCAATGCCCTCTCACAATAGCTGCATTATCATCTATTAGGTCATTCATTCATTAACATTTCATCTGCTAACCAAAACATGATGAGAGCCATAACTCAAATCCATCATTAACCATGTTTGTAACCAACATATAATCATATAAACAACAATAATATAAAAACCATCATAGCCACATAATAACAAGTACATTTACACAGAACACAAGAAGAAAATATCTCTTATTAACATATGCAAATCTAACCAGGTCAAGGACTTCCATGTACCACCTGACCATAGATTGGGCTGAACTAAATATTTCTTTTAGCTAATCACCCCCATGCCATATGCCAATCATGGATGTGGGATTGCATGGAATAAAACAAGAAAATAAAACTAGGTATTCCAAATGCCAAATGACCTCAGCCCTCAACCAGTGATTCCACCTCATGGTCAGACATCACTAACCATCACCAAATTAGTCTCTATATAAGTTGTACAGGGATCCAGAACATTTGTTCCAACCCAGCTTCTAGGACTAGTAACTTAACCCACAGCTATTGTTGGGCTCCAGAGTGTTTGTCCAACTAAGGATTCTAGGACTAGTAACTCAACCCACCAAGGGCTCCAAAGAGTTTGTCCAACCAAGGCTTCCACGACTAGTAACTCAACCCAAGTTGTTATAAGGCTTTGAGAGCGTTTGTCCAACTAATAATCTAGGAACTAATAACTCAACCCATATCCATAAGGAACGTGAGAACCAACCATAAAATAAAAGATAAAATCCACAACACCATGGCTATCCAGGAAATGGCAAGGCTAGGAAAAACCACTTTCAATCTAGGCAATCCTCCATGCCAATGACAGATCATAACCAAATAACCGCATGCATATTCCATGCATGCAAAACTAATAAGGAAATCATACATGTGACTCGGTACCTCTAAGAAAAACATGTTGTAGTTGTTGATCTTGATGTTCCCTTGTGCTTTCCTTATCTTTGTTTTCCTTCTTTCTTTAAATCTCAAGTAAGCCACACTCCTCCAAGTGTGCTCCAAGAAAAATCTAAGTGTCCAAGAGTATGAGAGAGTAGAAGAGAGAGAGCTCCAAGCTAAAACTCACAAAAGTTATGTACTAATCATCAAAAGCCTTTTTATCAAAGAGGCCTCTATTTTCTTCAATTTCCATTATTTTTCCTTCATTTTCCTCCTCACATGCAACTTGTGACCTTTCACCTTCCTTTTCTCCTATTTTCCACTATTTCACAAATAAAATGCCAATTAATGCCATTTTTCCTTTGCCAATTTCCATAGTCATTAATTAATCACTAGTGATCCCCATCACTATTTTTTTCCCAACATTCACCTTGGAATACGTGTCCCATGACCTTAGTTATTATTTTGCCTTTATTAAATTTATTACAAGGATTTTTAACCCAAGGCTATTATAGACCCCTCCCCTTTAGGGGAGCACCATCCTCGGTGTTCAATGACACTTATAAACCAACAACCACATGCTGCTTATGGAGCTTTATAACAAATCTCGATGTAGCATTTACATTATGTCCATATATTGAAAATATAACCGACATATCATGAACACCATATTGTTTATTGGAGCTTTATAACACAACTCATTGCGGTATTTACAATAACAACCATACATAAATATGTACATATACCAAAACTACTTTCCCTCAACTGGAAAACAATGAAGAATACATATCCTGCATCTAATCAACCATCTCCCATGCAGCTTCATCGGGTCCAAAGTTTTTCCACTACACTTTAACCTGCTTGATTGCTCTATTCTAGAGCATGAGCATATTTCTCTGCAAAATGCACTGAGGTTCCGACTGGGATTCTCATTTTGGTTCCACCTGCAATACATACCATTCAATCACATAATCAACATCCTTAACATACTTCTAAAGTAATGAAAAATGGGAAACATCATGGAATTTTACTGTCGAGGGCAGTGCAAGTCTATAGGCCCTCACTGGTCCAATTCTCTCAAGGATCTCGAAAGGCCCACAATACCAAGGTGTTATATTCGCACATTACCCAATCCTCAAGCATTTTTTCTTTGGCTTGATATGCAAGTACACATGCTCCCCAACCTCAACTCCTTAAATGCCCTGTGTTGATCAGCATAGCTCTTATGTCTATCTTGTTTCGCCTTTAGATTCTTCTTAATAACCTGCATTTCATGTTCCATCTCTAACAACATATTCTTTTCGATCAATACCCTGTTCACTGGATTGCTCCAACTAATAGAAGTATTACAACTCCACCCATAAAGTTCCTCAAACAGACTCACCTTCAAAGATTCCTGATACCCGTTGTTGTAAGAAAAATCAACCAATGGAAGGTACTCTTCCCACTTTCATTATTGATGCATAACATACATTCGCAATATATCCTCCAGTATCATGTTGACCCTCTCTGTCTGTCCATATGTCTGTGGATGATAAGCTATGCTAAAGGCCAACTTTGTACGCAATCCTGTAGATAACTCTTTCCAAAAACTGGAAGTGCACTTGGCATCTCTATTTGATACAATCTTCTTTGGAACACCATGAAATCTCACTATATCTTTGATGAAGGCTTGTGTTACATCACTACCTGAATATGTAGACTTCATCTAAATGAAGTGTGCTACTTTGCCAGCCTATCCACCACAACCATGATGGAATCATTCTCTCTAGATGTCCTCGGAAAACCTGTAATGAAATCCATATAAATGACCTCCCATTTCCACTTTGGAATTGGAATCTGTTGTAGTAAACCACCTAGATGCTTACACTCGACTTTTACCTGTTGACAATCCAAGCATCTAGCCAAAAAATCGGCCACCTCTTCCTTCAGATTCAGTTAGTAGTAGAACTTCTTCACTACTGTCAACATCTTCTGATATCCTGGGTGACCTGAATACAACTTAATCATCAAATTATCTCAAGAGAAGCTTCCTGAGTTGACTTTTGTCTAGCACATAGATATTGTTCCTAAACCTGATAAAAACATCTATTGTAAGGTGATAGTCCACATCCTTTTCACCTATACCCTACTACTATAACCTATGCCTAAGCTCCCTATACCTGTCATTTTGTTGACCTGCCTGTAAGATCTGATCCTATAAATTTTTCCCATATGAACTCATATATCCTATATGATTTACCTGTACCCTTCTGCTAAGAGCATCTACAACCTTGTTTTCCTTTCCCTTAATGTACCTAATATCGAAGTCAAACTCATTGATCATTGCCAACCATCTATTTTTCTTAGCATTCAGATTTAGTTGATCAAATAAGTATCTTAATCCACTCGAATCACTCATCAAGATAAATTTCCGATCAAGAAGATAGTGTCTCCACATCTTCAAAGCACGAGTGATCGCTACCAACTCAAGACCATGTGTAACATAATTCTACTCATTCTCATTCAAGTTCCTTGATTAGTATCATGCCATGTGTCCCTCCTATATAAGGACTCCACCAAGTCCTCTTTTGAAAGCATCTGTACACACCACAAACTCTTTGTCTGGACCTGCAATCTTTAGAACTAGAGAATTTGTTAAAAATTACTTCAACTACTCAAAATTTGTTACATTTCCTTTGCAATGATGTAATAGGAAAAGAAATTCGTGAGAAGTTCCTGATGAACCTCCTATAATAACCTATTAACCCCATAAATGATCTAAATTCATCCACATTCCTAGGAGCTTCCCATTCCATGATATCTTTTATCTTTTCGAAATCCACTTTTATGACTTCCTTGGAGACAACATGCCCCAAGTAGTTTACCTATGTTGGAAAGAAACTTGAATTACTAAGCTTGTGTTGTAGCGGCTGCAAAACCCTCCAAAAAATTTTCTTACGCTCAAATTTCAGAGCCTTGCTTGGTCTTTCCCTTTATTGTTGCAAACATTTGAGCTCATTTCATGAGCTTTCTTAGAGTCTTTTAACCCCTTTTGCTTGTTTGATAAACTGTCATATTTTTTCTTGTTTAATTGTTTTTTCGATCTGGTGGACCTTTCTAGTGATTTTGAAGGTTGGTCTTTGTGTATTCATTTTTCCTAGCTATGTAAACAACCGTCACACTCATACACATAGTTTTAAGCATTTTCGCACAAGTGTCGCACCGTCCTCCTAAAGTCTATGTCAGGTGTCACACTTGTCACTTCTTGTTATAAGACAGTTACACAGAGGGTAATTCTTTGTCTTGTTGTTCCAGTGGTCTATGATGTCGCGTCATCGAAGTATGCTAAGAGTGCGATCACAAGTTCAATTACTACACAAGTTCACCTTCCTTCCTCACTTAGCCATTTCTCTGAAAATATTCCCAACCGGGAAACTCAGTTTCACTGGACCCTGTCTTAACTGCACACTGTGCAATCTCAGCCCTCAATGATGCAACCTTGCTTCCTGGAACTACACACTGCGCAATCACTATCCCCTAGGGCAGTTTCGCTGCGCAATTCTAGAGCTAAGAAGCATGCCTTCATCCCTAGAATTACGCAGTAACTCCTCCCAGCCTGACTTGAATTGTGAACTTCACAATATTAGTCCCCAAGTTTCTCCCCTTGCCTACTAGAATCTCATAGTGTGCAAAGAGCCCAAACTACCTTTCCTCCCAGAACTGAACATAAGTGCCCTCCAGTGTCCTCCCTTTGCGGAGTTCATTGACCTCATGAACTATGCAAATTTTTCCTCCAGGTCTCTCTAGTGCCCAGTCCTTATTATCTCTTAAAACTATGCAGATCTGTTTCCGAGGGTCCCATCCCGCATCAGTCATTGATTGTCTCAACTACGCAGTCCTATCTCCAATTGGCCCCTGCGCAATTTTTTCCCTCAGTGAGGACTATGCTTAGAAGTTCCTCAATCAAGCCTGAGTTGCACTCTGCACAATCTCAGTGACCAACCCCTCTCCCTCTCACCTGGAACTTCACAATGCACAGTTATTGGCCCCTCTTTCCCAGCCTGTCACATGTCCTGGGCTCAGTCCATGGATAACAACGCATCATATAAGACTAGGGTGTGTTTGGATTGATGTCGTCTTGTCATGAGTGAATTACAGGAACGGGTACATTGTTAGATCAAGGCGAGATGATGAAGAAGGAGAAGAAGAAAGAACCATGCTTGAAGACTCAGTTACAGTTGGATGGACAAAGTAACCTATCAAGATCAAGCAAAAGGATCACATGTATTTAACCACCTCTCAAGACAAAAGATCATTGAAGGCCTTGCATCATCAAGCTATGCAGAGGAGGAGAAATCATGTCCAAGATTACATCTATCCCTCAACAGCAATAATGGCTTGACACTTCCACCTCAGCAAGCCATTCCATGTCAGCAGTGTCATGAGTTGTCAAAGGCCACCTCATTCTTATGAGCCATGTATATTGTAAATCAAATGTAATGTAACGTGGAAGTCCAATGGACACACATGAATATGAAGAGTCATGTCAGTTGAAAAGTCATAGGAATTTGAACAATCATGAGGGTAGTAAAAGAGTCACAAGGTTCAAGCATCACCCCTTGGTTATATATACCCCCTCATTGTATGAGAAAAACACTTTTCACCTTGGCTCCTTTGACAACGCATATAGAGTTTTAGTCAGTTCTTTGAGGAGAAAGGAGTGGCTCCAATGTCCCACTATTGGGGCTACTGATGTACAATGTAAATATGTGTCTTGGAAATTTTTCTTAATTACAAAATCCTTTTTAGGCCAATACATTTCCATGCATGACTTATGGATGTTTATAAGACTATTCTATGAGCATTTATATTTCACGTTTGTTTCACATGTACTAAGATAGTTGAACTATTTCGGTTGTTTTAGTGCTTATCTTTTTGGGAATGTGTTATAATGGTTGTCACTATTGTCTCATCCTTGTGGACTATTTCGAAGGATAATAGACAGACCTTTCCTTACTTATCAATTATAATGATCATTAAATCCATTGTGGACTACTCTGCTGCATGGTAGACCGATCTTTCGCTATTCATTTATTGTAATAATTGTCGCATCTGCTGTATAATATTCTGCTGGATGTTGGACAATATTTTCTGGTTCATGTGTGTCTCTTCCTGGGTGGTATTATTACCTCTCACTTAGAGGCTCACTTTTCTCCCCCCTTTTTGCAGTAAGAGAACCTAGACACAATTGCGTTGTTCAAAGATACCATTGCATTACTCTCTCGTGCTGACAACTAGAGCCAAGGCAAAAATTTAATAATTTGGCAATTGGGCCATTATACCGGATGGGACTCCTACACCAAATGGTGTGAGGTATGATTGGGACTTCATACTAGAGAGGTCCGCTGAATGTTGGCAGGTCCAGCACTGTCGACATTTCTGGTGCTAGAAGGAGGGCATCCAACATTATATAGCTAATTATCCCATCGACCCCAATCATACATTTTTTGGTCAAGGATCTAACGTTCACTCCCTCTTCCCTACTTGTAATTCTGAACTTGGTAATTCCTCACCACCCAATCTTGAACGTGAAATTCCATATCATTATATTTGGGCTCTCTACCCCATCACCCATCAATTTGCAAGAGTTTTTGGACTAATTTTGGGAGTAACCGCTCTTCCGTATTCTCAAAAGAAGAGAAAAATCACCCCCATAGGAGTAGTGATATCCTCTATTCAAGACGAAATCCTCACCACTCTTGAAGAACTAGCAGAGGTTGTTGAATAGGAAGAGGAACCATCACTCTTTCTTGAAGGAGAAGGAGGCAGTCCATTACTCTTGGGTTCACACTCTAGCAGAGGAGGCATAGGGGAAGCAAATGAAGGAGAAGAAGAGGAAGAAGAAACAACAGATTCATAAGAGGAAGAGGATGATGACAAAGAAGATGGCATGGCAGACCAAAATATGAATTGGATGACTCAGGGCCTACTAGCACTTCTGGGTGTCCTACACAAGATGCCAAGATAGTGGAAAAGCTCTTAATGAAATATGACCCTGACAAGACATTGAAGGTGGAAGATCACTTAGAAAATTTTTACCTACATCTATAAACACTCGAGGTACGTTATGATGATGTTGCATGTAGACTGTTTCCATGTATCTTGGATGGTAGAGTAGTTGTATGGTACCACAACCTTCCTCCAAACTCCATTCAAAATTGGAGGGCATTCAAAAGGATTTTTCTTGAGAAATTTGTTGAAGATAAGACCCCTGCCATGTTACTGAAGGAGTTGGGTAGTCTCAAGATGGAGTAGAAAGAAAAGGTCAAAGATTTCAATCAGAGGTTCAACCATATTTTGAACAAGTTTTCGGATGAAACGAAACCTTATGACTCCATCACCATCGACTACTACACTTTTTCCTTGCTAACTAGTATTATGCAGTTAGTCAAGAAAACTGAGAAACCAACTATAACAAAAAAATATGAAGAGGCTATTGTCATAGAAAAGGACCTGCATGCTATTGGAGTCATCATAGATGATGAACCCACCAAGGACTCCATGGACACCAGTGAGAGGTCTCAGGCCTCTCTCAACGAGGCTAAAGAAAAGGAATCAAACGATACTAAGAGGATGATGACAAAGAAGATGGCATGGCAGACCAAAATATGAATTGGATGACTCAGGGCCTACTAGCACTTCTGGGTGTCCTACACAAGATGCCAAGATAGTGGAAAAGCTCTTAATGAAATACGACCCTTACAAGACATTGAAGGTGGAAGATCACTTAGAAAATTTTTACCTACATCTATAAACACTCGAGGTACGTTATGATGATGTTGCATGTAGACTGTTTCAATGTATGTTGGATGGTAGAGTAGTTGTATGGTACCACAACCTTCTTCCAAACTCCATTCAAAATTGGAGGGCATTCAAAAGGATTTTTCTTGAGAAATTTGTTGAAGATAAGACCCCTGCCATGTTACTGAAGGATTTGGGTAGTCTCGAGATGGAGTAGAAAGAAAAGGTCAAAGATTTCAATCAGAGGTTCAACCATATTTTGAACAAGTTTTCGGATGAAACGAAACCTTATGACTCCATCACCATCGACTACTACACTTTTTCCTTGCTAACTAGTATTATGCAGTTAGTCAAGAAAACTGAGAAACCAACTATAACAAAAAAATATGAAGAGGCTATTGTCATAGAAAAGGACCTGCATGCTATTGGAGTCATCATAGATGATGAACCCACCAAGGACTCCATGGACACCAGTGAGAGGTCTCAGGCCTCTCTCAACGAGGCTAAAGAAAAGGAATCAAACGATACTAAAAGCCTTACTCATCTCGTCAAGTCCCCGACCACTGAAATGGCTGAAATCAAATAGAGGACTAGAGAGACTACCATGATTAGAAAGCCCCCCAAGTACCCACCTAAGAAGATGTTGAAAAGTGTGCAACAAGAAATGCTTGTTGAGAGTGCAACAAGATGATGGAGCTTAGTGAAAAGAGTCGCCTTCACTAAGTGGGCCCGCAGGCTATTTTTGGCGCAAGTCTATTTTTAGACTATGTCTATTTTTAGACTATGTCTATTTTTAGACATATGGATCATGTCTATGGATTGCAGGTTGTTGTTTATGGATGATTGGTCAAGTTGGGAAAAATAGATGGACTTCTATTTTTGATCAAAGTGTGAGTGATCACAGTGTGAGTGATCAAAGTCTATTTTTAGACTGGCTGTCAAAAATAGAAAAGTCAAATATTATTGTCTCATAATAATATTTGGACTATAAACTTGATCTTATTCTCTTGGAGCACTTCAGTTTGAGCTACAGAGGTGGCACATGCAGCTGTCAGAAGGAAATACGCTTTTCTTATGAGTCAGTTGAGTTGTTGCATGCATGACTTCAGTTAGAACTCAAGTGAGTTGAGTTTAGTGGACTGGAGGTACAATTGATGGAGTTGTGTTCAGTTTAGCTTTGTTAAACTAGTTGTATTTAGTCTAACTGATCAATAGACTAGAGATGAGTTGGGTGAATTAGTTATTAATTAATTCACAAGTTATTAACTCATAATGCAACTATAGAATACATCAGTTAACTCAGTTGCATGTTCAGTTCAACAGGGACATGTGGTAGAGAATAAGATTACTATCAGTTGTGACTATAGTTGTGCACCAGATCTTGCACAATCAAGGGATTGAGTATGCCAATGAGTTTGCTCACGTATTTGCCCAGTATTGTAGCCTTTTCTCACGTCCAACAAAGTGTGAGTGATTATTTTGAGGTGAAATACGAGTTTGGGAAGCCATTCTCATCAGTTCTTGAGTAGGTATTGAGCAGTGGAGGCAGGCAAGCAGTGGAATAGATTTGGAGATCAGATCTGAGCTGTATTGTGTGTAACAGGTGGAGATACTTGTGAGAAGTATTATGCTGTGTATTGTTACATGATTCAATCAATATAATATACAGATAGTTGGGGTTTTTAGTGAGATGCTTTCCCCGGGATACATACTGTGTTTATGAGTTTGATTGATGCTTCTATGTGTGCCTGTGAATGTTTCTGCTTCTGTAAATTGATGATCAACGTAGAGGATATTATGTATTATACATGTTCTGCTTAAAATTGTATGATCAGGATAATCTCTGTTGAATATGTGTTAAATTATTCAAAATTTCTACAGAAGAATGAAGCTTCCAGCAGTAGTAGCAATCAACTAGGAAAATCTGTGCAGAGTTCCAATATGGTTCTGAAGATTGAGAAAATTGGCACAGATACATACTACAGGTTTCACCACGAGAATTATTCAGAAAGAACGTGCCCAAAATGGAACCAAGAAATGAGTAGTATTGTTGTGAAATTTATTGACATAGTCATGGTTGATGAACAACTTGAGCCCGACGATGTAGAAGAAGTTGCTTGGGAATGTCATAAACATGTATCAACATGTTCTTGTAGCCCAGAAAAACACTATCCATAAAGAGCCTCCGAGTGATGGTCCGACCCAGAAGAATAATAACCGATACAACTTGAGAAGTTAGGGGCCAACCACTATGATTGAGGTGCCGAAACACAAATTAAAGAAAAGTTTTTTAAGGAAAATGACTCCTCCAGCTAACTCAACATAGAACACTTAGAGAAATTTCGGGGAGACAGTCCCAACGAAACATGTTTCCACTAGTAGTAAAGACAAAACCATCCCACCGGAAACAATAAACTCAGTTCCACCCCCGGACACCTTGGTAAGTCTTCCCGCAATAGAATACAAAATTGTAGAATACATGAAGAAGGTTCGTGCGAACATATCTCTATTTGAACTCACAAAAATCATGAACCAGCGAGACATTCTTCTACGAGCACTTGGGAAAACTTCTAGTAGTAATGCTACCTCTTCAGACAAGGGATATAGTAAGTCTGCTGACCATCTCGCATCTGTGCTCAATGCACTCCACTTGGAGGAAAACTCACTCTGCCCACCATTCTTTTTATCATTTGAAATATTTAACTTAAATGTACATAATTTCTTGGTTGATTTCATTGCATCAGTTAATTCCATGCCACTCTCCATACCTAATAAGATTAATGCTCAATGGAGTAAGATAGATGCACAGATCATCCAACTAGACAGAAGTTGTGTTCCATCAATTGGTGAACTCAAGGATGTGATCATCCGATTATCATATCATGAATGAGTTCATAAATGCATCAACATTATAAATGTGGACATCCCAGAAGCATATGGGGTATTCTTAGTAGAGACTACTCAAGCTACAAGGATACTTTTCCACTAACTAGTCATACTTAAGGCTTCCGTATAAGGGTAGGAACAATAATATCTGGGTACCGTCAGAAAGATACATGAAGAAAAACATTACTCCCTTGAAAGGACATAACGAGTCATTGGCTTTCACAAAACTTGTTTTTGTAAATTATTTTCTAGAGACACAGTTGGGGTACTATCCTACAAAGCCATCCTTGGTCCCACCAGACACATAATTGGACCTCCTTCCATGTCCAACTAGCGATAATGAACTTTTTAAAGTAAACAGTAGTAGTACTATTAGTACTAGTGTAGTAAGTGATCCCTGTACAGATGATATGTGGACCATGTACTTAGATGGATCCAAAACACAGGAGGGCTTTGGAGGTGGTTGCGTTTTAGTAGACAAGCTGTAGAGAAAACACTTAATCTCTAGTTGGTTTGAATTCGAGTGCAAGAACAGCACCACATAGCATGAAGGACTCGTCTTGGGCTTACAAAAATCCATTGACCTCAATGTTGTTGTCCTAAAAGTGGTAGTGACTCCGAAATCATGGGGTGTCAAGTACGTAACACTATACACTATGTGTTACCTCGTATTAAGAGTTACCAACAAGAGGTATGGTGACTTATTTCTCATTTCCAAGCTTTTAATACTATTTCAGTACCAAGAATGTGTAATGCAACTGTGGATGCCTTTGAAAAAGTAGCTGCTAGGATGTTACCGTTAAGGGACAGCTTTACTATTGAAATTTTGTATAAACCATCTGTACCAGACAACATAACTAATTTATGTGTTTTTTATGATGACCAACAGATATTTTACTTTATGGCCAATGTCGATGTATTCACAGATGCAACAATCGATGAGGATGATCACAAGCATGAGCAGACTCTGTAGGACACAACCAGTACAAGCAAAGGCAACCTCATCCCCAAGGGTGTGGTATCATTGGAAACATTGTATGACCTGCAGAACCGTTTCTGGGGACCTATGAATGCCAAAACCCACAGTTCTACATTGTCGCATGAGCACATCAATCTGGGGATAGAAAAAGATCTAAATTATGTTAATCTCAGTACTTGTTGTAAACCACAAGAGCATAAAGCTTTCATTCACCTATTCAAGCAGTGTCATGATGTATTCACGTGGACATACGATGATCTCAAGACATATGACGCACGAATAATCCAGCATGTGATACCAATCAAGGAAGGGGCTAAGCCTTTTCAGCAAAAATTAAGTAAAGTTCATCCAAAACTTGAGCCTCTCATATAGAAGGAATTGAGGAAGTTTTTGGATGCTCAGATCATTTACAAAGTGTGACACTCAACATGGGTATCTAACTTGGTCCCTGTAATGAAGAAGTCCAAGGAGATCTACCTGTGCGTAGATTTCCACAATCTTAAACGTGCCTCGGACAAGGATAATTATCTAGC
The DNA here is from genome assembly GCA_031772625.1 of Pinus tabuliformis. Lineage (NCBI taxonomy): Eukaryota > Viridiplantae > Streptophyta > Pinopsida > Pinales > Pinaceae > Pinus > Pinus tabuliformis. The sequence goes on from CM062810.1 coordinate 402,992,001, forward strand.
ACCGCCCATGGAGTAGATATTGCAAATAATATCTGGGGTAGAAATGTTTTCTTTGTTAGATGGTTTCTCAGGCTACAACCAGGTTCTGGTAGCAGATCCTGATAGGATAAAGACTACGTTTTGTACTAAGTGGGGAATGATCGCATTTCACTGAATGTCATTTGGACTAGTCAATGCGGGTGCAATGTTTCAACATGCAATGGAAATCACCTTCCGCGGGCTTATCAGATAGAGCGTAGTGGTCTACCTTGATGACATAAAAATGTTTTCTAAACAACGGTCAAACCACCTGCAGCACCTAAAGAAAATTTTTTAGCGATGTTGAAAATACAGAATATCCTTGAATCCCAAGAAGAGTATCTTCGTAGTGTTCGAGGGTAACCATCACACACATTCCCCACCCATGAACAAGAAAGTTATGCAGTCTTCCTTAGGGAAGATAAACTTCCTTAGAAAGTTCATCTCTGACTATGCTCAAATTGTCAAACCCATACAGGAGATGATCAAGAAGGACACAATCTATAAATGGGATAAAAGGGAAAAGGACGTGTTTTCCCATATTAAGCAAGAGATAGCAGAAGCACCAACATTGTAAAGTTTAGACTTTAGCAAATACTTCTTTCTCTACACTTTCACTTCCGACACTTCTCTTGTTGTTGTGCTCACTTAGAAGGATGAGTTGAACAACGAGCGACCTATTTCCTTTATGAGCATCAACCTATAAGGACTAGAACTCAACTACCGCACCATGGATAAGAAAGCTTATGCAGTATACAAGGCAGTGAAGCACTTCAGACCCCACCTATTGAAAAATCATTGTATTATCTTTGTTCTAGACCCACCAATCAGATCACTGCTTGTTCAACAAGAGTTGGGTGAGAGAAGGGTGAACTAGATGATTGGATTACGGGAATATGATCTTGACATAAACCCAGTTCACACCATCAAGGGTCCATGTCTTTGCAAGTTAGCAGTAGAAGCAGTTAACACGCAAGAGGAAGAAGAAGAGCTTGCAGGCTAGGAGTAAGAAATTGAAATGTACAAGGTCGAGCGAGCCTCTCCCACTTTAAACGGAAACTCTTGGTACATAGATGTGCTTCGGTACCTTGAGCATGGCACCATGCCCTCTCATTTCTACACGCAACAGAAGAGGGCACTCTGGCCCAAAGCATTATCATATCAGATGGTTCATGGGGTGACCCCAATGGGATATTTCTCAGGTGTCTGGAGGCACATGATTCAGACAAGGTTTTATGTGATCTCCATGATGGACCAGTCTGGGGACACTTCGCAAGCAACACTACAACACACAAGGTCATGCGGGCTAGTTGCTACTGGCATATATTATTTAAGGATACTTATGCCTATGCCCGCAAGTGTCCGATCTATCAAAGGTGTGCCGATAGAAATAGGAAGTCAGCAACCCCATTGCAACCCGTTGCAGTGGAAGAACCGTTCCAACAGTGCAACTTAAATATCATTGGGGAAATTTTCCCTCATTCATCAAATCAACACTGCTATATCTTAACCGCTATAGCTTATTTCATGCGGTGGATAAAGGTAGACCTGCTAAAAGAAGTGAATGATTAGGAAGTCATCAACTTTCTGTAGTAGAATATCATCTCGAGGTTCGACGTTCCTACATCACTTGTTTTTTACAATGCAACGTACTTTTATTCGTTAAAGCCTTATGATTTTTCATTAGAAAATGGTATTTTCTTGAAACATTCTATTAACTATTATCCATAGGGGAATGGTCTTGTTGAATCCACAAATAAAAACCTCATCTATATCATCAAAAATACCATATTCTCTGAGCAGTGGAACTGACACTTCACTTTGATGAATGCCTTATGGGCTAACCGAGTCACACCTAAACCTTCTTTGAATACCTCCCCTTACTTCCTAGTGTATGAAAATGAAGTTTTCCTCCCACTGAACATCTACTTTCTTGCTCTTTAGTTGTCCCAAGAATCCTAGGGAAAGCCATGTCTCTTAGTTCAGCGTAGGATGGAAATTTTGCACAAGCTACATGAAGAAAGGCTGAAATCAAAAGAAATTTTTTCACCCCATCAGAGTTGTATCAAGAGATGGTTTGATAGAAAGTCTACATGGAAGAATAGCTTTAGTGTGGGTGAATTAGTCTTGAAGTGGGAAAAATCCCACGATGACAAAGGCAAGCACACTAAGTTTCAATCCTTGTGGATTGGTCCTTACACAGTGCACGAAAATCTTGGCCAACGAACGTGTCATCTTCAATCACTTTTCGGGAAGATTGACTCTCTCCCTATCAATGGACAAGACTTAAAACAATATTTTGAATTAAGAACTGGGGCTGCACCCCGCACTATGTACATAGTCTATTGTTGTTTGCTATTATGTTTTCTTTGATTTCTGTTGTTTTTCTTATGTAAATAAGTGTTTTTCCTTACAGCGTTCCAGGTTCCAAGTGTGGGTGTGGCTAAAGTTCAAAGAGTCTTGCGACACTGTAGCCCTTAGCCAATATTGTGTCTATCTTCCTTGTGTTGGTTGTAACTTTTGGTTGATGAAGTTTTGACGAAAAATACAATTCGTCTGTAAGGAGAGCTTTGGTCCAGCCATGAACTTGTGTCCAGTTTAGGAACCTCATGCCTATACTCAGTTTTTTTCTTTGGTGTTTTCAAGCTTATCCAACTAGTAGAAATGGAGAAGGGGAAATCTAAATGAGAAAACCTAAATCAAAGGTATTTATATGCTTCTCTTAAGGAACAACCTCTCCTGATCTCAATAAGTCGAGATCCATCTTATGCCCCAAAAATAAATAAGTGTCAATGCACAGTCCTCTTTAGATAAATAAATAAATAAAGGTGAAAGAAGATAAAGGCTTCCTGCATAGAGAGGTGAAGTAGGAAACTCCACCGGGGTACTTTCTAAGCTCATTGGAAGTGGAGAAATGCATATGTTCCTGTGTGACACCGTCAGCGTATTGTCCAGGCCTGTTGGTAGCAAAATGTTTCAAGACAATACCCTTCCCAATTCAAAAAAATATGATCTGGTAATTCTTATGTTGTTTTCAACTGAGAGGGTACAAAGGGGGCCATGTCTGCCCATAGGGTAAGTGGGGAAGCCAAGTAATCTGCATGATGAATCAATACTCCCCGAAGGACCAAGGTCATACACTAAAATCCAAACGAAGACAGAGAAGTTGGAATTCAACCAATGTGTTGCCAAGTGTTGTAGTGGCTGCAACACCCTCCAAAATTTTGGTTTACACTCAAATTTCAGAGACTTCTTTGGTATTTCCCTTTATTTTTTAAAACATTTTAGCTCATTTCATGAGCTTTCTCAGAGTCCTTTAACCCCTTTTTCTTGTTTGATCAACTATCATCTTTTGGCATGTTTAACTGTTTTGTCATGCTTGCAGACCTTTTTAGTGAGTCGACGGTTGGTCTTTATGCATTTGAGTTTTCCTAACTATGTAAACACTTTTTGCACTCATACATAATTTTTTAAGCATTGTCGCACAAGTGTCATCACAGTCGTCCTAAAGTCTATCTTAGGTATCGAACTTGTCACTTCTTGTTATAAGACAATCACATAAAGGGTAATGCTTTGGCTTGTTGTTCCGGGGGTCTATGATTTTGCATCATTGAAGTATGCTAAGTGTGTGATCACAAGTTCAAGTTCTACACAAGTTCACCTTCCTTCCGCACTTAGCCATTTCTCCGAAAATCTTCCCGACTGGGCAACTCAGCTTCACCGAACCCCAACTGAACTGCGCACTGTGCAATATTAGCCCTTAGTGATGCAACCTTTATGCTTGGAACTGCACAGTGTGCAATCATTGTCCCCTAAGGAAGTACCACGATACAATTCAAGAGTTGAGAAACCTCCCTTCTTCCCTAGAATTGCGCATTAACTCCTCCAAGCCTGACTTGAACTGTGCACTTCGCAATCTCAATCCTCAAGTTTTTCCCCTTGCCTGCTAGAACCCCAAAATGCATAAAGAGCCCAACCTTCCTCACCTCCTATAACTGCACAGAATTTCCCCTATTTTCCTCCCTCAGCCGAAGCTCACTGACCTCATGAACTACGCAGATCTCTCCTCTAGGTCTCTCAGCTACCCAGTCCTCCTTATCTTTGAAAATTTCATAGATATCTCTCTCAAGGTCCCATCCTGCATCAGCCACTAACTATCTCAACTGCGCAGTCCTGTCTCCTAGTGGCCACTACACAAGTTTTCCCCTCAATGAGGACTTTGCTCAGAAATTCCTCAGTCAAACATGAGCTATATTCTGTGCAGTCTCAGTGACCAACCTCTATCCCTCTCACTTGAAACTGTGCAATGTGCATTTAATGGGCCCTCTTCCCCAGCCTGTCACTTGTCCCGAGCTTAGTCCATGGATAACAATGCATCATATTAGACTAGGAAGTATTTGGATTGATGTTGTCCCATGATGATTGAATTGCAGGAACATGTACACTGTTAGATCATGGCGAGATGATGAAGAAGGAGAAGAAGGAAGAAACATGCTTGAAGACTCACTTACAGCTAGACGGACAAAGAAACCTATCAAGAGAAAGCAAAAGGAGCACATGTATGCAACCACCTCTCAAGACCAAATATCATTGAAGACCCTACATCATCAAGTTATGCAGAGGAGAAGAGAAACCACATCAAAGAACACATCTATCACTCAATAGCAATAGTGGCTTGACATTACCACCTCAACAGTGTCATGCCAAGTTGTGTCATGAGTTTTCAAAGGCCATATCACTTTTATGAGCCATCTATATTGCAAATCGAATGTAATGTAAAGTGGAATTTCAATGGACACACATGAATATGAAGAGTCATGTCAGTTGAAAAGTCATAGGAAAGAGTCACAAGGGTCAAGCATCACCCCTTGGTTATCTATACCCCCTCATTGTATGAGCAAAAGACTTTTCACCTTGGATCCTCCTACAAAGCATAGAGAGTTTCAATCAATTCTTTGAGGAGAAAGGAGTGGCTCCAATGTCCTAGTATTGGGGTTGGCGATGTACAATATAAATATGTTTCTTAGAAATTTTTCTTAATTATAGAAGCCTTTTTAGGCCAGCACGTTTCCATGCATGACTTATGGATGTTTGTAATACTATTCTGTGAGCTTTTATATTTCATTTTCGTTTCACATGTACTAAGATAGTTGAACTATTTCCATTCTTTTAGTGCTTATCTTGTTGGGAATGTGTTGTAATGGTTGTCACTATTATCTCATCCTTGTGGAATATTCCACAAGATACTAGAAAATCCTTTCCTTATTAGTTATAATGACTGCCACATCCATTGTGGACTACTCCACTGGATGGTCGACAGATCTTTCCCTGTTCATTGGTTGTGATGGTTGTCACATCCATTGTGGACTATTCCAATGGATGTTGGACAAGCTTTTTTGGTTCATGTGTGTCTCTTCCTAGGCGGTACTATTACCTCTCACTTAGAGGCTTACTTTTCTCCCCCATTTTTTAAGTAAGAGAACCTAGACACAGTTGTGTTGCACACTCACCAGGCATACTCACCTTGTTGTTCGAAGATACCATTGCATGACTCTCTCGTGCTGATAGCTAGAGCCAAGGAAAACCTTTAATAATTTGGAAACCGGGCCATTATACCAGATGAGACTCCTACACCAAACGATGTGAGGTTTGATTGGGATTACATACTAGGGAGGTCCCTAAATGTTGGTTGGTCTACCACTGTCAACAGCTTGGCATACAACTAATGCTCTCTTAACAATCTCAATATTGTTTCTAAGTGTTCGGCTCTCACTTAGAGGCTCACTTTTCTCCCCCATTTTTGCAGTAAGAGAACCTATACACAGTTGTGTTGCACACTCACCAGGCATACTCACCTTGTTTTTCGAAGATACCATTGCATGAATCTCTCGTGCTGACAGCTAGAGCCAAGGAAAACCTTTAATAATTTGGAAACCGAGCCATTATACCAGATGGGACTCCTACACCAAATGATGTGAGGTTTGATTGGGATTTCATACTAGGGAGGTCCCCTAAATGTTGGTTGGTCTACCACCGCCAAAAGCTTGGCATACAACTAATGCTCTCTTAACAATCTCAATATTGTTTCTGAGTGTTCGACATGCTCTTCCTCGTTCTTAGAATATATCAATATATCATCAATGAATACAATAATAAACTTGTCCACGTAAGGGCACAATACACTATTCATTGAGCACATAAAAGTAGTTGGAGCATTAGTCAAACCAAAAGGAACTACAACAAACTCATAATTCCCATACTTGGTCCGGAAAGCAGACTTGTAGATGTCCTCTTCTTTGATGCATACTTGATGATATACTGATCTCAGATCAATCTTTGAGAACAATGTTTCTCCCTTCAGCTAGTCAATAAAATCATCAATCCTTGGTAACAAATACATGTTCTTGATGGTTACCTTATTCAATTTCCTATAATCAATGCATAGCCTAAGAGTACCATTCTTCTTCTTTACAAAAAATATTGGTGCACCCCAAGGCGACACTTGGCCTAATGTATCCCTTTTCAAGAATTTCCTTCAGTTGCAACTTCAATTCCACTAAATCTGGTTTGCTCATCATGTAAGGTTCCTTTGATGTTGGTGCTTAATCTGGTACAAATTCAATAGAAAAATATACTTCCCTATGAGGAGGTAACCCTGAAATTTTTGTGGGAAATACATCCTGAATCTGCTATATAACTGGGTAACCATTCAAGAATTTTTCATTCTCAACATCCTTACCTTTATCACTAGAAATATGTATTGAAATTAACACGCACCCTTTCCTATGACTGCGCTTTTCCTGCATAGTTGTAACCATTCTAACTGACGTTTCCTTCTTCTTACAATGTAAGATTTTTTGTTCTCCAATGTCATCCACGCACTCAATATCCTTGTCATAACAGACCACCTTAGTCCTACAAATATATAACTATTCCATGCCCAACAACATATTGTACAAACCCAATGGAAGTACATTTAGATGCGTTAATGTAGGCATACCATTCAACTCAAATGCACAAGATCTTACCAAATGATGAACTCTTTTCTTTGTACATATAGCCAATTTCACTAACCAAGATTTTGCATGTACTTACTTATTTAAACCACACTTATCCACCATGTCAGTATTAACATAATTATAATTAAATATAGGGTCAATCAAAATAGAAACAACTTGATCACAAATCTTACTGTCCATCTCGATAATAGATGCCTGGTGATCTACCTACCTATTATCCAACATTGCATATATTCGAGAAATACTTTGTCCAACATCCCCCACTATCTATGCCTCCCAAGCAATGTAGATTTGCAGTATTCCACCTTGATTCTATGGACAATCTCTCCAACGATGATCCTTGCCACAAGTCAACACTATAGAGGATTCCTGCCACCACCTTTGTTCTGCTCCTCAAATTGAAATCCCTGTGCTCTATCAGATGCACCGAACTTCTTAAGCGGTGCTGCATTCGCTTTGTTACCTGTGTCCTGAGGTATTGTTCGATCCTTATCCCATTTTCCTTTATTGTTCTCATTACCTTTCCAATCCTTCTTAGTCTCAGATTTGTGCTTTGATTTCTCACAAAAAATCTTTAGCTTTCTAATGGCTTCCTCTAGTGATCTAGGCTCATAAAACATGATTATTTCCTTGAATGCTACTAACAACCCACTCATGGATCTTTGAATATTCACTTTCTCCTCCTCAAGATAAGGCACATACCTCAATAACTCCAAGAATATTCTAGTATACTCCTCATCGTTCATGGATTCCATCTTCAACTCATAGAATTATTTTTCCCTATCATCATAGTATCTCTCCAATAGATAATTATTCCTGAAAAGTATCTCAAACTCACTCCAAGTCAACTCCTCTTCATGAATGCCTTTGAAATTCTTTACATCTTCCCACCAAATGTTTGCTTTACCTTTAAGACTAGACATAGCTATTATGGCCTTCATGTTCTCTAAGTAATCATGTAATTTGAAGAACTTATTCATCCGTAGAAACCACGCTTTTGCGTCTTGTGAATTCTTCATTTCTCCATCAAATCTAGGTGGCTTGGATTTCTTGAACTCATCTGACAAATATACCCTGACACTCATCTTGTAACGACGATAACAATGATGACCATGATACTTGTCTAAACTAGAACTAGAGTAATGCCCATGTCCACTGCCTTGTCTATTAGGCGTATCCAATAATATGCCATCTCTGACCATGTCATCTCTATCTTACCTATGCCCACGATGAAACCTACTACCATAGGCTCCATTAGTCATGTCCTCTTGTCCATGACTGATCCTAATTGGTCCATGTCTCTACAAGTCTGACAAGCTCTAAAGGATGACTGCATTAACCTCTATCGGTTTCTCCCTTGCACTTTCGTACTCTTTCTTTGCCTTCCTTCTCCAAATCCTAAGTAAGCCACACTCCTCCAAGAGTGCTCCATGAAAACTCTAAGTGTCCAAGAGTATGAGAGAGAGAATAAAGAGAGAGAGCTCCAAGCTAACACTGACAAAATTTTTGTACTAATCCTCATAATCCTTTTTATTGATAAGGCCTCTATTTTCTTCAATTTCCATTCTTTTTCCTTCATTTTCCTCCTCACATTCAACCTATGACCTTTCACCTTCCTTTTCTCCTATTTTCCATTATTTCATAAATAAGATGTCAATTAATGCCATTTTTCCTTTGCCAATTTCAATAGCCATTAATTAATCACCAGTGATCCCCATCACTATGTTTTGCCCAACATTCAACTTGGAATACATGTCTCATGACCTTGGTTATTATTTTTCCTTTATTAACTTTATTACATGGATTTTTAACCCGAGGTTGTTAGAGGCATGGGGAATGCAACTAGAAAGGCCTTCCTTTTAAATTCAATCATACATGGTTAAAGGACAATGATTTTCATAACATGGTTCAAACTACTTGGTCAAATGTGGTTCATCAAAAGGATACTTCTCGGATGAATGTGGTTACCAGAAATTAAATGATCTTAAGAAAATGGTTCAAATATGGAAAAGAGAAAAAAGTGGAATAACATCAAATAATTAGTCAACATAAACAATAAAATTTTGGTGATATTTGATCCATCTAATATGGGTTTCTTCTTAGACGCACAAAAGCAATCAACCCTAGATCTTGAAAGGCAGAAGTGGTTGATTTTAAAATAAAAAGAGGATTAATGGAGGATTGAAATTCATGTCATTTGGATTAAGGGGGGTGATTAAAAAATAAAAATAAAAATAAAGGACAAACAAACAAAAAAACAAAACAAAAAACAAAAACAAAAAAAGAAAAAAAAAACACAACTATGCCTCTCAAAGGAAAAGAGAAAATATTATTTGGGAGTTAAAGGATGTTGAGGGTTGGAGCATTTTCTCACTAAAGGATCTTTGTAAAGAGGTTGTTCCTTATTTTGGAAAGTTATGTTGTGCCAAGCAGGAGGTGGATATCAAAAACCAGGTAAGTGGCATTCAAGCATATCCAACAATGTTTAATGACAATGACAATGTTAATATATGGAGGTCAATCACATAAAAGAAATGGTATATGTTTTAAAGTCATTCAACAAGGACAAAAATCTTGGTATGAATGGGTGGTCCATGGAATTATTTCTTCATTTCCTAGATATCATGGGGCATGATTTGCTACTTTTAGTGGAGGAGTCAATAACCTCTTATTCGATCTTTAGTGCGTTAAATTCCACTTTCATCACTTTGATTTCAAAATTATATTCCTACATGTTTCATGGATTATAGGCCTATTTCTCTTTGCAATATCGTGTATAAAATGATATGGACGATTATAGCTTCCTAGTTAAAATATACTATGTCAAAATATATTGCTCCAAAACAATTTGGGTTCTTAAAACATCAACAGGTACATAATATAGTGGCCATTACATAGGAATGCATGCATTCGATTAATCCTAAAATGAGGGATGCTCTTTTATTTAAACTATATATGATCGAAGAATATGATTGTGTAGGTTGGGGTTATTTGCGGATGGTTTTGCATAAGATTGATCTTACAACGAGGGTCATCAATTGGATTATGGAATACATCACCTCAATAAATTTCTCTATTTTACTTAATGTGATGCCTTCTAGTTTTTTCAAGACATTGAGGGGATTAAGGCAAGGATGTTCACAATCTCCTCTTTTATTTTTACTATTTATTAAAGGGATGAGTAGATTAATTACAGAGGCGCATTCTAAAGGATCATTTTCAAGTTTTTATCGCTAAAAACATTTCAATAACTCACCTTATTTTCATAGACGATTTTCTTGTTATTGGAAGGTTTCCATTGGAGAATGGAAAATATTACACCTAATTATATGCTCTTTTGGTGATGTTTCAAGACTCTATATGAGTAAAACTAAATCTTTGTTGATTGCTCCATCACTAGACGATGTCATGGTTTCGTAGATTGCTAATTTATATGGTATTGAGATGGTCCCATTGGATAATGGATTCAAATACCTTGGTTTCCTCATGAAACTAAATAAATATGGGATGAAAGACTAGCATCGATTAATTGATAAATTTGAACATATACTGTCATCTTGGGCACATAAATGGTTGACACTTAAGGGAAGGATGCTAATTTGTAGTATGTTTTGTAGAGTATTGTAGTATATTGGATGTAACTCTATTTTCTACCAAAAAATATCATCAAGAGGGTAAATTCATTTATTTCTAAATTTATCTGGGTGGGTTCCAAAGATTTAAAATAGATCCATCTAGTTCAGTTGGAGTACATCTCTATGAGGACCAAGGACGGAGGATGGGGTATAAATAATATTGAGAATTCTGTATAGGCATTGTTGGTAAAGAGGTTTTGGAATTCTTTAAATGGTAATTGCATTTGGAAAAGAATTATAAAAGGATAAATACCTTACAATTTGGTTTTTCTTGTAGTGGGTAAAGGATGGGGCATGATCTCTATGATTTGTTTCATATGTATGGAAAATTCTGATGAAAGTAAAAACTTGTTGATTGGGAATTTGAGATTGGAGATTACATCCAGAAATTTGGTGGATATTGGTTTGGACCCTATTAGAGGATTTACTAGATATCATACTCTTCTTGTCACACTTATTAGGTACATCCATAACTTGGGTGTTTATTTCTTAAATCAGACATGATTCTCATGATCCCAACTCTCTTTATCCTTCTTGGATATTCTCTTGGGATCTAGGCTTATATGATGAAATGGATGAGTCATGGAATATGTATGTAAGCAACTTTGGTCGATATCACTCTAATGGAGAAAGAAGATATCTTTATGTGGGATCTAAATTCTATGTAGGGTAAGATCACTGTTGTTGAGGCATACAAGTATATAACTTGTGATCACTTGAATTTGGGAGATAGATGGTGGTTTAGTAAAATATGGAATTGGAACCTTCCCCTAAATCTCAAATGCTTTGGGTGGCTAGCCTAGAAAAATAATATATTATCTTGGGATTATCTATGTAGGTGTGGTTTCATTGGTCCATGCATATGTGAATTGTGTACGAAAGAGCTTGACAATGTGGTTCAGATTTTCCTAAAGTGTCCATTTGCAACTTCCATATGGATTGGTGTGATGAACATCTTAAATATACTTGTCGATTGGAATTCCACATCTATGGAAGCATGTTTGCAGCACTGGATATCGGGCTTCAAGGAATATCACACTCTTCCTCTTTACATATTCGAGGGAATTTGGAGGTGTACAAATGAAATTATAATTTACAATATTCCTTTGAACATTAAATGTATTTACATGAAGATATGTGAATACTTTAATGAAACCGGGCCTGTGGCTATAAATGGCCTTTGACATGCTTTTATTTATTGAATATATGGAGGAGATATCCTATTGATCCAAAATGGATCTAAGATAGACTTGTAAGTCTAAAGTGTTCCTCACGAAGGAAAATCAAAGTCAAGGGCTGCTCCTGGAAATAGTCCCATTACATAGATCTTTCATTCTAAATCTCATGCAATTTGAATGGACTAAAACGGACTTCGGATGATGAAGTTATTACAAAAGGAAGATTGCCTTTGTCCTTTGAAAAAGGAGGCATTTCTTCTAAAAATGGCATAAAAGGCCTTATATGGGAAATCGCATCACAAATGGTTCAAAGGGCGGACTTAAGGCCAAGGCGGAAGGGACCCCCGATCAACGATCCTCAACATATCGCAATCGGAGGCAGGTTGTATGTGATATCAGGACCCCAGACTATGCGACATTATGATTTCCGATTATCGGATCAGCAGATCAACGTCAGCATAGTCCATAGCCAAAGGAAGAACCCTCGGGCTGTTACAAATGCGATATGCGATAAAGTGATGGGCCGACGTGCGATTGAACGACAGCCGTTGGATCAGGAAAAGAGATCAATGTCCAAATTTAATCGGTGATTGGCAATCGGCGATCCCCAATGCCAGGGCCAATGCGATTGTGATAGCAATATTCCGATAAGGGCCAGACCCGATGGGTTTATAGACCTTATTTCATAAGTTTTGAAATCCGTGAATTCAGGATTTTTGTGTATACCCGTGTAGTTGGTTTTTCACCATGCAATGATGCGATTGCGATGTATCAATGGAAGGCAGACCTGATAGGGTTTATAGGGGCGATTTCATAGACTTTGAAGTCCTAGTTTTTGCGCCTGATAGTGTAATTCCGAGTATTCTCTGTGTATTGGAATTATGTGCTATTTTCGAGAATTTGCCCGAAGAAAGGTTTCTTGTGTATTTCCTTTGTAACTGTCCCATTCTCCTTGCCATGCTGTAAGCAGGTGTTTGTAACAATGATGCAGGAATGTGTTATACACAAAGCCACAGAGCCAGAGCACCAGAGGGGTAGTCAAAGAGATAGAGGGATGATTACACACAGAGAAAAGGATAGGAAGCTGCAGAGCCAGAAGAAGGCCTCACAAAAGCTAGAGAGCACGAATGAGAGGTAGCGCATAGAGTTTTTAGAGCCGCTTGGAGGTCGAGCGATCCACTGTTAGATCAAAGAGCCAAGAACCAGAAAACCTGAGAGCTTTAGAGCTAGAGGGCTACGCAAAGGCAGAGCCACCAGAGGTTGGAGGTAGAGCCAAACGGATAGAGCCAGATAGCTATGACAGCCAGAGCCAGATGAGACAGAGAGCTAAGAGCCAGAGCCAGTTAGCTAGAGAGCCAGAGTCGCAGAGCCAGAGAGCTCAAACATACTTCTAAGAGCCATGGGTTGTAATGAAGTTCAGAACAGCAAGGGGTCAAAATGATCAATTGTTGGTGGTGTTGAGAGTGTGCTGAAGATAGAAGAAGGCATTCCAAAGATAGTTAAGAGAATTCTGAGGGAGTTGGTGTAAGCTAGAGAAAGATCGCTTAGAGTGTTGATTGAAGGAGTCAAGTCTAGAGAAGCCTAGATCTGTCTGCAGAGTATGGACAGCCAGCGGGATAAGATGGTATTTCTAAACCCATAGGTTCAGTGTAAACCAATGGAGTTGAGCGTGGAGCTTGTAAAAGAATTGATGCCATAATCCCAGAGAGCCTAGTTGAGTTAACTAGAGCTCAAGGAGACGTAGCCCAAGAGTTTTGGGTGAACTCCATATTATATTGTTGTTATGTGTGTCTGTTTAATTTCTGCTTTACTTACTGTCACATGTATTTAAATATCAACATAAGCAACAGAACTTAAAGCACTTAACAGTTAAAGGAAAACTAAAAGCATACACCTATTTTCAAGCACTTTTTAATTCCGCAATTGGTTAATCATAAGGTCTTGGAAATATTTAAGCTTTGGAAGTGGGAGAGGTTCTTGTAAGCTGACAAGAAGCCTTTAGTGCCCCATTTTCAGATCAAGTGGTATAAGAGCTTAAGTTTGATTAACCCCACCTTCAAGAAGGTTATATCAGAACTAGTTATACTAGATCAAGTGGTTTCAGATCGGAATGCTTGATTGACAGAGCAAATATTTCTTGTCTGAAAGGTGTTTAGATAGTCAGAGATTGATTGTATGCTTGTTTGCAGACTGACTATTGTTTGAGTTTGCAGAGGTGAAGAGAAAGCTATTAATAGCTCAGTCCAGGAGAGGATAAAAAGGAAGAAGGGTTGAAGGCATTCTTCTTATCCCAAAGGACCTCAAAGTAATCCTTGAAGCACAAGAGGTTTGTTGCAAAAGGTTGCTTGAATAAGATCTTTGTTAATCTTTTTTGAAGTTCTTTTGTTCATTTTGATAATGACAACTTCTATAAGTGATTCCTCAAATTATTCTTTCTTCACAAGATTCTTTGATGAAGAGAAGAAGCAAGACTTGTTCACCATGATGGATATGGTGAGAGAAATTTATGAGGATGGAAGGAAGAGCAACATACTTAGAGAGCAATTGGATTCCGTGTTGGAAGAGAAGCAGTTTCTTTCTGACAAATTACAGGAAATGGAGAGGCAACTTCATATTGCAAATATGAACCTGAAAAGGATGCATGAGTTGGAGACACAACTCTTTGTTGCCAAAGAAGCCTTAGTCAAGTATCAGCTTGAAGAAGAGGTAAACAATTCTTGTTTGTCTTCGAATTCCTCTAAGAATTCTTATATTGGTTCTTTTGAAAAACATACCAAAGGCATAGGTTCCAAGCTAATGTCCAAGATGGGCTATGAAGGAAAAGGTTTAGGTAAACATGCATAGGGTATTGTTGAGGAAAGGCCTAAGTATTTGGGTCTTGGCTATGGACAGCCTTATGGAGAAAGTTCCAAAGCTGCCATGAAGGCCATTGAAACAGTTCCAAGAAGGAGTTTCATTTCAGGTCTTCTACCTCAAGAGTGTGAAGATTGTATTCATGGAGAATGCAATAGCTTGAAACATCATTTGCAGGATGCAGGTGTTCATAAGCATGCACTTGAACCAGAGAGTTGTAGAAACTCTAAAAGCCTTGAAGAGATTGATGGTGTTCCAAGGGGAGCCACTTCTCCATTCAATTCACCTCCTCGTGAAGGCAACAAAGGTGAAAGGGAAAGGTATAAATTTGGTTCTAACCATATTCCTTTTGATCATGTTCAACATGATAAATTTCCATATAGGTATCGGAAAAGAATTGCATGTTCCTTTTGTGGTTTGGATAACCATAATGTTTCTAGATGTTGGAAGAGAACGACCACATCCAGGAAACTTTTGGAGGAAAGGAAGAAAGAAGCCAAAGGTCTATTGGACAAGGCAAATCATGTTGTTAAGAGGACGCACATGTGTTGTGCTTACTGCCATAAGCAAGGACACATTGCTGAAAAGTGTTCTTCTCTGAATCCAACAACGTTTCCACAAAAGCTAAAGAAGGTGGAAAGAGAAAATGGCAGAAATGGAAAGGAAGTTTCCATAAATGATGTGTTTTAGGATGATTCACATGTTGATGCTGATGTGCAAACAAAGGTAGCACCTTTGAAATGGATTGGTAACAAATGGTCTAAGTTCTTATCCAATTAAATATTGCATGTCTTTTGATTCGATGCATCTATTTGCATTTCTTTGTTAGTGGAATGCAAGTTGTAGGATTTTACCAAGAAGGTGAATGGGAAAATGTTGTTGGGAAAAGTATCCAATACAGAATGACCCTATCCCACTCTAAGGGTGATAGTACCTCAGCAACAACCGAATGCAAAGCTATTCAAGATTACTTCTTTATGAGATGTAAGAGAGGGGAGAAAGAGATCCACTAACCGTTATCTTCCGCTAATGTTTGATCCAATCTTCTCTCCTTGTTGCTTGCTCCCAGCTCCTTGCTCTTTCACTGGCCCAGCTACACAAAGATCCTGCAAAAGCACAAGAAAGGGAAACTACAAGAAGCATACATCCATAACTGATTCAAGGATTAGAATAAATCAAATATACAAGCATCAATATGCCACAAAGACACATGCATATAGAAGAACCTCAAATTCTTTATTAATGGAAGAAGTAAAGTTCTGAGAGTGTTACAACCATAAGAGGCCCAATCCAGCAACACTTCCCAGCAGAAAGAAATCTCCTCTTCACCTCCTTCAAAGCAATCACCCAATAGTTCTATACTCAAACCAACAGCACTTCCTTACATTCACAAGATTCCAGCCTCCATAGACCTCATGAGAGAGCTCTATATATAGGAGATTCAGAGAAAGGATGAGTCAGCTTGAGCTTGGCATGAAGCTGACTAGTGTCCTCTCCCACTTCAGTTATTCTTCAATTCTTGAGTCCACTTGGAGTTTCTTGCTTCCACTTGGAGATCTAGATCCTCTTACTCATCACAAGGCGAATTCCCTGATCCAAGTGTCATTTTGGAAGCTTCCTGGGCATTTGACACCTTGCAAAATGACTGTGCCACTTGGCCAATCTCGCCCAGCGCAGGTAGCCTTCATTAGATTTGACATTCAGCGCAGGTACAGAGTGGAGCAGTTGACATTCAGCGCAGATGCTCAGTGGAGCAGCTGACATGATCTAGAATTAGCTTGTTTTTTAGTGTTTTCAGGTGGAGAACTGATTTTCAGTGCTGTGGTTTGCTGACCTTGTTCCTCTAGGGGTAGGAACAACATGTTTAGGGACTTTAGATCCCTCAGATTATTGACATTTCATGCTTCATGCTGTAAGGCACAAAAATGTCTATAACAGTTGCCCCCTAAAGTATGAGGTCGTTTATCGGGTGAAATGCTTTATCAGGAGGATCCGAAGTTCATTCAATCGCTGAGAAGTGCCCTGTAATAAAATAAAATACAATACATTATTTTTCATTCTGCTTTCATGATCTAGCTGAGGCGGGCATCCCCATGCTCAACTTTATAAATTCATTTTGGTACATAGAACAGACGATCGTCTGATGGTAGACTGATAATTCTCTGCTGAAATTATCATCCTTTGAGTAGGATGATCATCTGCTGTAATGATGTACATATCAAATGTCTTTATATTTCCTGAATATATATCGCAGCCCGGATGGATGAAACTAGATCCGGGGTCTTCAAACTCGTTCGATCTTCACTCTAAGTACAAGTCGATCCATGTGAGAATTGCGCTGAAGTCGAACATGGAAAGACATCGCTTGATTACCGGTCAATAATGTAAACCGTTAACAAGCGCGAGAGGAATCACCAATAATGACAATGACCCTCAAGGTACTGCAGTACAATTCACGTGGTGTGAATAAAGGACTTGGCGTCGAACACCACGCAAAATCTTCTGGTCGAAAGTCATTGATGTATACCTGTCGCCGGAAGTGAGAAACTCGCCATTGAGGCATGCAAGCTTCAAAGTACTGAGGGGGTTGTTCCTAGATCAACTTCTTGGATAATGAGCTGAAGTCGACAAGAAGCGATCCGTCAAAGGAGGGCCTTGATGAATCCCACATCAGTGACACGGAACGGAGCTAATAATTTTAGTGGAGGTGAAAACAATCTGTGAAACATGATTCAGGGTGGCGATCATGGGTGGATGAAGGATAATGTATGGCAGTGGATGGGACACGGTTGACTCTTTCTGAACAACATCTCTTGAACATATAACGACACTGATGTGATGGATCGGTAGCATTACCCCAAATGTGGATGGTTTGGCAAGGACCATGGTGATGAGACTGGTGAATGAAAACAACCCAACCCGATGTGATACGGAGGACAAAGTGTCATGTTCAAGAGCGACTTGCTACCATTAAAGCTTTGAGGTTCTCCCAATCTTTCCCCAGTCATTTCTGACCAGTACCTCTTTATTTTTGTCAAGTTTGAGGAGGATAACATATGCTTGTTCTATAACCTGCCCTTCGGGCAAGCCCATCGCTATGTTTTAACGAGCCTAGCGATAGGGAAACTCGTTCTCGTCTAAAGACAAGTTTGTCGCTATTTAATCATTTTAACGAGTCTAACGACAAGGAAAACTCGGTCCTTTTCATTTTTAGAGAGTCTGAAAAGGTACAGAAAGTTAACTCCAAAATTCCTTTTTCGTCATCTAATCCCTTAAGTCCGAAAAAGTATAAAACAATACAGAAGGGATGAGTTTTCGATAACTTTAACGAGCCGAATAAAACAAGCGCTCGACCTTTTTGTGCAATAATCCCTCAGGTCCAAAAAGATTAAAATCTAGAGGAGGGATAGCTCTTCCAGTCAATTTAACGAGATGGAAGGCCAAAACTCGGCAAACTTTTCATATTTTACGAGTCAGGAGAAAAGAGCTCAAAGAAGACTCGTCTTTTGAGGAACGAGTGATAAACAGGGATAGCAGCAGATTCCAGGTACAGGTTGGAATTTTCCAATCACGACAGTGTCACAAGGATGGCTAGGTGAAATCACTCTTCGCAGCTGTTCCTCAAAATGGGTAAACAATCATATGGAGGTAAACGATCGGCCAAATGAACGGTGGAGGTGATGGCTGCAGCAAAACACGACCAAGGTCTTTTTACGGTTGATCAGGGTACATTCTTAATGGTTATTTACCGGGAAGTTCATTTTTAACGAGCTTAAACTTGCTCAAAAGCTTATGTTTATTTTTTAACGAGCATGAACTATGACGCTAAAACTGCTCGGATCTCGCTTTTCTATTTTTTAACGAGCATAAATTCCGCGGTAAAACTGCTCGAAATACCAGTCATAAGATAAGAAATGTCTCCTGTGAGATAGCTATTTTTTATGGAGCTTTATCTCACGAAGCTATGCTCTTCATATCCTTTCTTTATGCAAGTTTGGAAATGGCTAATCCTACGAGTTTAAAGGGTTAGACCTACAGGTTTAAAGGGAGGACCTAAAAATTTAAAAAATAAATAGTCGTCCCTTGCTTGCACTCCAAAAGGTTGCATGCCCCCAAGTGTAAGGTATAATTTCAAGGCTGCCCCTACTTATCCGATAAAACATTTGTTTTAAAGGGTGAGGCTTGCCTCTTTCTGGTTACCCAAAGATGGTTCTATTTGCTGCCGCAAATCAATCTCTTTCTTCGGCAATGTCTACCGAAATAGACAAGGGTGAATGACTCTTTGTCAAACAAGTAACCTTGACAAAAGAATCCTATTCTAGAACAACCCCTCTTCCTTCCACGGACGGGGTATGGACTAGTCATATTCTTTCGCGGAAATTCTACCTTATACCCAAGGTTTCCTCTGCCCGAAGCAGACCAGGATGCATGCCCCCTGGGTTCCAGTCCCATCTTTCCGAATCACTCGCACTCATCGGGAAGGAGGACTGGGGGTGGAGACATTTCTTGGGTGAATAGACCATTGAGGGTTGGTATGTGACTATTTGCGATGCGTGATCCCGGAAATGAAAGTTGGTCTACGAGCTTGACCATTCTTCCTTCGTGTGGAAAACACATTACTCTAAAGAGTGAGGAGACTATAGCTCCCATGCAATATATATAGTCTCGTCCGAGGAGTAGGTTATAATCCAAGGGTCCTTGAACAACCATCACGTTCATCTGAACGGTCTTCCCTTTCAACGTAATAGGTACATTGGGGAGGATCCCTAATGGTCGACTGGTTCCTTTATCAAAACCCAAGAGATTTATTATCTCAGGCAAAAGCTCTGGGGAACCCAGTGCTTTCCAAGCAATAGAGGAAAGGATACTCACAGATGCCCCTTCATCAATGATGGTTCCAGCCATTACCATCCTGTAAATTTGGACTATGATTCTGAATGGTATACTGGCTGGTAACCGGGGTCTGCCTAGTTGGTTCCAATCAAAGGATACAACCAGGTTGCTTGGTGGTGGGACCGAATACACGGCCGGATATGACCTTGACGATGTTCCTTCCTGCGATAAAGGAATGGGCGCATTGCCCTGATGCTCATCAAAGTTGGTGTTGATGAAAAGAATCTGGATGGTGTCATCCTTATTCTCTTCAGTGAGGGTGTCATTTGAAGATGAATCTTCAGTGACGGTGTCATTTGAGGATGAAACCTCTGAAGGAAGAACCGGGTCAACTGCCATATCGACCTTTAGACTTTCGTCTGGTCTGGATTCAGTAGGTTCATTTTCAATGACTGACGCTTCAGCTAACCACTTGAGCGGGCCAGCTGTATTTTCAACCAACGAAGGACTTGGCACGAGTTTTTTGTATCTAGGAGGAAGTCTCAACGGTGAAACCGGGCGATCTTCCAAAACTCTCTTCGCTTCGTATAAGAAGGGACAACGGTGGATGGCGTGATCGCCTTCACACAGTCTGCAGGGGAATCTTGCTCCCCCTCTTTGTCTTGAACCTTCACTTTCACTGGTTGACGGTAAGCAATCAACATGGCTATCAGAGGTTGATGCTCCCGAATTGTGCAACCGAGGGGACCAGTCCCTTAGTATCCGGGGAATACAGGGACAATCTCTATGGAAGTGGTCTCCTCTACATATGACACATGGCGATTTAGGCCCGGTCTGTGCTGTGTGTGGATTTTTGTCAGATGTCTTTTGCTTGCCCCCAGTCGCCTTAGGCTCCTTCTTCTTCCTCTCCTTCTTCTTCTTCTCCTTCTTCTCCATTGGAGCTTGGCTTTTGCCGGCTCTATCTTGCGAAGACGAAGGATTGGAGGAAGAGTTATAGGAAGTTGAAGGCTGGTGGGCAGCTCTAGACTCATCTAACTGTTGACTCGACTGTTCAGGAACCATGGTGGTCTGAACTACATTAGTTGAGAATAGCCAAATAGGCAGGCCAATTGTCAGTCCTGGAAGCGACAATGTGGCCACGTGGGGCGCACCAACTTCTCCCCAAGAGGAGAATGGACTAGGATTTCCATCATGTGGAATTCCTTGGTTGGGGCATTCCATGTTCTCAACCTACAGATCAACGCGGGAATAGGAGGTGATTATGTTCCGTTTAAAATAAATTTTATAACGACGCTTTAGACACAACTTGCTTTTTCACTTTTTAAGAGTCGAGAAAAAGCTAAAGATGACTCTAGTCTCCTTCGATGTTTTAACGAGCCCGAAGTGACAAATGCTCGGATGGACTTTTTCAGTTATAGAGTTTGAAAAAGGCCAAAAGAAACTGCTCTGGAGTTCTAGGTAGAGGGTGTGCCAAACTTTTCGCAAAACCACAGAATACGTTTTACGATACGAGTGGTCGATCTTCGTGAATGCTGTGTTCACTGCATTGCGATCAGTAGGGCGGCCGACACGGTTTCCTATTGGATAAAGGCTTTGTTCCTATAGGGGTCTCCCAATATATATGCGACGGTACGTGGGAGCACAAGTCCGTATTGATACTTATCGCTTCACCGTGGAGGAATCACTCAACCACTCAACGTTAAGATATCACGTTTAACGACGCCGGAACACATCTCTAGCTTAGACCTCTATGTGTTTGCGTTATGTTTCAATGCGTTGTTATGTAAATTCAATTTATTTTAAGGTTGATCTTGTTTAGCAGTTTGCCTTTATGGATCACCACGAGATGTATAGTAACACTCCTAAATGCAGTCTACGATGATAAGCAAGCTTTTCAATCTTTCAACTTTGAAAATCTTAACTACTGAGGGAAAAGAAAGACAACATCTTTTCACACAGATCATAGAGCACACACTAATGCACTTTTTTCTAAATCAACATGCAAACTGTCATAATGCACATGCACAATGCAAGTATTTCTTTTCTCTTTCTTAATGTTGGCGTAATGCAAAAAGAAAGCTGTTGTATAATTTTGAATTCAATTTCAAGTGAAAGCAAACAAGCTTGTCCAAAATCAAAAGACACCTTAAGATTTACTTGTTTCGACACTAGAAATATATAAATTCAAACCATATGACAAAAGAAAAAGCTCAATCAGCTATGAACAGCAAACAAACTAACTCTTAAGACCAAAATGACACTTTATCACAGGTCTAGATCTAAGAGGCCATAGCAAGACTAGTTCACTTTCGTTATGGGAAACTGTAAATGATACAAGAAATACACAAAGAACAAACACAGTTTCTTTATACAACCGAGGTGGAATAGTGACAAGGAAGGTTAGTTTCAGATAGGCACATTGACTGGTAACAGGCAGCAAAAACAAGAGTGAAAACAGGGCAAGAAACAGCAGGAAACCCCAGTAGCACAAGGCAAGACTGGTCCAGCGCAGGTGGGACACTGTCTGTTTGACCTTCAGCGCAGGTATCCCCTTCGGGAACTGCGCTGAAATGCAGACAGCCTTCACAGCAGTTGCACTGAAGAACGAAACTTTCGTTTCTCTTGGTTTCCGGGTCACAGATTGCTCAAAAATTCACAGTTTTTGGTCAAATCAGAAGCTATCAGTCAAGGACACACTAAGGGATGACAAGGAGGATGAAAAGCTATCACTAAGAGCTTACTAGAGTCCTTGTGGATCAGCTCTTCAAATCATAAACTTGCCCAGAAACTGAGCTAGAGTAACTGCCCTCTACTTTGCATTTGAAAGATCCAAATGCAGTTCGATTCGGTACTCCCTTTGTTTATGAAATGAATAGCAAAAACACAAACAACCAACAAGATACGATCCCCAGCGGAGTCGCCAATTTGTTGTTGGGAAAAGTATCCAATACGGAATGACCCTATCCCACTCTAAGGGTGATAGTACCTCAGCAACAACCGAATGCAAAGCTATTCAAGATTACTTCTTTATGAGATGTAAGAGAGGGGAGAAAGAGATCCACTAACCGTTATCTTCCGCTAATGTTTGATCCAATCTTCTCTCCTTGCTGCTTGCTCCCAGCTCCTTACTCTTTCACTGGCCCAGCTACACAAAGATCCTGCAAAAGCACAAGAAAGGGAAACTACAAGAAGCATACATCCATAATTGATTCAAGGATTAGAATAAATCAAATATACAAGCATCAATACGCCACAAAGACACATGCATATAGAAGAACCTCAAATGCTTTATTAATGGAAGAAGTAAAGTTATGAGAGTGTTACAACCATAAGAGGCCCAATCCAGCAACACTTCCCAGCAGAAAGAAATCTCCTCTTCACCTCCTTCAAAGCAATCACCCAATAGTTCTATACTCAAACCAACAACACTTCCTTACATTCACAAGATTCCAGCCTCCATAGACCTCATGAGAGAGCTCTATATATAGGAGATTCGGAGAAAGGATGAGTCAGCTTGAGCTTGGCATGAAGCTGACTAGTGTCCTCTCCCACTTCAGTTATTCTTCAGTTCTTGAGTCCACTTGGAGTTTCTTGCTTCCACTTGGAGATCTAGATCCTCTTACTTAGAATTCCCTGATCCAAGTGTCATTTTGGAAGCTTCCTGGGCATTTGACACCTTGTAGAATGACTGTGCCACTTGGCCAATCTCGCCCAGCGCAGGTAGCCTTCATTAGATTTGACATTCAGCGCAGGTACAGAGTGGAGCAGTTGACATTCAGCGCAGATGCTCAGTGGAGCAGCTGACATGATCCAGAATTAGCTTGTTTTTGAGTGTTTTCAGGTGGAGAACTGATTTTCAGTGCCGTGGTTTGCTGACCTTTTTCCTCTAGGGGTAGGAACAACATGTTTAGGGACTTTGGATCCCTCAGATTATTGACATTTCATGCTTCATGCTGTAAGGCACAAAAATGTCTATAACAGAAAAGTTGAGTAGGAGACTCACTTTGTTGCTACAACATTATATTCGTTTCATCTTCAAAAGTACAATGTGCTTAAGCGAAAGTTGAAGGATGAAATGCATGCATGAGCATGATATGCATGAACACAGGGATGTTGATGATTTCCTTGTATTTGAACATGTATGTGTAATTAACTTAAAGGGTTGATTGCTTTGTTTTAAACATGCATGTAATATTGACTTGAGAAAAATTGATTTGGTCTCCAAGACGGAGATGATGATGAAGTGTTTCATCTTTTGAAAAGAATCCTTGAGATCTTTTCTACATGCTTGACTTGAAGGGTCATTTGTTTTAAAGGCATGTTTTGTGGGCTTGGTATCTATTCCATCATTTATATGTAGATGTAAGACATGGAGGTGTTCACAAGATGTGAGATCTATTTCTTTTATTGAAGCAAGAATTTTAGGCCATCCAGTTGTTGTATGTATTTATGTTGTTGTTAATAGTTGTTGTTGACATCTTTTCAAATAGTTACAAATGAAAATTTTGTGAAGCTGATGTAACTTTACATTTGTTTGAGCCACCTTGGATCAATGATCAAGGTAGAGAAGTTCAAACTACCTTCTGTGACCATCTCAGCAAGAGTTCTGCATGAAGTCAAGGAGGGAAACAGTTCTTCCCAAGAGGACCAGCACATCCAGGAAGGAGAGTGGTTAAAGGCTTTGGTTCAAAGGCACTATGCAAGGAAAGTGTATGGAGGATAAAAGAAGAGGGTGATGTTACTCTCATTTACTATTCAGATCAGTATGTCAGTCTTTTGGAGACTAAAAGTTCAGGAAGGTGTGATCCAAAATGGATCTAAGATAGACTCCTAAGTCTAAAGTGTTCCTCACAGAGGAAAATGAAAGTCAAGGGCTACTCCTGGAAATAGTCCCATTGCATAGATCTTTTCATTCTAAATCTGATGCAATTTGAATGGACTAAAACAAACTTCAGATGATGAAGTTATCGCAAAAGGAAGATTGCCTTTGTCCTTTGAAAAAGGAGGCATTTATTCTAAAAATGGCATAAAAGGCCTTATATGGGAAATCGCATCGCAAACGGTTCAAAGGGTGGACTTAAGGCCAAGGTGGAAGGGACCCCCGATCAGCGATCCCCGACATATCGCAATCAGAGGCAGGTTGTATGCGATATCGGGACCCCAGACTATGCGACATTGCGATTGCCGATTATTGGATCAGCGGATTGGCATCAGCATAGTCCATAGCCAAAGGAAGAACCCCGGGCCATTACAAATGCAATATGTGATAAAGCGATGGGCCGATGTGCGATCACACGACAGGCATCGAATCGGGAAAAGAGATCAACAGTCCAAATTTAATTAGCGATCAGCAATCCCCGATGCCAGGGCCAATGTGATTGCGATAGCGATATTCCGATAAGGGCTGGACCTGATGGGTTTATAGACCTGATTTCATAAGTTTTGAAATCCAGGAATTCGGGATTTCTGTGTATTCCCATGTAGTTGGGTTTTGGCCATGCAATGATGTGATTGCGATATGCCGATGGAAGGCGGACCCGATAGGGTTTATAGGGGTGATTTCATAGACTTTGAAGTCCTAGTTTTTGCACCCGATAGTGTAATTCTGAGTATTCTCTATGTATTGGAATTATGTGTTATTTTCAAGAATTTGCTCGAAGAAATGTCGCCTGTGTATTTCCTTTGTAACTGTCCCATTCTCCTTGCCACACTGTAAGTGGGCGTTTGTAACAATGATGCAGGAATGTGTTATATGAAGAGCCACAGAGCTAGAGTTCCAGAGGGCCAGTCGAAGAGATAGAGGGATGATTACACGTAGAGAAATGGATAGGAAGTCGCAGAGTTGGAAGAAGGCCTCACAAAAGCTAGAGAGCATGATTAAGAGGCAGCGCAGAGTTTTTGGAGTCACGTGGAGGTTGAGCGATCCACTGTTAACTCAAAGAGCCGAGAGCCAGAAAGCCTAAGAGCTTCAGAGCCAAAAGGCCAAGCAGAGGTAGAGCCACCAGAGGTTAGAGGCAGAGCCATACAGATAGAGCCAAAGCCAGATGAGCCAGAGAGCTGAGAGCCAGAGCTAGTTAGCTAGATAGCCAAAGCCACAGAGCCAGAGAGCTCAAACAGACTTCTAAGAGCCATGGGATGTAATGAAGTTCAGAACAACAAGGGGTCGAAATGATCAGCTGTTGCTGGTGTTCAGAGTGTGCTAAAGATAGAAGAAGGCATTCTAGAGATAGTTAAGAGAATTCTGAGGGATTTGGTGCAAGCTAGAGCAAGATCGTTCAGAGTGCTGATTAAAGGAGTCAAGTCCAGAGAAGCCTAGATCTGTCTGTAGAGTATGGATAGCTAGCAGGATAAGATGGTATTTCTAAACCCATAGGTTCAATGTAAACCAATGGAGTTGAGCGTGGAGCTTGTAAAAGAATTGATGCCATAATCCCAGAGAGCCTAGTTGAGTTGACTAGAGCTCAAGGAGACGTAGCCCAAGAGTTTTGGGTGAACTCCATATTATATTTTTGTTATGTGTGTCTATTTAATTATTGCTTTACTTACTGTCACGTGTATTTAAATATCAACATAAGCAACAAAACTTAAAGCGCTTAACAGTTAAAGGAAAACTAAAACCATACACCTATTTTCAAGCACTTCTTAATTCCGCAATTGGTTAACCATAAGGTCTTGGAAATATTTAAGCTTTGGCAGTGGGAGAGGTTCTTGTAAGCTGACAAGAAGCCTTTAGTGCCCCATTTTCAGATCACCTATGGGGATTTTTTATGGGTGACAAGTAATAATAAGTATGGCAATGGGGCATTCATTGTCATAAAGCCTAATCATTTTGATCATTTATGTTTGAACAGTGGGATGGGCTCGTACACTTAGGCAAATACCATAGCTTTTTGGGGGGTATTATATTGTGCTCATTAATTATCCATTGAGTCAATGGATGTGTTTAGTAATTCAAAGGTAGTTATTGATTAGGATATGGAGCGGTCTTGTTTTGATCCTCTTATGCTGATAAATTGGCTGAAAAGAATAAGGTTATTGATTGGACTTTTCCATGGGGTGACTTTTTCCCACTTATACAGAGAATAGAATGGAGTTATGGATGCATTATCTAAGGTGGGACACATATATCAACTAGGGGATATTATATATTATGCCTACTTCAATGATAAATTACAAAGGACAGGAAACTCATCTACACATAAGTTTTCTCTCTCTAGTTGAGGATCATCCATTTTGACATATTTAAATATATATGTCATAACATTTTGAGATGTAGTGATTATTATATGTTATTTTCATGTTTTAGATCACATCAAAGATTGATTTCAATATGGCATACATGATAACATTTAATGCACATTTAGTGCATTCAGACTACTCACTAAAAATTGTTGGAAGAAGTAAATATGTTCGGTCTTCAATAATGTACTTGATTCATCATGTAATTTACTTGTCAAAAGAATAAAGAAAAGGATTTTTATTATTATTGTTGTGACTTATTAAAGCATGGGTTTCATGCTTGGGTCACCATGTTTTAGGTGAAAATCCCCATTGAGGACTTTTAGGATTTATTCTGAGTCTATAGAATTATTGTACATGTAAAGAGACCCTTCTTGGGCTTTTGAATCATGTAAATCAATTTAGTATTGATTCAAATATGAAAATATGGAACCTACACACCATTTTGGCCTAAGAGAAAATCAAGTCAGCCTAAGGACCCAACCTACCCCACAATAAGCCTATAAAAGCAAGGACTACGAATTCATTTGGAGCATCACTTATCATTCTCTCTCGTCTGGGCAGAAGTGTGAAAATTTGTTTGTCGGGCAGAAGTGCGAAGTAGGAAGTTGGGAAAGTATGTTGTCAGGAATCCAAAGTGAATGCGAGTTTGGGGGAGTCTAAGGAGTCAAGTAAAATCAAAATTTTGGTGGTGGTCTCTCTCCTTTTCGTGCTCTATATTTGGAGAACAAAGTCTCCCAAGTTGGACTATTGCAAGAAGCCGTAAACTGCCACAAGTTGTTGCATAGTCGAAGTTCCTAGAAAGAGATCAATCTTCTAGAGGCTGAATTGGTGTGGAGGAAAGGTCTGGTCAAGGTATAGGGTGAAGAGTCTCAAAAAATACTATTGAAAGGAAGGATTACTTTGACTATGTTTTCCCCTTAAGGGGGGTTTTCCCCTGGCATGTGCCTACATATTGTGTTCATTGTTTTATATGTTTTTGCTTTGTGTAATTGCTTGATGAACTAAAGAAAGAAGATATAAATAATCGTAATAACAAGTGACATCACAATTAATTGTCAAGATCGAGAAAATATTTATTGCCTTTATGATTTTCCAACATGGAATTAGAGCTTTGGTGAAGAAAGAAGAAAAAAAGGCAGATCCATTCATAGGCACTATCTTAGGGAAGGAATCTATCATATTCAATGAAGATGTGTAACTCTATCAAGGGTGAGAACAAGCTTGAAGGAGCATCTAACTCCAGATCATGGAAGAAGAGGATTTAAGAACAAGGTGCTAGATTTGGTAAAAGGAAATGTAAAGAAGCCTACCAAAGAAGCCAGTGATGCCGACAAAGAGAAATTCAGGGATGTAGAATTGGTGGCTATGACTGTAATGGTAGAAGGGATAAAAGACAATCTTGTCCCATTCATAACGAACATCAATCATACTCAGGAGATGTATAAAGCCTTATCGAAGTTGTTCACTATTAAGAACATTGGTCAAGTAGCAATTTTAAAGAATGAGCTGAGAAATACAAAGATAACTAAAGAAGATATTGTTGCAACCTTATTTGTAAATATAGCTAGACTCAGGGATGATATTTTAACCATCAATGAGATTATTCCAGACAAAGAATTGGTGATCACTACTATATTAGGATTTCCACCCTCTTGGAGTTCTTTTGCTTCAAGTTTCAGCAGTTGGAAGGTAGCTCCCACCTTTGAAGAATTATGGACGCCATGTAGTCAAGAAGAATTAAGGATCTCAATGGTTACCAATCCTAAAGAAGTATAAATGCTTATATTTCTCATCATAAAGAAAAGAGATTGAAGGGATGAAGGAAAAAAGTTTACATGTCTCAGATAGAGTTCTATCAATGTAATAAGAAAGGTCACTACAAGAGTGACTGCCCTGAGAATCCAAGGAATAAGAAGAGACGAAGAGATCAAGCCAACTTTGCTGAAGAAGGAGACTCAAAGAAAGTCAAGCCTAAATAATCCGACATTAGGGACTTACATTATTAAGTCATTTTCTTTACATAACTTGTTTTGTATGTTTTATAATTTAGAGGTTTTTAACATATCTTTGGAAAAGACATTTTTGTATTGCTTTAAGTTTGTAGGTTTCCCTCAAGTTTTGGAAGGAGCTTCCAACAACTCTCAAAGATAAGTATCTCATGTCTTTTCAGTTTTGGGTTAATGTACTCATTTATTTTCGACTATATTAAAGTACTAATCATCTTTCTCCGTTTGTTGTCTTGGTTAGGAAAAACATCTACAAAAATGAGGATATCTCAAGAAAAGGTTAGTCAACAAACAAAGGTATGTTTTGAATACATTGATTGGATAATTCATTTGATGATCTATTACTAACTTTGTCGTGGCTAGTTGTATTGAATCTTAGTGATTCTTGTTTGGGTGATTCATCTCTTGATAAATCTACCCACCCCACTCAATTCTTGATTGACTATGACTAGGGTGTATGACAAAGTCCCTAGCAAGATGTTGAAGAGTATATGTCTCTTGTTTTTAATTAAGTTTGGGTATCTGATATATGTATAAAATTCCTCTATGATTCTGATATAGCTAACATCATGCTTCTATAGTTTTGGTTGTACTTTCTATATAAGTTGTGCAGGTACACAATCGTCAACTTAGTGAATATGTTCGATGTAACAAGCAAGTTGTGCTGGTACACAATCTTCAACTTGGTGAAGATGTGATGAGAATGATGGGGATGATGATAACTCTGATGAAATAATTAGAAGCCACGAAAACATTCTCCAATGTCAAAAAAGAAGAAGTTGGTCTCCTGGAGGAAGCATGAATAGAAGAGACCTCCCTAAGATTAAGAGGGAGTCTGGATAAAGAAGTGCTCCAGGTTAAGAGGGAGTGGAATATATGGTTCTATGCTTCATGAGTCATGCACTAGACTAGGACTAACAACAGTAATTCTAAATGAATATTATGAGCAAGAAAAGGAAATTAGAGAATGCATTTTGAAGTGTTGCTGAAAGAAGGAAAACAACATATGACTGAAGAATATATTGTTGCATGTGGAGTAGGAAGAAAAATATATGATTGAGTAATATTCTATCAAAGATGTGGTTGATAGTCCTACTATGGAGAATTGAGAAGCAGCATATGTTGCCTAGAATACCTTGGAGGTTTATGTTTGATTATATACTTGTGAAAGTATGTTATTGATTGGGGTTGTGTTTGTACATGTGAATCTCTCGAAGGAAAGCATGACGGTTACCAATAAATTTGATTGAGAGAGATTGGTTATTCTTGATCTGCTGGATCAAGGGGTGTTGAGACTTTGCGAGTGAAGCATTGCCTAGGGAGACATCTGGCTGAAACTTTGTGTTGATTGAGTCCCCGAAGTTGGAAAGATGGCGTTGGTCATATAGCTCTGGCACACACCTAGATTTTTGGGTTCGTGGTTAGAAAGTAATCTTGATGGTACCTAGAGGGGCTGAAATCTTGTTTCCATCTTAGTCCCACCTGGATAGGTTTCCATGGTCAGGTATCTAGTCCATGGAAATGTGGTGCCTAAACTATTGATTGACTGGTTGGATAGATTGCCCTGGTGAGGAATCTAGTCCATGGCATTGCGGTGCCTAAATTGATTGACTGGTTGGAAATATTTCCCTGGTCAAGAATATATTCCATGGCATTGTAGTTCTTAAATTGATTAACTGGTTGGATAGATTGCCCTGGTCAAGAATCTAGTTCATGGCATTGTGGTGCCTAAAGTCCTTCATGGTTCATATAGTTTGAGATCTTCCATTGTGTATGTACACTATGAATACCTCCATAGTTAAGAGGGAGTGTTGGAAAAAGTAACTATGTTTGGTCTTCAATAATGTACTTGAGTCATCATGTAATGTACTTGTCAAAAGAATAAAGAAAGGAATTTTTATTATTATTGTTAGAAATTCTCACTGTAGATTAACCTGATAATGCAATATAACTAAAGAAAAATACTTTAATCTACTTCTACAATCAAAATTGTGGAAGCTTAATAGATTTGAGCAAGATCAAGCAAAACACATATAACCAGAAGCAGAATCAATGGACATGAAACACAAAAGAATACTCTGGGGAAAGCCTCAACCAAAAAACCCTGCTATCTGTATTATCATACAAGTGGAAATATCTTAGGATTACACACAACTTTAGCTCACAACCAGCCAGCGCTCAGTACAATCCTCATAGATGCTCATAGGCAAAATAGACTTCTCATTAAGTCCTCCACACTGCCCTCCAAGCCCCTATTTCCTAGCGCAGTTTTTTCCTGGTTGATCCAGCTCTTACCATGTGTAACATTGATCACTCACACTAATCTTACACCTTGTAAAACTGCGCAAATCTCAAGGAATGAATTCCTTCTGCATGTAAGAGTTTTCCTTATAGGAAAATTCTAGCAATTGATAGTACATTGTCCCTCTCTTTAATCTCAACTGGGTCTTTCTCTGAATATACATGCATGAGTTATTTATGAAGAATCTTTAGTTATCTAGAGTACACTAGTTTAATGCATGCATGCATTAACTGACTGAACTCACAATTAGTTCCTCAAACTGTTTGGAACTAGTTTAACTAGACATAACTCAGCTAACTGAGCTAACTAATAATAACTCATCCTTATCTCCTTAATTAATGGATAACCTCCTTAATTTAAGGGATAACTGTTGCATGACTTCACAAAGACTTCTAGCTTGAATTTCTCCAACTAATTAATCCAAGATGAATTAATTATTTATTTTTCAAGTAGCTGGTGAGACTAAATTCGAATTTTAATTCTCAATTTTAATTCAAGGACAAATCAAAATTGGAATATTCTTGTTGCCACATTTCAACACTCCCTCTCAATAAGAAAGGGATTATCTTCCACCCCGATCCTGTCTCTATGCAACTCGAATTTACACTTTGAGAATGCCTTAGTCAAAATGTCAGCATCTTGCTCCTCGGTCGAAATATACTACAACAATATGATCCTCCTCACCACACAGTCGCTGAGATGATGATACTGAATGTCGATGTGCTTGGACCTATCATGAAATACTAGATTCTCAGAGAGTTTGATACAACTCTAATTATCACAATAGATGACAGTTGGATCCATCCTCTAATCAGACAAACCAACTAGAATTTTCCGCATCCAGATGGCCTCGCATGCTGCCTGACTTGCAGCCATGTATTTGGCCTCTGCCATGTTGAATGCATCGACCTCCGTTTCCTGCTATACTAAGAAACTGCCGCCGACCCAAGGTTGAAAATTCCACCTGATGTGCTCTTCTGATCTTATGGACTCCCTGCCCAATCTGCATCAGTGAAGCCCTATAGCTTCACTTCCTCTGTCTGTCTGTACCATAATCCATACTGAGATGTGCCTATGAGGTATCTCAAGACATGCTTTGCCGCCTTCCAAAACATCTTGGTAGGCTGAACTATAGCTTGACTCAGTTGATTCACCGCATAGCACAAATATGGTCATGTGTTCATTAAGTACATCAGTGAACCCACAAGCTACCTGTACATGGTAGCTTCTACTACTTCTCCTGAAGTAGCATCCTCCTTCCTCTAGTTACCTGCTAGAGAAGTCTGCATGGGCTTGCACTTCTCCATGTGGAGTCTCCTAAGTATCTCATTGGCATACTTGCCCTGAAACATAAACAACTCCCCATCCTTCTACCATACTTCCATGCTAAGGAAGTAATGCATGAGACCCATGTCTTTCATCTCGAATTCTCTTGCAAGGTCCTCCTTGCAAGACATGATCCACTGATCATCACCTATCAATATGAGATCATCAACATAAAGTACAATGATCAACTGCTTACCTTTCACCATGATGTGGTACAGGTTCGCATCTGCTTCACTTTTTGTGAAGCCCAACCCGGTGAAGTAGTTTTCGATCCTGGTGTTCCAAGCACGAGGTGCTTGCTTCATCCTGTACAAAGCTCTCTTGAGTCGGCACAGATGTGACTCACGATCGAAGGTCTCAAAAACTTTCGACTACTCTATGTACACTTCTTCCTCAATCTTGCCATTGTGGAATGCAGTCTTCAAATCCATCTGATGGATCTTCCAGCCCATCTATGCTAATAGTGCCAACATCGGTCTGATAGATGAGTACCTTGCTACAGGAGAAAAAGTATCATTGTAGTCGATCCCCTCAACCTGTGAGAAACCACGAGCAACAAATCTTGCCTTATGTTTCTCCACACTACCATTAGCAGCTTTCTTTACCTTGTAAATCCAATGAGAACTCGCAACTGACTTGTTCTCTGGTCTTGGAACCACATCCCAAACACTGTTCCGAACTCCTTCACCATAGCATCAACCCAAATTGGCTGCTGCATTGCTTCCTCAAAGGAAGATGGCTCAGTCTCAACACATTCCCCAATAAGGGCCATGTATCTAGTGTACCTCTCAGGCGATCTCCTCTATCTGCACTGAGAAGATGGTTCTTCCACATTCTCTCTCGCATCCGACAACAATATGTCATCTTCTCTTGTGCGCTTCAGTCCATCTCTGTAATACTTTGCTTGAGTGTATGTCTGCACTCTTGGAACCTCTGCATGTGGCTGCTCCGCATCAGTCTGAGGCTCCTCCTCCTTAGGAACCAACAGTTCCTCCACAGCCTATAGTTGGAACTCCCTCTTGAGGGAAACTCGCATGGCCTTCTGTTCATCAAACATGAGATCTCTGCTAACCACTGTCCTCCGACTGGTAGGCAAGTACACCCGATAGTTGTGGGGTGTATCAGTGTACCCCACAAGTATCCCCAAATCAGTTGTCGGCTCAAGCTTCTTCCATGCATCGTTTGTCACATGGCAATAAACCGATGAGCCAAAGATCCTGAAGTGACCCACATCTGGTCTCTTACCGGAGAAAGCTTCCTTTAGTTTTTTCATCCCAATGCAGGCTTCTATTATGCAAATAGACCGTTGTGTTGCATGCCTCATCCCACAAATGAAGTGGTAGGCCTTGGTCATGCAACATTGCCTGAGCTGTCCCTACAATCATTCTGTTCTTCCTCTCAGCCACCCCATTTTGTTGTGGGTTATGAGGTGCCGTCAACTCCCATTTAATTCTTTCCACTACACAGAAGTCCTTAAACTCTTGAGAGACATATTCTCCACCATTGTCGCTTCTCAAGGCCTTGATCTTCTTCCCTGATTCTTTCTCAACCAAAGCTTTGAACTCACAAAACTTTGAGAAGGTTTGATTCTTCTTCTGCATGAAATAAATCCAACATTAACGATAATAATCATCAATTAAAATCACATAATACCTTTCCTTTTCTGTGGATGTCATTGAGAATGGTCCACACAAATCAGTATGAACTCGCTCTAAGATTGCTTCTGCTCGACTGTCTCAATCATGAAAGGAAGACTTGGCGTACTTTCCCAAGGTACAACCTTTGCATGTGTCAACTTGCTCAAGTTTACCTTTGGGAAGTCCTGTAGATATCTACTGCATTATCTTCAAGGACACATGATGCAAATGACCCAACTACCTATGCCATAACTTGCCAATGTATTGGCTTTGCACTAATTCTGCTTTCGAACTCAATGCAACATAGTCATCTACCTCTAGTTTATAGAGATTCTTCACTCAAATCCAAATCCTCTTGGTCTGACCCATGGCTATATGTCTTAGGAACACCTTTCCTTTACTGAAGACAACATCATAGCCTTTGTCCTCCAACATCGCAACCGATACCAAGTTCTTCTTCAGTCCAAGCACATACTTCACATCTGTCAAGATGAGAGGAGCTCCATGCTCCCTCTAAAAAGCAATCGTGCCCACTCCTGAAACATTGTACTTTCTGGCATCACCCATCTCTATGCACATCTTGAGGTCTTTCTCCTCCAAGGTATTGAATAAACTTTTATCGTCAGTCATGTGGAATCAGTCTCCACTGCCAAGATACCAAACACAACCCGCCATCGATGAAACCACACATGCGATGAGGGTAAAGTCCACTTCGAACTGAGAGGATAATGCCTCACCTTCTGATCCTTTTGTGGATCCCTTCTTGGACTTATTTGATGGGAAATTAGTTGCATAATGTCCCATCTCGTGACAATTAAAGCATCTCACTTTAGATTTTTCACCCTTCTTCCCTCCATGAGAAGAATTCGATTTGGAATGTGAAGCCTTCCCTTTCCCTTTCCTTGCCTTACTCGCTAAGGCCAGATTTTCTTCATCATCAATCTTTGATGAAGAACCATCTCGAGTGATCCTCCTGATCTCCTCCTGCATGAGATCTGACCACATTCATTCCCAATCCAATAGTTTCTCTCTTCCATTTACAAAGTCCTAGTATCTATTCCAACTCTTTGGAAGACCTAGGAGAGCAAGGCTTACCATATCATCATCAGCAATAGTTATTCCCACACTACCAAGCTCATCTTTGTAGGTGGTGGGCTTGTTCAGATATGTAAAAATAGTATCACCCTTCTCCATCTTGATTTTCCGAATCTTATCCTTAAGCGCCAGTTTCCTCTGGTCGTTACTGTTCCGATAGAGGTCCTTCACTGTCTTCCACATTGAAAACGGAGTATCCTTCCCATGGAGACTCGTCTCCAGAATATATGGTCTCGAACTCCCTCCAGAAGAATCCTTCTCGCCTTCGCCACACACCTCTTCCATTCAGCCAATTCTTGTGCATTAGCTGCAGCTAGCTTGGGGATTTCTTGATCAATTAAATCCTTCAAACCACTATCTTCTAATACATCTTCCATTCTATCTTTCCATGCTATGTAATTCGAGCTACCTTCCAAGGCATACTCGAGTCTCAATCCATAGAACACCATTGACCAACCTGAAGTATGAGATGAATTCAATTTGTACCTACAATCCCAAACTTTAGACTTCGAATTATCTTCTTTGTATATTGTTCATAGCTTCAATAACCTTTGCTCTGATACCATGTAGAAATTCTCACTATAGATTAACCTAATAATGCAATATAATTAAAGCAAAATACTTTAATCTACTTCTACAATCAAACTTGCGGAAGCTTGATAGATTTGAGCAAGATCAAGCAGAACACATATAACCAAAAGCGGAATCAATGCACATAAAACACAGAAGAATACTATGGGGAAAGCCTCAGCCAAAAAAACCCTCTATCTGTATTATCATACAAGTGGAAATATCTCAGGATTACACACAGCTTTAGCTCTCACAGATAGCCAACTCTCAATACAATCCTCACAGATGCTCACAGGCAAAATAGACTTCTCATTAAGTCCTCCACATTGCCCTCCATGCTCCTATTTCCTAACGTAGTTTTTCCTGGGGGATCCAGCTGTTACCATTTGTAACACTGATCACTCACACTGATCTTACAACCTGTAAAACTGCGCAAATCTCAAGGAATGAATTCCTTCTGCATGCAAGAGTTTTCCTTATAGGAAACTTCTAGCAGCTGATAGTACATTGTCCCTCTCTTTAATTTCAACTGGGTCTTTCTCTGAATAGACATGCGTGAGTTATTTATGAGAGAATCTTCAGTTATCTAGAGTATACTAGTTTGATGCATGCATGCATTAACTGACTGAACTCACAATTAGTTCCTCAAATTGTTTGGAACTAATTTAACTGGACATAACTCAGTTAACTGAGCTAACTAATTACAACTCAATTATAACTCATCCTTATCTCCTTAATTTAAGGGATAACTGTTGCATGACTTCACAAAGACTTCTAGCTTGAATTTCTCCAACTAATTAATCCAAGATGAATTAATTAATTATTTTTCAAGCAGCTGGTGAGACTAAATTCGAATTTTAATTCAAGGACAAATTAAAATTGGAATATTCTTGATGCCACATTTCAACATATTGGTGTGACTTATTAAAGCATGGGTTTCATTCCTGAGTCACCATGTTTTAGGTCAAAGTCCCCATTGAGTACTTCTGGATTTATTCTGAGTCTATAGAATTATTGTACATTTAAAGAGATCCTTCTTGGACTTTTGAATCATGTAAATCGATTTAGTATTGAGTCAAATGTGAATTACGAACATCCACTCCATGTCGGTGTAAGAGAAGATCAAGTCGACCGAAGGACCCATTCTATGCCACAAGAAGCCTATAAAAGGAAGGACTACGAATTCATTTGGAGCACCACTTCTCATTCTCTCTCTTTTGGGCAGAAGTGTGAAAATTTGTTTGCCAGGCATAAGTGTGAAGTAGGAAGCTGGGAAAGTCTATTGTTAGGAAGCCGAAGTGAATGCGAGTTTGGGTGAGTCTAAGGAGTCAAGGAAAATCTAAATTTTGGTGGTGGTCTCTCTCAGTTTCATGCTCTAGATTGGGAGAACGAAGTCTCCCAAGTTGGACTACTACCGGAAGCCGTAAGATGTTGCAAGTTGCTACATAGTCGAAGTTGCTGGAAAGAGACCAATCTTTTGGAGGTTGACTTAGTGTGGAGGAAAGGTTTGGTCAAGGTCTAGGGTGAAGAGTCTCAAAGAATACTATTGAAAGGAAGAATTACTATGACTAGGTTTTCCCCTAGAGGGGCGTTTTGCCGTGGCATCTGCTTACATCTTGTGTGATCAGGAGCTCAGTACCAAGTGTCGTAAAATAGTCAAAACTGAAAGTACTTAGAACTGGTTCAAAGTTGAATGACTGGAAAGTGGTCGTCTTCCCGATTCCGGCGCCGCAAACGGTTCGAAAAACGGTCGCCGTATGCGGAAGTTATGGCAAAAAGAAGAATTTGTCCATAACATTAGAAATTTTAATTTTTCAAAAAAAATTAAAAAAGGAATATTCCGCCTGGCACGAAATCCGAGGAAACCACCAAACATTAAATGTAACTGCAATTAAGTTGGCGGAATTTTGGCAGGAGCGCCAAATTTGGCGGACACGCCATAATTGGCGGAGCTATCTGGAGTTAACTAAAGTTAGCTGGAGTTTTTGTAGGGGCAGCTGGCAGTTGGGAGTAAATGGCCATAACTTTGGCTAGGAAAGTCGGTTTTGGACGAATTTTTTTTTTATTTTGGGTCTCTTCGACCTTCTGAAGCCATTGGCATAGGTTTCACAGCCATATGAGGTCATGTTTAGGTGTTTTAGCTTCATGGAAGTTACAGGAGCCACAAGGGCCAAATCAGTTTGGGAGCTGCATTGGGAATTGTGCAACTAGTGAATGTGGAACAAAGGTCATTCCTGAAGTTTTCCAGCCTTCTGAATCCATTTCTACAGCTCATTTTTCCTTTTGAGGCATTCTTTTCACTGTTTAGCTTCAGGGAAGCTTTCAGGGCCACTAGGGCCATTTCAGTGCATGAGCTGTTTGGGGGCTATGTTCATCCGTTTTTGGTGATTCAAAAGCCTATGTCTGCTATTTTTGACCTTCTGAGTCTAATGGCAGAGGTTTCAGAACCAATTGAGGTCATCTTCACCTCGAAATTCTCCATGCAAGTTTAAAGGGCCACCAGGGCCAATTGGGGAAAGTACTGTATAAGGTACAAAATTCACTGTTTAGTGTTTGGAAAAGAGCATGTTTGGCTAATTCCTATCTTCTGATTCTGTATTTACAGTCAGATCTGTCCTTTGAGACACCCATATTCTTGTATTAGCCTTTGTAGCAATTTTAATACAAGAGGACAAACCTAGTTGGAGAGGTTTGGTCCAGCAGATGTAGCCCAGAGGGGGGTGAACTGCTTTATCATTTTGATGTCTTTATTTGCTAAAGATGATATGCTAAAAAAAACTGATATAAAGTATTAAACAACAAATAAATATAACTTGCATACACACATAATCACCTGTTCAGCTGCAGAAAGTTACTTGTCTTATTCCGCAAGACCTTAAACTTCAAGTATGTGTATGTCAAAAACTTCTAAGTGTTTACTTTGTTATTTCTTTAGGCAGAGCCTGTAGAGGGCCAGGTAGCCTCTGGAACTCATCCTCTTTTTAGAGGTGATATGTCCGGTGAATGCCCCTACAGTCTATCTCTGTATAAGAAACAAGAAGTTTATACATTTTTAGAGGTCATTTGGAGTGTCTAGCTCACAGTTGAAATTATTGGAAATGGATACCTTGCACCCTTAAACAAGTACATTCCATTTTCAGATTAGATGGTATCAAAGCACTAGGTTTGCTTGACTGACATCACTAGCTTGATTGTGTAGCTTAAAAGGTGTCTTAAGCAGTGTTGAAGATCGACTGCTTTACTACTTGTTGTTTGAGTTTGCTGAAGCTCTTTTGTTCATTTGTATAATGACAATTTCCATAAGTGAGTTCTCAAAATCGTCCTCCTTCACAAGATTCTTTGATGAAGGCTTGAAGTAATAATTTTTCATCATGTTGAATATGGTGAGAGAAATGTATGAGGATGAAAGAAAGAGCTCTAGACTTCAAGAGCAGTTGAATTCCATGAGGGAAGAGAAGCAGTTGCTTTCTAACCAATTGCAGGAAATGGAAGGCCAACTTCATATTGCAAACATGAAGCTGGAAAGGATGCATGAGTTGGAGACACAACTCCTTGTTGACAAAGAAGCCTTAGCCAAGTATCAGCTTGAAGAAGAGGTAAATAATTCCAGTTTGTCTTCAAATTCTGATAAGAATGTTTATGTTGGTTCTTTTTAGAAACATACCAGAGGCATAGGGTCCAAGTTGATGTCCAAAATGGGATATGAAGGAAAAGGATTGGGCAAACATGAACAGGGTATAGTTGAGCCAATAATGGTTGAGGTAAGGCCTAAGAATTTGGGTCTTGGCTATGGACAATCTTATGGAGAATGTTCTAAAGCAGCTATGAAGGCAATTGAAACAGTTCCTAGAAGGAGTTTCATTTCAGGTTCTCTATCTCAAGGTTGTAAAGGTTCTATCCTTGAGGAATGCAATAGTTTGAAACAGACCTTGCAGGAAGAAGGTGTGCATAAGCATGCACTTGAACAAGGAAGTGGTGAAAGCTCTAAAGCCATTGCAAGGATTGATGGTGTTCCAAAAGGAGCTTCTTCTTCGTTTGATTCATCTCCTCATGAAGGTAATGAAGGTGAAAGGGAAAGGTATAAATCTGATTTTAATCACATTTCCTTTGATCGTGTAAAGCATGGAAAATTTCCACATAAGCATTGGAAAAGAATTGCATGTTCTTTTTGTGGTTTGTTTAACCATAGTGTTTCTAGATGTTGGAAAAGAATGGCAACATACAGGAAACTTTTGAAGGAAAGGAGGCAAGAAGCCAAAGTTCCATTGAACAATGCAAATCATGCTATCAAGAAGATGAACCTGTGTTGCACTTATTACCATAAGCATGGACATACTGTTGAAAGGTGTTGGACTCTGAATCCAACAATGCTTCCACGAAAATTGAAGAAATGGGAGAAAGAGTATGGCAAGAATGGGAAGGAAGTTTCCATCATTGAGATGTGTCGGGATGATACGCATGTTGATATCGATGTGCAGTTAAAGGAAGCGCCTTTGAAATGGATTGGTAAGAAATGGTTAGAATTCTTATCCAATTAAAGTGGCATGTCTTTTGATTGAATGCATTTCTTTGTTAAGGGAATGCAAGTTGCAGGATGGAAAAGCTGAGTATGAGACTCACTCTATTGCAGCGAAAGTTATATTCATTTCAGCTTTGAAAGTACATGTACATGTGATCGAGGATCTTGTACTTATGATTGTACTTAAGAGAAAGTTGAAGGATATATGCATGCATGAGAATGATATGCATGAGCACAGGGATCATGATGATTTACTTGTATTTTAAACATGTATGTGTGATTAACTTGAAGGGTTGATTACTTTGTTTTTAACCATGCATATAATGTAATATTGACTTGGAAAAAGTTAATTTGATCTCCAAGATTGTAAAGAGGAGAAATGATGAGGTGTTTCATCTTTATAAGATCCTTCTCATTTGGGAGGCAGCTCTTCTTCTGGAGCGAAGGTGCCATGGATGGGCATCGTGACAGCTGGCAAGCACACATGTTCAGGAGAATATTTCAGCTCATATATCAGAAATTTTCATTGCTGGTTTCTGCAAACTTTCAGTTTGTTTGGCGAACAAGCTTGGTCGGGATTCGACGAGTACTTGGTTTATGCAGCAACATTCGCCATGACGACAGTTGATAAGGCAGGACATTTTGGCATCAGTATGCTCTTTTGGCTGAATGGAAGAGGATATTTTTGTTCCTCAAGTGCTGTACAGTTCAGTTCAGAGATTCAGTGAGCTTTTGGGGACCAAAAGCCTTCTCATTTGGGAGGTGTGATCAGGAGCTCAATACCAAGTGTCGTAAAATAGTCAAAAAATGAAAGTGCTTAGAACTGGTTCAAAGTTGAATGACTGGAAATTGGTCGTCTTCCCGATTCCGGCGCCGCAAACGGTTCGAAAAACGGTCGCCGTATGAGGAAGTTATGGCAAAAAGAAGAATTTGTCCATAACATTAGAAATTTTAATTTTTCAAAAAAAATAAAAAAAGGAATATTCCGCCTGGCACGAAATCTGAGGCAACCACCAAACATTAAATGTAACTGCAGTTAAGTTGGCGGAATTTTGGCAGGAGCACCAAATTTGGTGGACCCGCCATAATTGGCGGAGCTATCTGGAGTTAACTAAAGTTAGCTGGAGTTTTTGTAGGGGCAGCGGGCAGTTGGGAGTAAATGGCCATAACTTTGGCTAGGAAAGTCGGTTTTGGATGAATTGTTTTTTGATTTTGGGTCTCTTCGACCTTATGAAGCCATTGGCATAGGTTTCACAGCCATCTGAGGTTTTACAGTCAGATATGTCCTTTGAGACACCCATATTCTTGTATTAGCCTTTGTAGCAATTTTAATACAAGAGGACAAACCTAGTTGGAGAGGTTTGGTCCAGCAGATGTAGCCCAGAGGGGGGGTGAACTGCTTTATCATTTTGATGTCTTTATTTGCTAAAGATGATATGCTGAACAAAACTGATATAAAGTATTAAACAACAAATAAATATAACTTGCATACACACATAATCACCTGTTCAGCTGCAGAAAGTTACTTGTCTTATTCCGCAAGACCTTAAACTTCAAGTATGTGTATGTCAAAGACTTCTAAGTGTTTACTTTGTTATTTCTTTAGGCAGAACCTGTAGAGGGCCAGGTAGCCTCTGGAACTCATCCTCTTTTTAGAGGTGACATGTCCAGTGAATGCCCCTACAGTCTATCTCTGTATAAGAAACAAGAAGTTTATACATTTTTAGAGGTCATTTGGAGTGTCTAGCTCACAGTTGAAATTATTGGAAATGGATACCTTGCACCCTTAAACAAGTACATTCCATTTTCAGATCATTGTGTTCAATGTTTTATGTGCTGCTACTTTGTGTAATTGCTTGATAAACTAAAGAAAAAAGATATAAAGAATCGTAATAACAAGTGACCTCCCAAGTAATTATCAAGATCGAGAAAATCTTTACTGCCTTTCTGACCACCTATTATTAATATGAAAGATTGTTGGTTTTTTATTTTTTATTAAAAAAATATGGAAAAATAAATAGAAAAGGATAAGAATATATTAAAAAATAAAAATGAAAGTCAAATTGCATCTATGAATTTAAATAAAATTTAAAATATCACATAAAGTCACCTATTGATGAAATTTTTTTCACTACTTGAACTTGAGCTTAAATTATATTTAAATATAATGAGTAAAATATTGGAAATGAGTATTTCATTTTAGCATACATACTAGGGCAA
The DNA here is from genome assembly GCA_031772625.1 of Pinus tabuliformis. NCBI lineage: Eukaryota > Viridiplantae > Streptophyta > Pinopsida > Pinales > Pinaceae > Pinus > Pinus tabuliformis. Next base: position 403,034,454 of record CM062810.1, read on the forward strand.
TCATATGAATTAAATCGTTGGTAAACACATATATGTTGGAGTCACGATTTTCGTTACACCAAAAGTCGCAAGTGTTAGTAAATAGACACATCACTAGTGTTAAGCACATGCCATGAAACACAAGGGAGCGTTGGATCAACACCGCCATTAACGAGGATCGCAACAATCTCCCCCCTCAACGCGAGCCAGGTGTGTTTCGAACTCGAGACCTTTGGCTCTAATACCACTTCTCGGAGACACGATTGCCGTTACACCAAAACCCGCAAGTGTTAGTAAACAAACACATCGCTAGTGTTAAGCACATGCCATGAAACACACGGGAGCATTGGATCAACACCACCATTAACGTGGAGCTCAACAATCAGAGCTAGGGTCAAATACTTGTTGGAGTCACGATTGCCGTTACACCAAAACCCGTAGCTATCAGTAAATAGACACATCGCTAGTGTTAAGCACATGCCACGAAACACACGGGAGCGTTGGATCAACACTGCCATTAACAGGGAGCACAACAATCTCCCCCCTCAACGCGAGCCAGGTGTGTTTCGAACTCGAGACCTTTGGCTCCAATACCACTTGTTGGAGTTACAATTGTCGTTACACCAAAACCCGCAGGTGTTAGTAAACAGACACATTGCTAGTGTTAAGCACATGCCACGAAACACACGGGAGTGTTGGATCAACACCGCCATTAACGGGGAGCGCAAAAATATAGGTATCAAAACACTTGCCTTGTGAAACTTCTAACATTACTAAACTTAAAAAGAATTTAACTTTATTTTAAATTATTATTATTATTATTAATTATAAAAGGAATAAATATATGAGTTAAACATATATACATTTAAAAAAAAACTTGTAACAAGATCCTTAACCATGGAGATTCACCTCCAAATTACTGTGGAGATTCTATTTGTAAATAAATTTTGATACAATACCATGGGAAAATACAATGAATTACTAATACCACATGCCCAAAAATCATAACTCATATTCATATGACATTTAGGTGGACAAATGGTGACAACCCAAATTATTTAAATTAAAATTTTGAAATGGAAATTTTCAATTCAAAATAGGCACACCTATCAAAGTAAAAGCCATAACTCATAATCATAAGAAATTTAGGTAGACAAGTGGAGACAACCCAAATTTATTTTAATTAAAATTTTCAAACATAATTTTTTAAAAAGTTCATAACTATTTCTGAAATCAATATGAATCCTTTATATCTTCATGCTACAATGAATATTCTCTAAATATTTTGTGAAGGTTAATTCTCTATCATCCAACTAATTTTTTAAAATAAATAAATTAAAATTCTAAAATCATGCTACAATGAATATTCTCTAAATATTTTGTGAAGGTTAATTCTCTATCATCCAACTAATTTTTTAAAATAAATAAATTAAAATTCTAAAAGTTCAATTTCAAAATAGACATATCTACAACATAATAATATTTCAAACTCAAACTTCTAAATTAAAATAAAAATTAACTGTAAACTCTTTCTAAATATATACTTGAAGAAGGCATTATGTCAATTAGTACATGTATTCCAGAAGAAAATGTTTCTATATCTCTATAATAAATTAGTTGTTATTAGTAAAAGTGAATAATATTGTAAATGTCCATACTTTAAGCTTTATAATTAGAATTAAATCAATAAATTAGGATTAATTCAATATGACAATTCAGATTTCTTTTTAAGAATTGGTGAATAATTATTATTATTATTATCCAATTTTAATGTCACAGTCAGACACAAAATTGGTATATGAGACTCCTCCCAAAAATTTGACTACTAAACCTATAATGACATACATACTCTACCCCTCTCATTTTAAACCTATAACCCCTTAAACTAACCATTTTAAACTTAAAACATTTCTTAAATTTGATAATTTATTCATTCCAATAACTATTTTAATTACTATAAACCAGAAATCTTTTAACAATGAAGAAACTATGATAGAAAATTGACCCATCAAATTCGGCGATCCCTGGATGCAACATCGCTCGCAGGTCAAATGCACATCAAATCATCTTGCTCCCTCCCCGCATAAATGGTTCCTCTCTTAACATAATACAATAGGATCACATTACATTCAATATGGTGCCTCTCTTAACATAATACAATATGATCACATTACATTCAATGATACACGGAACTTCCATGATTGGAAAGTCAAACTCATATTCCATGATTTGTCAAGTCAATTAAATATAACATTCACTGATACACGGAACTTCCATGATTGGAAAGACAAACTCATATTTCCATGACTTGTCAAGTCAATTAAATATTATTTTCATAGTTTGTTAAATGTTCTTTCACTTCTTTATCGGTTGATCTTTTAATTATATATTCTATACCTGACGTATGTGTGACAACAATTCAAGGGGGTAAAGTGATACTCTTTTTTATCCTATGTGAAACAAACATCTGTTCTGAATGTTTTGAAACTGAAAACAAAAAAACCATAAATTTATTTATATTTTAAAAATAATTACAATTTTGATGCATATACAATTTTTTGTTTAAAAGTTTTGTGCGTAATTACTATTTGAATTTTTTTTTAAATAAACATAAATATAATTTATAATAATAAATACATTAATTTGTTTTAAAAATAATAATAAATACATTAATTTGTTTTAAAATTGTTTTTATTTCGGTTAAGAGTTAGTTTTTTAGGTAAAGTGGTCTAAGACGCAAAAATAATTTTAGGCGGAGTGGTTTAGCGGTTTTTTTTTAATAGCAATGATAAGTCAACAACAAGTGGAGTGGTATACTCTACATCTAATTATATATAAACACAGATAATTTATTATGACTCTGTTCTGAAAGTAATAGTAAAGACATCCATCAGTAGTTGCTATTTGTGAATCCAAATTGACTCATTATTATTATTCAACTAAAACCAACTATGTAAAAACTATTTTTGAAGAGAAATTTTTATGACTCTGTTCTGAAAGCAATAGTAAAGACATCCATCAGTAGTTGCTATTTGTGAATCCAAATTGACTCATTATTATTATTCAACTAAAACCAACTATGTAAAAACTATTTTTGAAGAGAAATTTTTATGACTCTGTTCTGAAAGCAATAGTAAAGACATCCATCAGTAGTTGCTATTTGTGAATCCAAATTGACTCATTATTATTATTCAACTAAAACCAACTATGTAAAAACTATTTTTGAAGAGAAATTTTTTTACTTAACTTGTTTTCTAATATCCTTAACCAAACAAAAACAATTTTAAAACATACTCAAAACCCAAACATCCAAATTATATATAGATTAACCTATATATTCAATATTAACCTATATATTCAATATTGCAAATTATTGAAAGATAAATGTATTTAAAATTACTGCAAAAATGACAGTTGTACGAAAAAGTTTTAACTAAGAAAATTCTTACCGAATTGAAGACTCCTTTCCATTTTAATTGGAGAAGCGCAAGAGTATTAGTTCTAGCTTATCTTACGCTTTAACGTTTATCTTGTAGGGTCCGCCAATACGGGGTGCATAGTCATTACCATAATTGTTGCCGTACCGTGAAGACTCTTCGTGTTGACAACCGCGTAGTGGGCAGGTGAATGACACATACGTCATTCCGACGAAGAAAAATTACGTCACAGTGGTGAGTAATCATGTACTGCTAGTTGACGCATGTGAAGTAACTAACAGTCAAAGCCGTGTACATTCAATCCGTGTTTGATTGATGTGTCTATCACACCAACTCATTTCGCAGCGCCTTCTACAAGGGAACTACTTGTTCTCTAATCTTTAGCCATCAAAATGCACCGATCTTGATCTCTAATCTTTGGCTCCATAGCTTTGATTATGGCGTTGCAGTGTTTGTTTTCATATACATATCCTTCTAATTCAAATGCTCAACAATCCACTGCTTCCCGAAAGCGTCCACTCGAAGCAGACTCATACTCACAAGAAGAGTGTATTGATCTTCAAGAAATAGTATGGCGAGATGTGGATCAAATGACGACTGTTAAGACCAAAGAAAGCCAGTTAGTCGCAGAACAGTTACGTAGGAAACGAATGAATTACTTGTGTACACAACTGGAGTCTCTCTTGCCCACTACTCCTCCCAAGGTAATTACAACATTACATGCTTTCCACGACTCATACTGTATCTATATCAAACTGTAACATCGCAGGTGATTGCTTTAAGCATTCTATATGCCTAAATTATCTATTTGAATTGTTCATACAGCTTGACAGATGTGGATTGTACGAGGAAGCCATTAATTACATTAGAAAGCTCGAAGAGGATGTCCATCAACTGAAGAGAAAGAGGGACCGTCTGCTGGCAATCCAATCTGGACAAAAAACAGACAAGAACACAGACCTGAAGGTAGCCGTTGAAATTTATGACAAGGAAGCAATTATCATAATTACCAGCCAAAGAAGGCCGAGATATATGTGGAGGATTCTGGAGGAAATTGAAAAGCATGATCTAGATGTGAAGACCTCGCAGCTTTCTACAGGAGAATCTTTTGCTCTTCTACACTTCCATGTCAATTTCAGAGACAATATTTACCATGATCCAGCTCAGATCCAGAGTTCTCTAGAATGCAGGCTTCGATTAACTTATTAGATTATTGCAACATCTTGTTGCTGATTTGAAATTCGTATGGTTTATTGTTTGGCTGTGATGCCATTGGTGCATAACCGTCATGTACATGAGACTGTTGCAGGCTAGAGTGGTTTCAGAACTAGCTTCTATGATGGTATTGCTAATTCTGAGGATGATGAGCAGTCTATTTTCTGCAAAGCTTGATGACAGCAAGAAAACATAGCCAAGAATCTCCAAAAGCCAATGTAAGAGGAAGACCTGGGTTGTACATTTATAAATACAAATTTTAAGCAAGCTTAATTTATCTTCATCTATGAAGTGCGTGCTTGTTATTTCTACGGGTTAGGACTACTACTGAAGATAATTACAAGTAGTTAATTTGGTCACATTTATAAGCTCAAACCCAAAACTCGGGCTCTCAACCCACTTGAAAAAATGGACATAGAGTATTTATCAATAAACCCGATCCACAAAAGGAGAGCAGGGCAAGAAAACACTGTATTCAGATGAGGCTTGATGTGATGGAAGAGGAATTAGTTTGTACTGAATATCAGAGTTGCACTAATATGAATGTGAATTCTATTTCATTTTGGCTCGGGAGTTCGCCCCGTTTAACAATCTTAAATTCGTTTAGCATAATATGTTGTTTTGGTGTCTCCACCATGTCGCAGATTCGATTTGTACAATACACAATGTCCTCAGTGACTAGATAATTGCTCTCAAGGTTTTGACCATGTCCTCAAGAGTTTGGGCGTCTCCGACTCTACCCAGAACTTAAGAAGACTTGGATAGCCCCGGAACAATCACAACCATGAATTTTTGTTTTCCCAGATTTTGGATAGCCATGCCAGGGAAGGGAAAGGGGTATTAGTATGTGTTGAATGCCTAACCATCGTCTTAAGACATGAAGAACTCCGTATGAGTATGAAGGTTTGTATATAAAAAGTAGCCATGGAAGATGCATGATTAATTTGCTACGCTTTTGAGAAGATTTATGATGGAAACATCAAAATACCAGTGTTTTAATGAATGATATGGAAAAGTTCAAAGCTACTACTTTAACATAGTAGATCATAGTAGGTCACTTTAATGACTAAATTTGGAGATTTAACTCACTTAGATTTAACTCACTCTGGTCTTGTGCATATTAATTAATGTTTTTCGTCATTAAATGTATTAATTAGTTAGATATAAGATATTTAGTCCAATTAAAATAGTTGTTAAATTAGTATTTCGTTGAGAGATTTGTTCAACTAAATGATTGTGTGGTTAAGATAGAATTTCTATCTTCAACCAATAATTTATGTATTTATATGTGTGAATATTCTAATGTAAAGTGAGAAGTTTTGGTGTGCAATTTATTTCTCAAATACGAACAAAGTATTACCTGTGCCATGCTTAAATTTGTATTTAACAAAGTTGGGTAGTAGGAGTATCACTGTTAAGGCATTGTCTATCAATGCCACAAATTCGCCACAGATTTCTTGCTTGAATCTGGTAAAAACAAATCTTAAAAAATCAAAATGCCATCATATTTGAATTTTTTTAAGGTGGAAATGGATTCAACACTATCAAGAATCTCTAGGGCACACAAAATCCTAATGTTTGATAGCTGTAACCAAGATTGTAAAAAATTTCTGCCTAATTTTTTCATAATCTTGTGGGAATTTCCATTACTTTCCAAGCTAATTTGTGGGCCCTTTAGACTAGGCTTTAGTAAGTTTGTGTCCAATATTTTATTTTTCTATTTTCTATTTTATTGTTTAATTTCATTTTTTAAGAAAATATGTTAAAAAATATTATAGTATTTTTATTGTAAATTAAATTAGATTAATTAAAGTAGTTATATAAATTAAATGATTGGTAAATGTTAATAAACGTCTATCCATAATAAGATGGTTGGTAAATGTTTATAAATATCTATCCATAATAAGTGTGAATATGAAAGCACTTCATAATATATCTCACATTTTTTAAAATTAAAAAAAAAAAAAAATCAGAAAATTAAATAGATAATAATTTTATTTTAAATTATATATATATATATATCATGCAATGAGATTCTTATCCATAAAGATTTAGCATATTTTATCATGGAGATTTTTAAGTTATAAATAAGTTTTGCTACAATTTCATGGGCCAATACCATGGTTCATTAATACCACATGCCCAAAAAACCATAACTCAATTCATATGATATTTGTTCATCTTATATTTTCTTTAATTAATCAATTTAATTAAAAGAGTAAAAAGGACATAACTATTTTGGAGATAAATCTCAATCTTTAATTTGTGTATACTACTAAGAATATTCTATGGAGGTTGAATCCCTACAATTCACCTAATAATTATTGATAATTAATCTAAAATTTTATGATCCCTATTCCAAAATAGATATGTTTATACATTTGTTGTGAGATGAACCACATCAGATGATTCGAAATGTTTGACCAACAAATTATAATGTGATTAATCCAAAAGAAATTATCATATTAATTTTTTATTTTTATCATACTAAAAATGGCTTAGTCTAACTTATAGAAAAATAGATTTTTTCACAAACAATTTCTAGAAAAAATGTGATTTTTTGTTTTTAAAAATGAATTTTTGAATGCACAACACATTAAAAAGAACTCAAATACTACAAAAATGTGATTTTTTGTTTTTTAAAATGCTTTTTTGAATGCACAACACCCTGAAAAGCACTCAAATACTACAAATTAAATAGCTTAAACTCAAGGTTTTTAAAATATCTGCAGATTTTGATGACTAAATAAAAATAAAATCATCAATTATTATTAATTTTAATTTTAATTTCAACATATTAAAAATGGTAATAGAAAGCTTTAAACACATGTCAAAATCAAATATTTTTATGACACTCATATCAAGAGAGGATATGTTCAGTGTATTTATATGATAAATGAACACTTCATTTTACATTTCACATTTGAAGTATATGAACTTGTTGAAAGGTAGTAATTTTGGCAAAGTACTATAAGAGCCATGAACAAAGCTCACCTATTTTATAGAGCCCTATCAATGCTATAATTTGGAAATCCATTGCTTGTTATGTAGACTAAGTCTATTATAATTTGGAGATTCTTAAGGTCCATACAAACACAACTTTAAAGGAAGTTATTCATCATGACTAACAAGTATGTTATTATTATTAAGGACTTTGATTATTCAATGTATCTCTTAAACCAAGGGAAAAAATGAGTGGCAAAGTAGATTTACAGCATAATCCTTATTAGATAGATATGGAAATAACATGAATCATGTTACCTTGTTCATATTTTACTTAAGAATCACAAGTATCTTATTATTATTGAGGACTTTGATTATTCACTCCATCCATCAAACCAAGCAAAAAAATGAGTGACAAAGTAGATTTAGAGTATAATCTTTATTGGATAGATATCATGATATCCTAAATCATGTTTTTTTGTTCATATCTTACTTAAGAATCACATTCAGAGACCAAAAATGTTGCTTCAAGAATACACGACATTGTTCTTGGGCTTACAATAAGGAAAAGGGAAAGATATGTAAGAAGTATTCTCAAATATTTGACACTTAAAATATTGTCACACCAGTGCTAATTTTTGTAGAAAGAAAAAGAAGAGATTGAAATGTGTGCTCGTTAAAGGTGTATAAAATTTAGGAAGGTGAAATAGTCAATTAGGGAATTTCTGATGTAGAAAATTGAGTAATTGTTCTAATCCCAATTTTGAATTTTGTGATATTGACAAGGCACATTTTGTAAAGATTCATATATAAACTTAATCAAAATGATACAATCTATAATGAATGTTAATAGAGTGAGTTATCCCAAAAATAATCATTAACATAGTTTTGTATGAAAAGAAAGAAAACTATGGATTATGTTTATATTGATGTTTGATCACATTTGTATAATATCTATGGATTCTTAAAAGATCCACATTCAAATAAATTAATTGTGTTTTTCCCCTAAATATCTGTTGGGAATGGGTTCCCCAAGGGCATTTTTGGGGATAAAAGCCCATGTTCTGGAACAATTTTTTGTAATAAAGTTGTAAAGTATTCGCATTTTGTGCTCGCAAAGCGCGAAGGTGTCAAGAGTCATAAAGGGTTATCTGCCCTTATTTTGTAAAGTGTAAAGTTGGTTGCAAAGATCCACCCATGGTCCGCAGACCATGGGATTTTATAAAAAGGAGCTAAGTAAAGCTCTAAGTAGTGAAAAAAGGAAGAAAGTAGCAAAGTAGAGTAGAGAAGTCTAAGTGTTCTCGAGTCTTAGTGTAGGTAGAGGCTTTGCAGCTGAGTGCGCAGAGGCCTAGGGTGGAAGTCCGCAGCTGAGTGTGTGGACCCCTGCAGCTGTGTGCGCAGGGTAGATAGAGTCTGTATTAAACTGGAAGATATCAATAAAGAGAAGTATTCTGCAATTACTGTGTATTTAGTTCCTGTTAATGCATCTGATTATATTGCGTTTTGGGTTTAATTTACAATGTTTATTTGATGCGTGAATATATGTGATTGTATCAGTTAATTGAACACAAGTAAGGATATCAGTTTACGCAGTGCTAACTGTGATAGATTAGTAAGATAAGTAAAACACTTGAGATAACTTGGGAAACTATATAATACATTGTCATAGCCACGAAAGTACCTGGACCATTGGTTAGGGCTGCACGAAGGTCAATCGTACACCTTCGCGGAGGTACTGAAGGGAGAAATAAAAGGCAGACTGACAAATCCCTAAGGCTTAATGACTTGTGCGAAAGTAGAGGTAGAGGGTATAAACTGACATCACGACCATCTCAGGGTGCGGAAACTTGGTTCCAGCATCCCCCCATACTGCTTCGGGTGAGACTTCGGTCCGCGCTCCACAGGCTGATGCTGAAAGGGCCAATAGTGTAGGGATTTGTTTGGCTAACTAACACTAAACCTGGGTCAGGCCCCACAAAGCCAACAAATGGTTCTGTTTTCGGGACCGAAATCTGCATGAGAGATGTGTGATGTCGTATCACTGGAATCCAACTAAGAAAGAGGTTGAAGACTGGTTGGACAGGAAGATCCACGAATTCGCAGTGCAGGAGAACAGAAATCCACGGCTGACAAAGGAACAGTGGCTAGACAGGTACCTATATACAAAAATCCACGAGATCTTTTTATGTTCCTTTCCAGTTGAGTTATACGAGTGGATCGCGAAGCTAGCAGATAACCAAGGAAGGTGGAGGCTTGACGGTCCTATTGTCTAGACCCCGGAGTTAGTACAGAGACTGGAAGCCTCTGAGGATAAGATCGCCCGCGCTGTCGATCATTGGCTCAATCGTATCATAGGGGGATTTGTGATAGAATTCGCGGTCAATACCTCAGTCAGTTACAGCGAGGCAGAGTGGCACTTTTTCAAAGGTTCGCGAGGTAAGTACTTGAAGTCTTTAAATATTTGGATTAAAATGTTATTGTGTGAAAAACGGTTTATGCAGCTACCTTGATGTTCGGAGCTACACGAAGTGGAAAGACTTACAAGAAAAAAGAAAGAAAGGGTCCTGAATATAACCCACTGATTTCACCTCCTTTGAGTGACGAAGAGGGAGTAGCGCAGGCTTCTCCGCGAAGTGCAGTTCAGTTGATAAAATGAGGGTTCCCGTGACTACCACCTCCACCCACACCACCTCCACCTTCACCACCATTGCCCCCTGCGACTTCGCCCACACCACCGCCACCTCCACCACAGTTCAACATGGCGAATCCAGCGAAGCTGCCTTTGTTTAAGGACTTAGGAAATGAGGACTCAGACTAGTTGTGGTTCTTCGTAAAAGTTGTATGGGAAGCTCAGGGCGTCAGAAATGATCACATGAAGAAGGAAACATTGGTTAGTGCTTTACAGGATCGTGCGCTAACTTGGTACATCAAGTACCCTAATGATAACCCAAACGCTAGGTTGGCAGAGATCTAGACCGCGCTAAATAAAGAGTTCAGTAGGCCTAAATCCAAGGCGCAGTTGATTGTGAGGTTCAAGGAAATCCTCAAAGCTAATATGAACTTAACAGATGGACAGCACCACGAGTGGTTCATGGCTTTGCTTCTGCCTCACCTAAGGGTTTCACTATCACAATAGAAGATTACGACTCAAGCAGAGGCCTTGGAGATTGCAATAAGACTGCATGAAACACCGATGCAAGATCCAAATCTGGGGGTTCAGCAGATCCATGCGCAGTTGCAAAATCTTTGCCTCGAAATGCAAAGTTTGAAGTAGGACAGAACAGTTCGACCAGAGGCGCGCGAAGAGATATGGTGCCTGAAATGTAAAGGTTAGGGGCATGACAAAGACCACTGCCCAGTCTTTGCGAACTATATTGTAGGAGGAGGACCGATGCCTTTGAGGTCGAAAGCCCAAGCAAGACCGAGCGCGGGGCCTGTGTTGTGGTGCACTATATGTCAGGTAGCAGGGAAACATATGACTGATAACTGTCATTTGCTGCAAAAGTTTGTACAAACACCGCAGCAACTATTCTGCAACTTCTGCAGGTCAGTAGGGCATGATGAGTGCAACTGCCGAAGTTATGAATTGATGATGGACAGAACACCTGCCTATAGAGTTTAGGCAGAAACGCGCCCCCCTGACCAGAGTGCTAGGATGGCATGAACATGATTTCAGGGGCGCGAACGTGGACAAGGCAGAGGAGGCCTTGGCAAAGGTCGGGGAGAGCTGATTTGTTACAATTGTGGAGGACCAGGAAACTATGCCCGTGAATGCACTAACCCAACACATCTGTCGTGCGAATATTGTACTCAGTTCGATCATGAGACGGTGGATTGTCCTACACTGATAGCGAGGATACGCGATAAAGGGGTGCTACCACCGCAGCCGACTCAGAACCTATAGATGATGAGGGTTGAGCCTTGTGAAGAGGATCTGAATGTGAATATAGTGCTCCAAAGTGGAATTGCAATGGGCGACGATAAGGGGAAACAACCCAAAGACAACACATGGGTTTGCAAAGCTCCGGTGAAGGAGGCTGAATTTGATTTGGAGCGTGCACATGAAACGTTCATGGAAGAAAAAAAGAGCTTCGCTGAGGCCTCTACCTCAAGGAGTCAGGATAAGCCTGTTCAAGAAATGGACCCTTTTATGCTTACGACCTTTCTAGAGACTTACATGAAGTTTCTGCGCGATAGCAAGGCTGTGAAGGGGTTAAAAGAACTTATAAATAGATACACCGGAAACGCTCTGGGTGAACCTCACGTGGTACGGAAGATTGGTAAGCATAAAGCAAGGACAGGGCATGAGATGAGACTCACCGTGTATATAAGTGAATATGAAATGGATCAGGCTATTCTGGATATAGGGTCAGACACGAACGTTTTGCCAAAGCAGACTTGGAAGTGGATGGGGAGACCCACGCTATAGTGGTCTCCGATTCAATTAAGAATGGAAAATCAGCAGAAGATCATCCCCACGGGACAACTGCGAGGAGTAAGTGTAGATATTGAAGGCGCGAGCACATTGGCTGATTTTGAAGTAATAGAAATTGTGGATGACAGCAACCCCTACCCTACACTCCTTGGCATTGATTGGGCTACTAACATGAATGGGGTAATCAACCTAAAGAAGCGAAAGATGATATTTGAAAAGAAATCGCTTCATATAATAGTACCCCCAGATCCTGTTGAAGGAATCTATCATATTCAAGGAAGATGTGTAACTCTATCAAGGGTGAGAACAAGCTTGAAGGAGAATCTAACTCCAGATCACGGAAGGAGCATTTACCTATTCCTCGAAAAGAACAAGGTGCTAGATTTGGTAAAAGGAAATGTAAAGAAGCCTACCAAAGAAGCCAGTGATGCCGAAAAAGAGAAATTCAGCGATGTAGAATTAGTGGCTATGACTGTAATGGTAGAAGGGATAAAAGACAATATTGTCCCATTCATAACGAACATCAATCATGCTCGAGAGATGTATAAAGCCTTATCAAAGTTGTTCACTATTAAGAACATTGGTCAAATAGAAATTTTAAAGAATGAGCTGAGAAATACAAAGATAACTAAAGAAGATATTGTTGCAACCTTCTTTGTAAATAGAGCTAGACTCAGGGATGATGTTTTAACCATCGAATAGATTATACCAGACAAAGAATTTGTGATCACTACTATATTAGGATTTCCACCCTCTTAGAGTTCTTTTGCTTCAAGTTTCAGCAGTTGGAAGGTAGCTCCCACCTTTGAAGAATTATGGACGCCATGTAGTCAAGAAGAATTAAGGATCCCAATGGTTACCAATATTAAAGAAGTATAAAATGCTTATGTTTCTCATCATAAAGAAAAGAGATTGAAGGGATGAAGGAAAAAAGTTTACATGTCTCAGATAGAGTTCTATCAATGTCATATGAAAGGTCACTACAAGAGTGACTGCCCCGAGAATCCAAGGAATAAGAAGAGACGAAGAGATCAAGCCAAATTTGCTGAAGAAGGAGACTCAAAGAAATTCAAGCCTACATAATCCGACATTAGGGACTTACATTATTAAGTCCTTTTCTTTACATAACTTGTTTTGTATGTTTTATAATTTAGAGGTTTTTAACATATCTTTGGAAAAGACATTTTTGTATTGCTTTAAGTTTGTAGGTTTTCCTCAAGTTTTGGAAGGAGCTCCCAACAACTCTCAAAGATAAGTATCTCATGTCTTTTCAGTTTTGGGTTCATGTACTCATTTATTTTCGACTATATTAAAGTACTAATCATCTTTCTCCCTCCGTTGTCTTGGTTAGGAAAAACATCTACAAAAATGAGGATATCTCAAGACAAGGTTAGTTAACAAACAAAGGTATGTTTTGAATACATTGATTGGATAATTCATTTGATCATCTATTACTAACTCTGTCGTGACTAGTTGTATTGAATCTTGGTGATTCTTGTTTGGGTGATTCATCTCTTGATAAATCTACCCACCCCACTCAATTCTTGATTGACTATGTATAACCCTAGACAGGTTCTGGAAAACCCTAATCGAAGGGTATGCTAATGTGAATGTCTGAAATCCTAAGCTTCATAGGGATATTGTGAAATGATAGTTGAAGTTTTATTAATGATACCTTGTTTGGGATTTTGGTGTGATCTATAAATCCTAACTTGTTAGGTTTGAATGATGAACTCTAAAATCCCAAACCTTTGAAGTCTTGGTAATGTTGGGTTTTATATGTTTCTACATTGGAACCCTACTTCATTGGGGTTTGGTGGAATATGTGAGAAAGACCCTTTCATTGTCTTCAAAAAAATTTCTTTGGTATGTGTGTGTTTGTCTGATCAAACCCTAGTGTAATCAATCTGATTGTCTATCTAACTCTTGCTTAATATTGTTGTGAAGTTGGGTTTGACTAACACATGATATGAAATGTATGTTTCATGATGATTAAATCTAGGCATATAGAGATATGTCCTTTTGGTTGAATCCCTAGCTTGGTTTAGGTTAGATGTATTAATGTTATTGCACATATGATATGATTATGTATGGTTATGAATTCTCGATATGTGTGCTAACCTAGTCATTAATGATCATGAGTTTTAGGATTTAATGGAAGTCCTTGTCTAAGATTCTAGGATGATGATATTTGGAAATCTATGGTGTTGTGGCTAAACCCTAGTGAAGTTAAAATTGTCTAGTATGTGAGATTGTGAAAATGGAATTCTAAGGTTTTGGAATTAAACCTTAGTCAAAGTAAAATCTCTGGAATATGATGATTTGAGATTTGTATAAGATTGTTGAATTTGTGAAAATGAAAATCTAGGGTTTGCAAGTAACCTTAGTAGTAGTTGGTCATGTTAATAACTGATTGATGGTTGATTGAAAATCTAGGGGCTTGGAACTAACCCTAGTGGAAGTTGGTCAGGTTGATGACTAAGCTGTGATTGACTTTGATTGATTTGTTTGTATGAAATCTAGGATTTGTATAAATCCATAGTGAGAAGTCTAACATATGAAAGATTGTTAGATACTTTGTAGATTTATTTGTGAAATTGTTTCTAAGGTTTGTTATATGTTGTAGTAAGGTATGTCATGCCTTTGGAAGACATATTGAAACCCTAGATGGAATAAATGTTGTTATGAAGTAGTCTAGGGTGTATGACAAAGTCCCTAGCAAGATGTTGAAGAGTATATGTCTCTTGTTTGTAATTAAGTCTGGGTATCTGATATATGTATAAAATGCTTCTGTGATTCTGATATGGCTAACATCATGCTTCTATAGTTTTGGTTGTACTTTCTATCTAAGTTGTGCAGGTACACAATCTTCAACTTGGTGAAGATGTTCGATGTAACAAGCAAGTTGTGCTAGTACACAATCTTCAACTTGGTGAAGATGTGATGAGCATGATGGGGATGATGATAACTCTGATGAAATGATTGGAAGCCACGAAAATATTCTCTAATGTCAAAAAAGAAGAAGTTGATCTCCCAGAGGAAGCATGAATAGAAGAGACCTCCCTAAGATTAAGAGGGAGTCTGGATAAAGAGGTGCTTCCTGGTTAAGAGGGAGTGGAATATATGGTTCTATGCTTCATGAGTCATGCACTAGACTAGGACTAACGACAGTAAGTCTAAATGAAGATTATGAGCAGGAAAAGGAAATTAGAGAACGCATTTTGAAGTGTTGCTGAAAGAAGGAAAACAAGATATGATTGAAGAATATGTTGCTACATGTGGAGTAGGAAGAAAAATATATGATTGAGTAATCTTCTATCAAATATGTGGTTGATAGTCCTACTATGGAGAATTGAGAAGCAACATATGTTGCCTAGAATACCTTGGAGGTTTATGTTTGATTATATACTTGTGAAAGTATGTTATTGATTGGGGTTGTGTTTGTACATGTGAATCTCTCGAAGGAAAGCATGACGGTTACCAATAAATTTGATGAAGAGAGATTGGTTATTCTTGATCTTCTGGATCAAGGGGTGTTGAGACTTTGCGAGTGAAGCATTTCCTAGGGAGACATCTGGCTGAAACTTTGTGTTGATTGAGTCCCCGAAGTTGGAAAGATGGCGTTGGTCATATAGCTCTGACACACACCTGGATTTTTGGGTTTGTGGTTAGAAAGTAAGCTTGATGGCACCTAGAGGTACTGAAAGCTTGAGTCCCAATTAGTCCCACCTAGATAGGTTTCCCTAGTCAGGAATCTAGTCCATGGAAATGTGATGCCTAACTATTGATTGATTGGTTGGATAGATTTCCCTGGTGAGGAATCTAGTCCATGGAATTGTGGTGCCTAAATTGAGTGACTGGTTGGAAATATTTCCCTAGTCAAGAATATATTCCATGGAATTGCAGTTCTTAAATTGATTGACTGGTTGGATAGATTTCCCTGGTCAGGAATCTAGTCCATGGCATTGTGGTGCCAAAAGTCCTTCATGGTTCATATAGTTTGAGATCTTCCATTGTATATGTACACTATGAATACCTCGCTAGTTAAGAGGGAGTGTTGGAAAAAGTAACTATGTTCGGTCTTCAATAATGTACTTGAGTCATCATGTAATGTACTTGTCAAAAGAATAAAGAAAAAAAATTTATTATTATTGGTAGAAATTCTCACTGTAGATTAACCTGATAATGCAATATAACTAAAGAAAAATACTTTAATCTACTTCTACAATCAAAATTGCGGAAGCTTAATAGATTTGAGCAAGATCAAGAAAAACACATATAACCAGAAGCAGAATCAATGGACATGAAACACAGAAGAATACTCTGGGGAAAGCCTCAACCAAAAAACCCTGCTATCTGTATTATCCTACAAGTGGAAATATCTCAAGATTACACACAGCTTTATCTCACAGCTAGCCAGCACTCAGTACAATCCTCATAGACGCTCATGGGAAAAATAGACTTCTCATTAAGTCCTCCACACTGCCTACCAAGCTCCTATTTCCTAGCGTAGCTTTTTCCTGTGTGATCCAGCTATTACCATGTGTAACATTGATCACTCACACTAATCTTACACCTTGTAAAACTACGCAAATCTCAAGGAATGAATTCCTTCTACATGCAAGAGTTTTCCTTATACGAAAATTCTAGCAATTGATAGTACATTGTCCCTGTCTTTAATCTCAACTGGGTCTTTCTCTGAATAGAAATGCATGAGTTATTTATGAGAGAATCTTCAGTTATCTAGAGTACACTAGTTTGATGCATGCATGCATTAACTGACTGAACTCGCAATCAGTTCCTCAAATTGTTTGGAACTAATTTAATTGGACATAACTCAATTAACTGAGCTAACTAATTACAACTCATCCTTATCTCCTCAATTAAGGGATAATCTCCTTAATTTAAGGGATAACTATTGCATGACTTCACAAAGACTTCTAGCTTGAATTTATCCAACTAATTAATCCAAGATGAATTAATTAATTATTTTTCAAGCAGCTGGTGAGACTAAATTCGAATTTTAATTCAAGGACAAATTAAAATTGGAATATTCTTGTTGCCACATTTCAACATTCCCTCTCAACAAGAAAGGGATTATCTTCCACCCCGATCTTGTCTCTATGGAACTCGAATTTACACTTTGACAATGCCTTAGTCAAAATGTCAGCATCTTGCTCCTTGGTCGAAATATACTGCAACAATATGATCCTCCTCGCCACACAGTCTCTGAGATGATGATACCGAATGTTGATGTGCTTGGACCTGTCATGAAATACTAGATTCTCAGAGACTTTGATACAATGCTAATTATCATAATAGATCACAGTTGGATCCATCCTCTGATCAAACAAACCAACTAGAATTTTCCGCATCCAGATGGCCTCACATGTTGCCTGACTTGTAGCCATGTATTTGGCCTCTGCTGTGCTAAGTGCAACCGACCTCTGTTTCCTACTATACTAAGAAATTACCGTCGACCCAAGGTTGAAAATTCCACCTGATGTGCTCTTCCGATCTAATGGACTCCCTGCCGAATCTGCATCAGTGAAGCCCTATAGCTTCACTCCCTTTGTTCGTCTGTACCATAATCCATACTGAGATGTGCCTATGAGGTATCTCAAAACATGCTTTTCCACCTTCCAAAACATCTTGGTAGGCTGAACCATAGCTTGACTCAGCTGGTTCACCGCATAGCACAAATATGGTCATGTGTTCACTAAGTACATTATTGAACCCACAAGTTGCTTGTACACAGTAGCTTCTACTACTTCTCCTGAAGTAGCATCCTCCTTCCTCCAGTTACCTACTAGAGAAGTCTGCATGGGCTTGCACTTCTCCATGTGGAATCTCCTGAGTATCTCATTGGCATACTTGCCCTGAGACACAAACAACTCCCCATCCTTCTGCCATACTTCCATGCCAAGGAAGTAATGCATGACACCCATGTCTTTCATCTCGAATTCTCTTGCAAGGTCCCCCTTGAAAGACATGATCAACTGATCATCACCCGTCAATATGAGATCATCAACATAAAGTACAATGATCAACTGCTTACCTTTCACCATGATGTGGTACAGGTTCGCATCCACTTCACTCTTTATGAAGCCCAACCTGGTGAAGTAGTTTTCGATCCTGGTATACCAAGCAAGAGGTGCTTGCTTCATCCTGTACAAAGCTCTCTTGAGTTGGCACAGATGCGACTCATGATCGAAGGTCTCAAAAACTTTCGACTGCTCTATGTACACCTCTTCCTCAATCTTGCCATTGAGGAATGTAGTCTTCACATCAATCTGATGGATCTTCGAGCCCATCTGTGCTGATAGTGCCAACATCGGTATAATAGATGAGTACCTTGCTACAGGAGAAAAAGTATCATCATAGTCGATCCCCTCGACCTGTGAGAAACCACGGGCAACAAATCTTGCCTTATGTTTCTCCACACTACCATCAACAGCTTTCTTTACCTTGTAAATCCAACGAGAACTCGCAACTGACTTGTTCTCTGGTCTTGGAACCACATCCCAAACACTGTTCCGAACTATGGAGTCATACTCCTCCACCATAGCATCAACCCAAATTGGCTGTTGCACTGCTTTCTCAAAGGAAGATGGCTCGGTCTCAACACATTCCCCAATAAGGTCCATGTATCTAATGTACCTCTCAGGTGATCTCGTCTGTCTGCGCTGAGAAGATGGTTCTTCCACATTCTCTCTCTTATTCGACAACAATCTGTCAGCTTCTCTTGTGCGCTTCAGTCCATTTCTGGAAGACTCTGCTTGAGTGTATGTTTGCACTCCTGGAACCTCTACATGTGGCTGCTTCGCATCAGTCTGAGGCTCCTCCTCCTTAGGAACCAATAGTTCCTCCACAACCTATAGCTCAAGGGAAACTCGCATGGCCTTTTGCTCATCAAACATGAGATCTCTGCTAACCACTATCCTTCGACTGGTAGGCAAGTACACCTGATAGTTGTGGGGTGTTTCAGTGTACCCCACAAGTATCCCCAACTCAGTTGTCAGCTCAAGCTTCTTCCATGCATCCTTTGTCACATGGAAATAAACTGATGAGCCAAAGATCCTGAAGTTACCCACATCTGGTCTCTTACTGGAGAAAGATTCCTCTGGTTTTTTCATCCCAAGTATGTGATGCGGGCTTCTATTCTGCAAATAGATAGTTGTGTTGCGTGCCTCATCCCACAAATGAAGTGGTAGGCCTTGGTCATGCAACATCACCCGAGCTGTCCCTACCATTGTTCTATTCTTCCTATCGGCCACCCCATTTTGCTATGGGTTATGAGGTGCCGTCAACTCCCGTTTAATTCCTTCTGCTGCACAGAATTCCTTAAACTCTTGAGAGACATATTCTGGACCGTTGTCACTTCTCAAGGCCTTGATCTTCTTCCCTGATTCTTTCTCAACCAAAGCTTTGAACTCACAAAACTTTGAGAAGGTTTGATCCGTCTTCTGCATGAAATAAATCCAACATTTATGAGAATAATCATCAATGAAAATCACATAATACCTTTGCTTTTCTGTGGATGTCATCAAGAATGGTCCACACAAATCAATATGAACTCGCTCTAAGATCGCTTCTGCTCGACTGTCTCGATCATGAAAGGAAGACTTGGCGTACTTTCCCAAGGTACAACCTTTGCATGTGTCAACTTGCTCAATTTTACCTTTGGGAAGTCCTGTAGATATCTACTGCATTATCTTCAAGGCCCCATGATGCAAATGGCCGAACCACCTGTTCCATAACTTTCCAATGTATTGGCTTTGCACTAATTCTACTTTCGAACTCAATGCAGCATAGTCATCTACCTCTAGTTTATAGAGATTCTTCACTTGAATCCAAATCCTCTTGGTCTGACTCATGGCTATATGTCTTAGGAACGCCTTTCCTTTACTGAAGACAACATCATAGCCTTTGTCCTCCAACATTGCAATTGATACCAAGTTCTTCTTCAATCCAGGTACATACTTCACATCTGTCAAGGTGAGAGGAGCTCCATGCTCCCTCTAAAAAGAAACTGTGCCCACTCCTGAAACACTGTGCTTTCTATCATCACCCATATCTATGCACATCTTGAGGTCTTTCTCCTCCAAGGTACTGAATAAACTTTTATCGGTGGTCATGTGGAATGAGGCTCCACTATCAAGATACCAAACACAACCCACCATCAATGAAACCATACATGCGATGAGGGTAAAGTCCATTTCGAACTGAAAGGATAATGCCTCACCTTCCGATCCTTTTGTGGATCCCTTCTTGGACTTCTATGATGGGAAATTAGTTGCATAATGTCCCATCTCATGACAATTAAAGCATCTCACTTTAGATTTTTCACCCTTCTTCCCTCCATGAGAAGAATTCGATTTGGAATGTGAAGCCTTCCCTTTCCCTTTCCTTGCCTTACTCGCTAAGGCCAGATTTTCTTCATCATCATTCTTTGATGAAGAACCATCTCGAGTGATCCTCCTGATCTCCTCCTGCATGAGATCTGACCACAGTCATTCCCAATCCAGCAGTTTCTCTCTTCCATTTACAGAGTCTTGGTATCTATTCCAGCTCTTTGGAAGATCGAGGAGAGCAAGGCTCACCATATCATCATCGGCAGTAGTTATTCCACACTACCAAGCTCATCTCTACAGGTGGTGGACTTGTTCAAATATGTAGAAATAGTATCACCCTTCTGCATCTTGATTTTCCAAAGCTTATCCTTGAGCGCCAGTTTCCTCTGGTCGTTACTATTCTGATAGAGGTCCTTCAATGTCTTCCACATTGAAAATGGAGTATCCTTCCCATGGAGACTCTAGAATATATGGTATCGAACTCCCTCCAAAAGAATCCTTCTCGCCTTCGCCACATACTTCTTCCATTCAGGCAATTCTTGTGCATTAGTTGCAGCTAGCTTGGGGATTTCTTGATCAATTAAATCCTTCAAACCACTGTCTTCTAATACATCTTCCATTCTATCTTTCCATTCTATGTAATTCGAGCTACCTTCCAAGGCATACTCGAGTCTCAATCCATAGAACACCATTGACCAACCTGAAGTATGAGATGAATTCGATTTGTACCTATAATCCCAAACTTCAAACTTCGAATTCTGTTCTTTGTATATTGTTCACAGCTTCGATAACCTTCGCTCCGATACCATGTAGAAATTGTCACTGTAGATTAACCTGATAATTCAATATAACTAAAGCAAAATACTTTAATCTACTTCTACAATCAAACTTGCGGAAGCTTAATAGATTTGAGCAAGATCAAGCAGAACACATATAACCAGAAGCAGAATCAATGCACATGAAACACAGAAGAATACTCTAGGGAAAGCCTTAGCCAAAAAACCTCGCTATCTGTATTATCATACAAGTGGAAATATCTCAGGATTACACATAGCTTTAGCTCTCACAGCTAGCCAGCTCTCAGTACAATCCTCACAGATGCTCACAGGCAAAATAGACTTCTCATTAACTCCTCCACACTACCCTCGAAGCTCCTATTTCCTAACGTAGTTTTTCCTGGGGGATCCAGCTGTTACCATGTGTAACACTAATCACTCACACTGATCTTACACCCTGTAAAACTGCGCAAATCTCAACGAATGAATTCCTTCTGCATGCAAGAGTTTTCCTTATAGGAAAATTCTAGCAACTGATAGTACATTTTCCCTCTCTTTAATCTCAACTGGGTCTTTCTCTAAATAGACATGCATGAGTTATTTATGAGAGAATCTTCAGTTATCTGGAGTACACTACTTTGATGCATGCATGCATTAACTGACTGAACTCACAATTAGTTCCTCAAACTGTTTAGCACTAATTTAACTAGACATAACTCAGTTAACTGAGATAACTAATTACAACTCAATTATAAGTCATCGTTATCTCCTTAATTAAGGGATAATCTCCTTAATTTAAGGAATAACTATTGCATGACTTCACAAAGACTTCTAGCTTGAATTTCTCCAACTAATTAATCCAAGATGAATTAATTAATTATTTTTCAAGTAGCTGGTGAGACTAAATTCAAATTTTAATTCTCAATTTTAATTCAAGGACAAATTAAAATTGGAATATTCTTGTTGCCACATTTCAACATATTGGTGTGACTTATTAAAGCATGGGTTTCATGCTTGAGTCACCATGTTTTAGGTCAAAGTCCCCATTGAGTACTTCTAGGATTTATTCTGAGTCTATAGAATTACTGTACATTTAAAGAGATCCTTCTTGGACTTTTGAATCATGTAAATCGGTTTAGTATTGAGTCAAATGTGAATTACGGAACATCCACTCCATGTCGGCGTAAGAGAAGATCAAGTGGACCGAAGGACCCATTCTACCCCACAAGAATCCTATAAAAGGAAGGACTACGAATTCATTTGGAGCACCATTTCTCATTCTCTCTCTTATGGGCAGAAGTGTGAAAATTTGTTTGCCAGGCATAAGTGCGAAGTAGGAAGCTGGGAAAGTCTATTGCTAGGAAGGCGAAGTGAATGCGAGTTTAGGTGAGTCTAAGGAGTCAAGGAAAATCTAACTTTTGGTGGTGGTCTCTCTCAGTTTCGTGCTCTAGATTGGGAGAACGAAGTCTCCCAAGTTGGACTACTGCCGAAAGCCGTAAGATGTTGCAAGTTGTTGCATAGTCGAAGTTGCTGGAAAGAGATCAATCTTTTGGAGGTTGACTTAGTGTGGAGGAAAGGTTTGGTCAAGGTCCGGGGTGAAGAGTCATAAAGAATACTATTGAAAGGAAGAATTACTATGACTGGGTTTTCCCCTAGAGGGGCGTTTTGCCGTGGCATGTGCCTACATCTTGTGTTCATTGTTTTGTGTGTTGCTACTTTGTGTAATTGCTTGATAAACTAAAGAAAGAAGATATAAAGAATCGTAATAACAAGTGACATCCCAAGTAATTATCAAGATCAAGAAAATCTTTACTACCTTTCTGACCACCTATTATTAATATGAAAGATTGTTGGTTATTTATTTTTTTATTAAAAAAATATGGAAAAATACATAGAAAAGGATAAGAATATATTAAAAAATACAAATGAAAG
The DNA here is from genome assembly GCA_031772625.1 of Pinus tabuliformis. Taxonomy (NCBI): domain Eukaryota; kingdom Viridiplantae; phylum Streptophyta; class Pinopsida; order Pinales; family Pinaceae; genus Pinus; species Pinus tabuliformis. Next base: position 403,057,525 of record CM062810.1, read on the forward strand.
TCAAATTGCATCTATTGATGAAAATTTTTTCACTACTTGAACTTGGGCTTAAATTATATTTAAATATAATGAGTAAAATATTGGAAATGAGTATTTCATTTTAACCTACATACTAGGGAAATCATATGAATTAAATCGTTGGTAAACACATATATGTTGGAGTCACGATTTTCGTTACACCAAAACCCGCAGGTGTTAGTAAATAGACACATCACTAGTGTTAAGCACATGCCATGAAACACACGGGAGCATTGGATCAACACCGCCATTAATGGGGAGCGCAACAATCTCCCCCCTCAACGCAATCCAGGTGTGTTTCGAACTCGAGACCTTTGGCTCTGATACCACTTCTTGGAGACACGATTGTCGTTACACCAAAACCTACAGGTGTTAATAAACAGACACATCGCTAGTGTTAAGCACATGCCACGAAACACACGGGAGCGTTGGATCAACACCGTCATTAACGGGGAGCGCAACAATCAGAGCTAGGGTCAAATACTTGTTGGAGTCACGAGTGTCATTACACCAAAACTCGTAGGTGTTCGTAAACAGATACATCGCCAATGTTAAGCACATGCCATGAAACACACAGGAGCATTGGATCAACACCGCAATTAACGGGGAGCGCAACAATCTTCCCCCTCAACGCGAGCCAAGTGTGTTTCGAACTTGAGACCTTTGGCTCCAATACCACTTGTTGGAGTCACAATTGCCATTACACCAAAACCCGTAGGTGTTACTAAATAGACACATCGCTAGTGTTAAGCACATACCACGAAACAAACGGGAGCGTTGGATCAACACCGCCATTAACGGGGAGCGCAACAATATAGGTATCAAAACACTTGCCTTGTTTCAACTTCTAACATTACTAAACTTAGAAAAAAATTAACTTTATTTTAAATTATTATTATTATTATTATTAATTATAAAAGGAATAAATAAATGAGTTAAACATATATACATTAAAAATAAACATGTAACAAGATTCTTAACCATGGAGATTCACCTCCAGAGATTACTGTGGAGATTCTATTTGTAAATAAATTTTGATACAATACCATGGGAAAATACAATGAATTACTAATACCACATGCCCAAAAATCATAACTCATATTCATATGAAATTTAGGTGGACAAATGGTGACAACCCAAATTTATTTAAATTAAAATTTTGAAATGGAAATTTTCAATTCAAAATAGACACACCTATCGAAGTAAAAGCCATAATTCATAATCATAAGAAATTTAGGTGGACAAGTGGAGACAACCCAAATTTATTTTAATTAAAATTTTCAAACATAATTTTTTAAAAAGATCATAACTATTTCTGAAATCAATATGAATCCTTTATATCTTCATGCTACAATGAATATTCTCTAAATATTGTGTGGAGGTTAATTCTCTATCATCCAACTAATTTTTTAAAATAAATAAATTAAAATTCTAAAAGTTCAATTCCAAAATAGACATATCTAAAAGTTCAATTCCAAAATAGACATATCTACAACATAATAATATTTCAAACTCAAACTTCTAAATTAAAATAAAAATTAACTGTAAACTCTTTCTATATATATACTTGAAGAAGGCATTATGTCAATTAGTACATGTATTCCAGAAGAAAATGTTTCTATATCTCTATAATAAATTGGTTGTTATTAGTAAAAGTGAATAATGTTTTAAATGTCTATACTTTAAGCTTTATAATTAGAATTAAATCAATAAATTAGGATTAATTCAATATGACAATTCAGATTTCTTTTTAAGCATTGGTGAATTATTATTATTATTATTATCCAATATTATTATTATCCAATTTTAAGGTCACGGTCAAGCCAAAGACAAAATTGGTGTATGAGACTCCTCCCAGGAATTTGACTACTAAACCTATAATAACATACATACTCTACCCCTCTCATTTTAAACGTGTAACCCCTTAAACTAACCATTTTAAACTTAAAACATTTCTTAAATTTGATAATTTATTTATTCTAATAACTATTTAAATGGGTATAAACCAGAAATCTTTTAACAATGAATAAACTATAATAGAAAATTTACCCATCAAATTCGGCGATCCCTGGATGCAACATCGCTCGCAGGTCAAATAGACATCAAATCATCTTGCTCCCTCCCCGCATAAATGGTTCCTCTCTTAACATAATACAATATGATCACACGATACACGGAACTTCCGTGATTGGAAAGTCAAACTCATATTTCCATGCTTTGTCAAGTCAATTAAATATTATTTTCATAGTTTGTTAAATGTTCTTTCACTTCTTTATCGGTTGATCTTTTAATTATATATTCTACACCTGACATATGTGTGACAACAATTCAAGGGGGTAAAGTGATACTCTTTTTTATCCTATGTGAAACAAACATCCGTTCTGAATGTTCGTGTAACAATATTGAAACTGAAAAAAAAAAACCATAAATTTATTTATATTTTAAAAATAATTACAATTTTGATGCATATACAATTTTTTGTTTAAATGTTTTGTGCGTAATTACTATTTGAATTTTTTTGGTTAAATAAACATAAATATAATGTATAAATACATTAATTTAAATTTTTTGAGGTTGGGCTATTGCTGGCCGTGAACAGGGGAGCTTCCACAGTCCCCTGTATACTAGACTTGGGTAAAAGCGATGCTACAGAGGAGAGCTTCCTGTTGGCTTGTGAAAACTCAGTTGAATGTTGACTCATTCATTTTTGTAGCTTTTTTATTCTCTCGTTTAATAGAAAAGCGCGGTATTTTTTCTTCGGAAATTGTTTTAAAATTGTTTTTATTTGGGTAAGAGTTAGTTTTTTTAGGTAAAGTGGTTTAAGATTCAAAAATAATTTTAGGCGGAGTGGTTTAGCGGTTTTTCTTGAATAGCAATGATAAGTCAACAACAAGTGGAGTGGTATACTCTACATCCAATTATATATAAACACTGAGAGAATTTATTATGACTCTGTTTTGAAAGCAATAGTAAAGACATCCATGAGTAGTTGCTATTTGTGAATCCAAATTGACTCATTATTATTATTCAAACAAAACCAACTATGTAAAAACTGTTTTTGAAGAGAAATTTTTTACTTAACTTATTTTCTAACCTCCTTAACCAAACAAAAACAATTTTAAAACATACTCAAAACCCAAACATCCAATTTATATATACATTAACATATATATTCAAGCAAATTATTGAAAGATAAATGTATTTAAAATTACTGTAAAAATGACAGTTTTACGAAAAAGTTTTTACTAGGAAAATTCTTACCGAATTGAAGACTCCTTTCCATTTTAATTGGAAAAGAGCAAGAGTATTAGTTCTACCTTATCTTACGCTTTAACGTTTATCTTGTAGGGTCCGCCAATACGGGGTGCATAGTCATTACCATAATTGTTGCCGTACCGTGAAGACTCTTCGTGTTGACAACCGCGTAGTGGGCAGGTGAATGACACATACGTCATTCCGACGAAGAAAAATTACGTCACAGTGGTGAGTAATCATGTACTGCTAGTTGACGCATGTGAAGTAACTAACAGTCAAAGCCGTGTACATTCAATCCGTGTTTGATTGATGTGTCTATCACACCTTCAACTCATTTCGCAGCGCCTTCTATAAGGGAACGCAGTTGTCTATAATGAGATTTTTTGGAAGCTTTTGCGGTGGGTTTTTCCGGTCAAAATCCGGCAGCAATTTATTGGAATCCCAAATTTGATAGCTAGTTCTGCACAATCAAAGCGTCCCAGGGGTTTTTCAGGGTGCTGAATCCAAATATGCAGTTAAAAAACCATTTTAACTGCAACAAATCAAAATTTAACCTCAATTTCTTTCGCCCCGGCAGCAATTTATTGGAATCCCAAATTTGATAGCTAGTTCTGCACAATCAAAGCGTCCCAGGGGTTTTTCAGGGTGCTGAATCCAAATATGCAGTTAAAAAACCATTTTAACTGCAACAAATCAAAATTTAACCTCAATTAAGTCGCATTATAGACAACTCCTAAAGGAACTACTTGTTCTCTAATCTTTAGCCATCAAAATGCACCAATCTTGATCTCTAATCTTTGGCTCCATAGCTTTGATTATGGCGTTGCGGTGTTTGTTTTCATATACATATCCTTCTAATTCAAATGCTCAACAATCCACTGCTTCCCGAAAGCGTCCACTCGAAGCAGACTCAGACTCACAAGAAGAGTGTATTGATCTTCAAGAAATAGTATGGCGAGATGTGGATCAAATGACGACTGTTAAGACCAAAGAAAGCCAGATAGTCGCAGAACAGTTACGTAGGAAACGAATGAATTACTTGTGTACACAACTGGAGTCTCTCTTGCCCACTACTCCTCCCAAGGTAATTACAACATTACATGCTTTCCACGACTCATACTGTATCTATATCAAACTGTAACACCGCAGGTGATTGCTTTAAGCTTTTTATATGCCTAAATTATCTATTTGAATTGTTCATATAGCTTGACAGATGTGGATTGTACGAGGAAGCCATTAATTACATTAGAAAACTCGGAGAGGATGTCCATCAACTGAAGAGGAAGAGAGACCGTCTGCTGGCAATCCAATCTGGACAAAAAACAGACAAGAACACAGACCTGAAGGTAGCCGTTGAAATTTATGACAAGGAAGCAATTATCATAACTACCAGCCAAAGAAGGCCGAGATATATGTGGAGGATTCTGGAGGAAATTGAAAAGCATGATCTAGATGTGAAGACCTCGCAGCTTTCTACAGGAGAATCTTTTGTTCTTCTACACTTCCATGTCAATTTCAGAGACAATATTTACCATGATCCAGCTCAGATCGAGAGTTCTCTAGAATGCAGGCTTCGATTAACTTATTAGATTATTGCAACATCTTGTTGCTGATGTGAAATTCGTACGGTTTATTGTTTTGCTGTGCTGCCATTGGCGCATAACCGTCATGTACATGAGACTGTTCCAGGCTAGAGTGGTTTCAGAACTAGCTTCTATGATGGTATTGCTAATTCTGAGGATGATGAGCAGTCTATTTTCTGCAGAGCTTGATGACAGCAAGAAAACACAGCCAAGAATCTCCAAAAGCCAATGTAAGAGGAAGACCTGGGTTGTACATTTATAAATACAAATTTTAAGCAAGTTTAATTTATCTTTATCTATGAAGTACGTGCTTGTTATTTCTACGGGCAAGGACTACTACCGAAGATAATTACAAGTAGTTAATTTGGTCACATTTATAAGCTCAAACCCAAAACTCGGGCTCTCAACCCACTTGAAAAAATGGACATAGAGTATTTATCAATAAACCCGATCCACAAAAAGAGAGCAGGGCAAGAAAACACTGTATTCAGATGAGGCTTGATGTGATGGAAGAGGAATTAGTTTGTACTGAATATCAGAGTTGCACTAATATGAATGTGAATTCAATTTCATTTTGGCTCCGGAGTTCGCCCCGTTTAACAATCTTAAATTCGTTCAGCATAATATGAATGTAAATTCAATTTCATTTTGGCTCCGGAGTTCGCTCCGTTTAACCATCTTAAATTCGTTTAGCATAATATGTTTTTTTGGTGTCTCCACCATGTCGCAGATTTGATTTGTACAATACACAATGTCCTCATGACTAGATAATTGCTCTCAAGGTTTTGACCATGTCCTCAAGAGTTTGGGCGTCTCCGACTCTACCCAGAACTTAAGAAGACTTGGATAGCCCCGGAACAATCACAACCATGAATTTTTGTTTTCCCAGATTTTGGATAGCCATTCCAGGGAAGGGAAAGGGGTATTAGTATGTGTTGAATGCCTAACCATCGTCTTAAGACATGAAGAACTCCGTATGAGTATGAAGGTTTGTAGATAAAAAGTAGCCATGGAAGATGCATGATTAATTTGCTACGCTTTTGAGAAGATTTATGATGGAAACATCAAAATACCAGTGTTTTAATGAATGATATGGAAAAGTTCAAAGCTACTACTTTAACATAGTAGATCACTTTAGTAACAAAATTTGGAGATTTAACTCACTTTTTTCTTGTGCCTATTAATTAATGTTTTTCATCATTAAATGTATTAATTAGTTAGATATGAGATATTTAGTCCAACTAAAATAGTTGTTAAATTAGTATTTTGTTGAGAGATTTGCTCAACTAAATGATTGTGTGATTAAGATAGAATTTATATCTTCAACCAATGATTTATGTATTTATATGTGTGAATATTCTAATGTACAGTGAGAAGTTTTGGTGTGCAATTTATTTCTCAAATACGAACATAATATTACCTGTGCCATGCTTAAATTTGTATTTAACAAAGTTGGGTAGTAGGAGTATCACTGTTAAGGCATTGTCTACCAATGCCACAAATTTGTCACAGATTTCTAGCCTAAATCTAGTAAAAACAAATCTTAAAAAATCAAAATGCCATGGTATTTGAATTTTTTTTAAGGTGGAAATGGATTCAACACCATCAAAAATCTCTAGGGCACCCAAAATCCTGATGTTTGATAGCTGTAACCAAGATTGTAAAACAATTCTGCCTAATTTTGTCATAATCTTGTGAGAATTTCCATTACTTTCCAAGCTAATTTGCCGGGCCTTTAGACTAGGCTTTAGTGTTAATGTAAGTTTCTGTCCAATATTTTATTTTTTTGTTTAATTTCATTTTTTAAGAAAATATATTAAAAAATATTATAGCATTTTTATTGTAAATTAAATTAGATTAATTAAAGTAGTTATATAAATTAAATGATTGGTAAATGTTAATAAACATCTATCCATAATAAGATGCTTGGTAAATATTTATAAATATCTATCCATAATAAGTGTGAATATGAAAGCACTTACTTCATAATACATCTCACATTTTTTAAAATTAAAAAAAAATCAGAAAATTAAATAAATAATAATTTTATTTTATATTATTATTATTATTATTAATATTAATTATAAAAAGTATATATATATATATATATATATCATGCCATGAGATTCTTATCCATAAAGATTTAGCATATTTTATCATGGAGATTTTTAATTTATAAATAAGTTTCGCTACAATTTCATGGGCCAATACCATGGTTCATTAATACCACATGCCCAAAAAACCATAACTCAATTCATATGATATTTGTTCATCTCATATTTTCTTTAATTAATCAATTTAATTAAAAGAGTAAAAATGACATAACTATTTTGGAGATAAATCTCAATCTTTAATTTGCGTATACTACTAAGAATATTCTATGGAGGTTAAATCCCTACGATCCACCTAATAATTATTGATAATTAAATTAAAATTTTATTATCCCTATTCCAAAATAGATATGTTTATACATTTGTTGTGAGATGAACCACATTAGATGGTTCTACATGTTTGATCAACAACTTATAATGTGATTAATCCAAAAGACATTATCATATTAATTTTTTATTTCTATCATATTAAAAATGGCTTAGTTTAACTTATAGAAGAAATAGAATTTTTCACAAACAAATTCCAGAAAAAAATGTGATTTTTTGTTTTCAAAAATACATTTTTGAATGCACAACACCCTAAAAAGAACTCAAATAATACAAAAATGTGATTTTTTGTTTTTTTAAATGTATTTTTGAATGCACAACACCCTGAAAAGCACTCAAATGCTACAAATTAAATAGCTTAAACTCAAGTTTTTTAAAATATCTCCAGATTTTAGAGTAAATAAAAAATAAAATCATCAATTATTATTATTTTTAATTTTAATTTCAACATATTAAAAATGGTAATAGAAAGCTTTAAACACATGTCAAAATCAAATATTTGTATGACACTCATATCAAGAGAGGATATGTTCACTGTATTTATATGATAAATGAACACTTCATTTTACATTTCACATTTCAAGTATATGAACTTGTTTAAAGGTAATAATTTTGGCAAAGTACTATAAGAGCCATGAACAAAGCTCACTTATTTTATAGAGCTCTATCAATGCTATAATTTGGAAATCCATTGCTTGTTATGTAGACTAAGTCTTTTATAATTTGGAGATCCTTAAGGTCCATACAAACACAACTTTAAAGGAAGTTATTCATCATGACTAACAAGTATGTTATTATTATTAAGGACTTTGATTATTCAATGTATCTCTCAAACCAAGGGAAAAAATGAGTGGCAAAGTAGATTTAGAGCATAATCCTTATTAGATAGATATGGAAATAACATGAATCATGTTACCTTGTTCATATTTTACTTAAGAATCACAAGTATCTTATTTTTATTGAGGACTTTGATTATTCACTGTATCCATCAAACCAAGCAAAAAAATGAGTGACAAAGTAGATTTAGAGTATAATCTTTATTGGATAGATATCACGATATCCTGAATCATGTTTTCTTGTTCATATCTTACTTAAGAATCACATTCAGAGACCAAAAATGTTGCTTCAAGAATACTTGGCATTGTTCTTGGGCTTACAATAAGGAAAATGGAAAGATATGTAAGAAGTATTCTCAAATATTTGACACTTAAAATATTGTCACACCAATGCGAATTTTTGTAGAAAGAAAAAGAAGAGATTGAAATGTGTGCTCATTAAAGGTGTATAAAATTTGGGAAGGTGAAATAGCCAATTAGGTAATTTCTGATGTAGAAAATTGGGTAATTATTCTAATCCCAATTTTGAATCTTGTGATATTGACAAGGTACATTTTTTAAAGATTCATATATAAACTTAATCAAAATGATACAATCTATAATGAATGTTAATAGAGTGAGTTATCCCAAAAATAATCATTAACATAGTTCTGTATGAAAAGAAAGAAAACTATGGATTATGTTTATATTGATGTTTGATCACACTTGTATAATATCTATGGATTCTTAAAAGATCCACTTTCAAATAAGTTAATTTTGTTTTTCCCCTAAATATCTATTGGGAATGGGTTCCCCCCAAGGGCAGTTTTGGGGCTAAAAGCCCATGTTCTGGAACAATTTTTGTAATAAAGTTGTAAAGTATCCGCATTTTGTGCTCGCAGAGCACAAAGGTGTCAAGAGTCATAAAGGGTTATCTGCCCTTATTTTGTAAAGTGTAAAGTCGGCTGTAAAGATCCACCCATGGTCCACAGACCATGGGATTGTATAAAAAGGAGCTATGGAAGTAAGCTCTAAGTAGTGAAAAAAAAGGAAGAAGGTAGCAAAGTAGAGTAGAGAAGTCTAAGTGTTCTCGGGTCTTAGCGTAGGTAGAGGCTCTGCAGCTGAGTGCACAGAAGCCTAGGGTGGAAGTTCGCAGCTGAGTGCTCGGACCCCTGCAGCTATGTGCATGGGGTAGATAGAGTCTGTATTAAACTGGAAGATATCAATAAAGAGAAGTATTTTGCAATTACTATGTATTTAGTTCCTGTTAATGCATCTGATTATATTGCATTTTGGGTTTAATTTATAATGTTTATTTGATGCGTGAATATATGTGATTGTATGAGGTAATTGAACGCAAGTAAGGATATCAGTTTACGTGGTGCTAACTATGATAGATTAGTAAGATAAGTAAAACATTTGAGATAACTTGGGAACCTATACAATACATTGTCATAACTGCGCAAAAGTACCTAGACCACGGGTTAGGGTTGCACGAAGGTCAATCGTACACCTTCGAGAAGGTACTGAAGGGAGAAATAAAAGGTATACTGACAAATCCCTAAGGCTTAATGACCTATTCGAATGTAGAGGCAGAGGGTATAAATTGACATCACGACCATCTCAGGGTGCGGAAACTTGGTTCCAGCATCCCCCATACTGTTTCGGGTGAGACTTCGGTCCGCGCTCTGCGGGATAATGCCGAAAGGACCAATAGTGTAGGGATTTGTTTGACAAACTAACGTTAAACCTGGGTCAGGCTCCATAAAGCCAACAAATGGTTCTGTTGTCGGGACTGAAATCTGCATGAGAGATGTGTGATGTCGTATCACTGGAATCCAACTAAGAAATAGGTTAAAGACTGGTTGGACAGGAAGATCCACGAATTCGCGGCGCAGGAGAACAGACCACCGATGACAAAGGAACAGTGGCTAAACAGGTACCTATATACAAAAATCCACGAGATCTTTTTGTGTTCCTTTCCAGTTGAGTTATACGAGTGGATCGCGAAGGTAGAAAATAACCAAGGAAAGTGGAGGCTTAACGGTCCTATTGTCTGGACCTTGGAGTTCGTATAGAGACTGAAAGCCTATGAGGATAATATCGAACACTCTATCATAGGGGGATTTGTGATAGAATTCGTGATCAATACCTCAGTCAGTTACAGCGAGGCGAAGCGGCGCTTTTTCAAAGGTCCGCGAGGTAAGTACTTGAAGTCTTTAAATATTTAGATTAAAATGTTATTGTGCGAAAAACGGGTTATGCAGCTACACGAAGTGGAAAGACTTACAGGAACAAAGAAAGAAAGGGTCCTGAATATAGCCCACTGATTTCACCTCCTTTGAGTGACGAAGAGGGAGTAGCGCAGGCTTCTCCACGAAGTATAGTTCAGTTGATAAAATGAGGGTTTCCGCGACTACCACCTCCACCCACACCACCTCCACCTTCACCACCATTGCCCCCTGTGACTTCGCCCACACCACCACCACCTCCACCATAGTTCAACATGGCGAATCTAGCGAAACTGCCTTTGTTTAAGGACTTGGGAAATGAGGACTCAGACTAGTTGTGGTTCTTCGTAAAAGTTGTATGGGAAGCTCAGGGCATCACAGACGATCACATGAAGAAGGAAACGTTGGTTAGTGATTTTTACAGGATGGTGCACTAACTTGGTACATCAAGTACCCTAATGATAACCCAAATGCTGGGTTGGCAGAGATCTAGACTGCGCTAAATAAAGAGTTCAGTAAGCCTAAATTCGAGGCGTAGTCGATTGTGAGGTTCAAGGAAATCACGATGAAACCAGGTGAGACACCTTGGGAATTGGATCAAAGATTGAAGTGTAAAATCCGTGAAGCTAATATGAACTTAACAGATGGACAACACCACGAGTGGTTCATGGCTTCGCTCCTGCCTCACCTAAGGGTTGCATTGTCACAACAGAAGATTATGACTCAGGCAGAGGCCTTGGAGATTGCAATAAGACTGCATGAAACACTGATGCAAGATCTGAATCTGGGGGTTCAGAAGATCCTTATGTAGTTGCAAAATATTTGCCTTGAAATGCAAAGTTTGAAGTAGGACAGAACAGTTCGACCAGAGGCACACGAAGAGATATGGTGCTTGAAATGTAAAGGTCAGGGGCATGACAAAGACCGCTGTTAGGTCTTTGCGAACTATATTGCAGGAGGAGGACTGATGCCTTTGAGGTCGAAAGCCCAAGAAAGACCAAGCGCGAGGCCTGCGTTGTGGTGCGCTACATGTCAAGTAGCACAGAAACATATGACTGATAACTGTCATTTGCTGCAGAAGTTTGTACAAACACCGTAGCAACTGTTTTGCAACTTCTACAGGTCGGTAGGGCATGATGAGCGCAACTACCGAAGTTATGAATTGATGATGGATAGAACACCTACCTATAGAGTTTAGGCAGAAATGTGCCCCCCTAACCAGAGCGCTGGGATGGCGCGAACATGATTTCAGGGGCGTGGACGTGGACGAGGCAGAGGAGGCCGTGGAAGAGGCCAGGGACAACTGATCTGTTATAATTGTGGAGGACCAGGAAACTATGCCCGTGAATGCACTAACCCAACGTGTACATCATGAAAATATTGTACTCAGTTTGATCATGAGACGGTGGATTGTCCTACACTGATAGCGAGGATACACGATAAAGGGGTGCTACAACCGCAACTGACTCAAAACCTGTAGATGATGAGGGTTGAACCTTGCGAAGAGGATCTGAATGTGAATATACTGCTCCAAAGTGGAATTGTAATGGGCGACGATAAGGGGAAACAACCCAAGGACAACACATGGGTTTGCAAAGCTCCAGCGAAGGAGGTTGAATTTGATTTTGAGCGTGCATGTGAAATGTTCATGGAAGCAAAAAAGAGCTTCACTGAGGCCACTACCTCAAGGAGTCGGGATAAGCTTGTTTAGGAAATGGACCCTTCTATGCTTACGACCTTTCTAGAGACTTGCATGAAGTTTCTGTGTGATAGCAAGGCTATGAAGGGGTTACAAGAACTTATAAATAGATACTCCGGAAACGCTCCGGGTGAACCTCATGTGGTACGGAAGATTGGTAAGCATAAAGCAAGGACAGGGCATGAGATGAGACTCACCACGTAGATAGGAGAATATGAAATGGATCAGGTTATTCTGGATCTAGGGTCAGACGCGAATGTTTTGCCAAAGAAAAATTGTTAGCGGATGCGGAGACCCATGCTGCAGTGGTCTCCGATTCAGTTAAGAATATCAAATCAGCAGAAGATCATCCCCATGGGACAACTACAAGGAGCAAGTGTAGATATTGAAGGCACAAGTGCATTGGTTGATTTTGAAGTAATAGAAATTGTGGATGACAGCAACCCCTACCCTACACTCCTTGGCATTGATTGGGCTACTGACATGAATGGGGTAATCAACCTAAAGAAGCGAAAGATGATATTTGAAAAGAAATCGCTTCATATAATAGTACCCCTAGATCCTGTTGAAGGATCGCACTATATGGAACTAGTCTGCGATTACGAAAGCAATGAAAATTTGGACTACATATATAAGATAACAACGGGAGACCAAGATTGGTTGAATTCAACAACGGATGGACGAATTACATGGGATCACGAGAGTTCCTGCAACTCAGACTCAGATGAAGAATTAGAGTGCTGGAAGAATCAGCTACATGAAGTAACCATGCTGAGTTGTAACATAATGGCTCAGCCTCTATGTTGTGTGTCGCCAGAGGTAAGAAATTTGCCCACTCATGATGGCTTGAATGATGTGGATGTGTTTTTTGATGCATTTGAGAGGGAAGTACACACAAGGGTAGTTTTGATGATTGGCGCGAGTGTAGGAAGATGATGAGAACACGCTTTTAGAAGCCGAAGGTACGAGTGATAAATGGGCTAAGTCTTATGGAACAAAGCCCCAACCTGAATGGGTGCACTTGTTCTGTCACACCTTGGATGTCATCCTGATGAACTGGTACTTAAAGACATAGCTCTGCCATGGCACAGGTGAATGGGATCTGTGCGAAGGGTTCATAATGATGTTCAGTGTCGAAGACAGGCTTGACTATATTGACGAAGTGCTATAAGAAGTTAAAGCGGAAATCTTTAGGATACCGTAAGATCCTTTGGATCTAGTTCAACTCGATTGGACTACTTAGTTGAGGCACGCACTGGAATGTTATAACATGACTGCTGAAGAAGAAGACGAGGACCCACGAAACATTAATATCCCTGAAACTGAGGGTCACTACGAAGTCGAGGGACCGCATATCGAGAATCCTGATATAACCGCACCACTAAAAATGAAACAGGTAAATATTGGTACGAAGGTGGAACCAAAATTTGCAAATATTAGATACTATTGGGATGACGTAATGGTAGATAAGGTTTCTGAATTTCTCTGCGAATACCAGGATTTGTTCTGTACCAAGTTTATGGAGTTAAAGGGGAAAATAGGATACCTATGCGTTATGAAGATCACATTAAAACCCGACGCGAAGCCGGTTAAGCAAATACCTTACCGTCTCAATCCGAAGTATAAGGAGAAGGTCTGCTTATAGTTAGATAAGATACTCGCGACGGGCATCATTAAGCCCGTAGAAGAATTTGATTGGGTGAGCCCAATGGTGGTACAAGAAAAGAAGAAGAAGGATGAAATAATGATATGCGTAGACCTCAGGAAGTTGAATGACGCTTGCGTGCATGATCCTTTATAGACTCTATTCACTGATGAGTTATTGGATAATGTAGGTGGCTAGGAAGAGTACTCCTTCACTAATGGGTTTTCTGGGTACCATCAGATCAAAATCATGCTTGAAGATAGAAACAAGATGACCTTTGCAACTGAATGAGGATGTTTTTAGTACACTGTAATGCCTTTCGGATTAAATAATGTGCCTATGATTTTTTCGTGCATAGTCATTGCAGCATTCAAAGACTTCAGTCATAAGTTTTTGGAGGTGTACTTTGACGAATGGATAGTGTTTGGGTTGGTAAAACGCCATGTGGAAAGTTTGCGATTAATGCTAGATACTTGTCGAAGGTACCAAATTGCGCTCAATCTGAAGAAATGTTTGTTTTGTGTTCCTTTAGGGAATCTGCTGGGTCATGTGGTTTGTAGACAGGGACTGATGGTAGATCCCATGAAGATTGCAGTGATACTTAACTTAGAGGCACTGAGGAGTGTGAAATAGCTGTGCACAACCTTGGGACATACTAGGTACTATAGGGAGTTTATCAAGGGCTACGCCCAGATCACTGCGCCTATGGAGAAGTTATTGAAAAAGGATGTCACATTCTGTTGGAACAAGGACTGTCAGAAAAGTTTGAATGTGTTGAAAGGAAAAATGGTCACTGTGCCGATTTTAGTCTTCCCAAATTGGAAGAAGGAGTTTCATGTACATGTAGACGCGTCATGTATAGCACTAGGAGCAGTATTGACACAGGCCAGTGGAGGAGAAATGGACCAGCCTATAGCGTTCACAAGCAAGAGGTTATCCAAGGCTGAGAAGAATTATTCCACCACCGAGCGCAAAGGACTAGCCATGGTATACGCGCTCCAGAAGTTTAGAACTATTTGTTGGGGGGACATTTTAAAATGTATATGGATCATTCTGCGTTGAAATACCTGGTCAATAAGTCTGTGTTGGGGGGGAGAATCTGTAGGTGGTTGTTATTGTTCCAGGGGTTATTGTGAAGCCTGGAGGACTGAATGCGGGACCAGACCATCTGTTGTGTATTGAAAAAGGGGAAGAACCCACTAATTTGGAGGAGGGATTGCCTGACACAAACTGCAAACCGCATCGCGGATGGTCACTTTGAAGACATCATACACTTCCTAACGATAGGAACTCCCTCAGAAGGCTACACCATCCAGCAGAAAAAGGAGTTAGTGTTGCGTGCAACAGACTTTTCGGTTATTACCAGCCATCTGTACAAAATGGGGTCGTATGAAGTATTATGACGATATGTACCAGAGTTTGAAAGAAGCAGTATCCTCGCGGACGCTCATGGGGATGCCACGGGAGGACATTATGCAGGAAGAGCGACTGTACAAAAGATTCTACGCGCAAGGTTGTGGTGGCCAACCCTCCATCAGGATTTAAAATCTTACTACAAGGCGTGTGATGTGTGTCAAAGGACTGGAAAGCCATTGTGGAGAGATGAGTTGCCTCTGAACCCACAGATGACGTTACAACCTTTCAAGAAATGGGCCATAGATTTTGTGGGAACCATTCAGCCCTAAGGAAAGAAGATGGGAGTGTGGTACATTATCACCACGAATGAGTATTTAACTCGATGTGCGGAGGCACAACCTGTGAAGGACTGCACAGGCGCAACCATTGTGAATTTTCTCTTTGAGTATGTACTAACGCAATTTAGGTGTCCAAAGGTCTTGATGAGTGATCACGGTACGCACTTTATGAACAAGACGATCAGTGCACTAATGGAGGAATTTCATATATATCACCAGAAGAGCACGCCTTATCACCCTCAAGATAATGGGATAGTGGAAGCATTCAATAAGGTACTAGAGAATGCTCTGACCAAGGTTTGCAACACTCAACGAAGTGATTGGGACTTGCACATACCGTCGTACTATGGGCCTATCGGACGACATTCAAAAAGTTGACTAGACAGACACCCTTTAGGCTTGTATATGGTGTTGAAGCAGTGATGCCCATGGAATACATTTTGCTAAGGCTACGCATAGCGGAACTCACGGGTATGACGGATCACGAAGCCCTAGAAGAGAGGCTTGCGCAGCTTGCTAAGCTTGAGGAAGAAATATTTCTGGCTGGATTTCACCAACAAGTCCAAAAGCAATGCAAAAAAGCATGGCATGATTGGCACATTAAGCTACGCACATTTAAGGTAAATGATCTGGTTTTGTTATATGACAGTAAGTTTGATAAATTTCCAGTGAAATTCAGAATGCACTGGCTAGGGCCCTATGTCATTAAGGAGATTACTGACGGTGGAGCAGTTCAGTTGGTTAAATTGAATGGAAATACCTTCCCATGAAAGGTGAATGGCAATCGATTGAAGTCATACACCAGTGATCTGGCCAGATGACTATATGAAGGTAGAATAGTCTTTGCGCTCCAGGTAGCTGAAGGGAGGCGTGGGACTATAAACTACATTTCCCGAGTTGGGGAACTAGGTGATTGGAGGATTGTGCGGAAACAGGAGATGTCACAAGGTTCACGACAATGTGGAGTGAGCTGCACTACCAGGGGAGAAATCGCGCAGGTCAGCCGGAAAGTGACTGTTAAAGTCACTGTTCATGATTTGACGATGAGAATGCGGCCAAATGGAGTGAGCAGCCAACATTTAAGACAAAATTTATGGGTAAGATCCTTGGAAATCTGCCACCAATCTGACATTAATGAACTGAATGTGGGGGGAACGGTTGGATTTGAATTCAAAATGGCTTATAAATTATAAGTGGAGGCCCAACGAAAAACACTTGGCATTTTGAACATTGAGTTGGTGAGCTCTCAGACGTGCATGACCCACACATTCTTCAAAGAATTTCTTGATTGCCCAGTGTTTGATCGGTTTCCAGAGTCCAACCACAATTTCATCTGTGATTTTATCCCGGGATCCAAAGCTATGGACGCTGTTGGTAAGGTAAATCCCCTCTGCGGACAGAGGCGATCCCACTAGCCTAAGACAGAACTAGCCACAAACAAACCACGCTGCTACGCAAGTTCCTAGTTATGCCTCAAAGGTGAATCAAGAAGACTAACCTGGAGTCCAACGCTATGATTGAAGCAGAGTTGATATCCTCGCTCCCTTGCTCCAACAGATCATAACGAATACCTGCACATACAAAGGAAGAGATAGATACCAACATAAAAACTACCAAGGCACAACTATATTTCAGTCAGAAAGGAAATAAATCAACATATCACCATGACAGATAATGAGATTGGAACTATAATAGCAGTCGCTCATCAATTAATAAACAGGAAAAGTTACAACCATTGTTCTGACGTCGACCCTTCTCCTGGCTGGGTGAGTAACTATATGTGTCTTGACATGCATCTCCTCTCCGGCAGCATAACCTCTCTAGCACTCATTAGCATTCTCTCCATGACCAATAATCATCACTACTATAACTCAATTACCAAATCACTAGCATAACACTAACACCAACACTCTCTCTAGCACTAGCACTAGCTTGTCCAATGCATAATGACAAGCTTATATAGATGGAGAAGGGAGGAGGATGCGATGAACCGGGACACCTTTTGTGGAATTAGCAAAAGCCATAAAGATGGATAAAGCTCGACAAAAAACTGATTTTCTATCCTCAGAAAAGCTCCATGTAATGAAGGAAACAACAGTCGGACGTGCATTAAGGCAAAAAGCACGACTAAATTTGGTTGGCGCGACTGTTGCTCTAAGATAGAGCGCTAATGGTCGCGCCCCCTTTTGAGGATCTCCATCATTGGCGCGGGTAGGATACTGTGGACTTGCGCCAATGGAAAAAGAGCATTTTTTAGGGATGATCTGCAGAAGGTGTCTTCAGGGAACATGGAGTACATACTCAGGGGAACATAATGCAGGTGTTTTTAGACTTTGTCACTTCTTATAACTCCCGGGATAGGTCCTCCAAGGTACGACAAGAGGAGTAACAGGGATGGTGACAAATTACTGTGTAACAGATGCCCCCTAAAGCATGAAGTCCGAGAGGTGGAGAGGGGTGAAATGCTTTACAAGAACACACACATAAGAGCACACAAGAGCACATATAGTTACTGCCGCCGAGGAGCTGTATTAAGAGACATGACTGATAGTTCAATTACAAGATGTACGTGGTATGGTCGCAGCCATCCATAAGAGAGTACATAAATAATCTAGATCCATAGTATGGACGCAGCCATCTGGTTAGGATCAATGATTTGACTCAGGTATGGTCGCAGCCATCCAGTGAATGAGTCAAGTATCAAGAAACACGCCTGGATTACAACAGACACAATCCAGGGTCTTGCGCTCCATCTCGACCCGAACAAGAGTACAAGTCCAAGCATGTGAATATATGAGCTGAAGTCGAACATGCATGAACATCGCCTGATTACCAGTCAATAATGGAAACTGTTAACAGATGCGAGAGGTACCACCAATAATGACAATGGCCCTCAAGGTACTATAGGTACAATCTACGGCGTGTGAATTAATGAGCTGAAGTCGAGCACCCGTAGAATCATTCGATCAGAGGCCAATGATGAAAACCTCACGTCGAACACGAAGAACCTGCCATTGAGGCATGCAGGCTCCAAGGCACCGGAAGGGAGTCTCTAGGTCAACTTCCTGGATAATGAGCTGAAGTCGACAGGGAGTGACCTTGATCGAAGGTGGGCCATAATGTTTCCCACATCATCGACACGAGACAGAGAGATAATGTCGTGAATCAAGATTGTGCGAACTATCAGAGGGAGGTTGTTTATTTGCAGAGGTCAACTTCTCTTGAACATATCGGCGGCACATTAACGGAATTGGCAGTATTTGACATCAATGTATCAAAGGTCATTATGACGAGGCAATGAATGAATGAGAGGTCAAATAGGGTACCCAAATCCATGGAAGCAAGTGAAAGATATGAGATGAAATATCCCCACCCTGGACACGAAAGCAAAAAGTGCCATGTTCAAGAGCGACATACTGCCGTTACGGTAACAATTATGGTTCAAAAATTTTATTTTCCCCCACCATTTCTGGCGAGTACCCCAGTTATTTTTAACAAGCTTGATGGGGATAGCATATTCTTGTGTTGTGACAAAATCCGATGTCATTAAGTTTTAACGAGTCTGACAAAGGAAGAACTCGGCGTCTTTTCTTGTTTAGAGAGTTTGAAAAGACAGCAGAAATGGAAACTCCAGGGATGTCCTTTTTCGTATAGTTGTGTCTCTCGGGCCCGAAAAAGTATAAAATAATACCCGAAAGAACCGCCCGATCATTACGATCGAGGAGTACTTTTCATGATTAGTGACTTCGACCTGAAAAAGTAAAAAAGCGGTCAAAACCACGTCGTTTCGTAACCACTAACGAGTTTGAAACGACAAAAACCCGGTAATCTTTTTATGTTTTAACGTTCGACAAAAAGAACTTAAAACGACCGCCCCTTATCACCTTTTAACGAGTCAAGAGGAGCGACTCGGCAATCTTTTCTTCTTTAAATGGTCAGAAAAGAGCTGAAAGCGGACCTTCATTTTTATTTTCTTTAACGAGTAAAAAAGGAAAAAATACTCGGCAATCTTTTCATATTTTACGAGTCAGAAAAGAGCGTAAAGGCGACTCGTCCTGAAGGAACGAGTGGTATAAGGGATAGCAACTGGTTCCGGTAATGGTGGAACTTTACTTGAAACACGTAAAGGTTAAGAGGCTGGCTAACAAGACCACTCATCGCTGCGGTTCCTCAGGAAAGGAGAAACAACCAAGTGAAAGCACATGATCGGCCAAAAAGATGGTGGCGATGGAATGAAACAACCAAGGCTCATTTAGCAGAATTTTAGCGGATAAAAGGCAATCACGGGATGTAACTGGGTTCATTTTTACACAAGCTTGAAACGAAAAACTATGCTTGGGTTCGGTTTCATTTTTACACAAACTTGAAACGAAAAACTATGCTTGGGTTCGGTTTCATGTTTACACAAGCTTGAAACGAAAAACTATGCTTGTTAAAAAAAAAAATATTTGTTGCATGCCCCCAGCATGATTATACCAATCGAGATACATGCCCCCCAAGCTTCATGGCATTCACGGAGTGGATGGAATGAAGGTTTACTTGGAAAGACTCGATTGGAGGATGCCCCCCGGGCTTCAGTCACGCGCCCGGGTGAGCTGCCGTCATCAGAATGACGGGGTGGATGCTGGGGCATTTCCTGTGGAAATAAGACCATTTAGGAATGGCAAATGGCTATATGTGAAGTGTGAACCGGGGAATGAAAGTTGGTCTACGACTTTGATCGTTCTTCCTTCATGCGG
Source organism: Pinus tabuliformis (assembly GCA_031772625.1). Taxonomy (NCBI): domain Eukaryota; kingdom Viridiplantae; phylum Streptophyta; class Pinopsida; order Pinales; family Pinaceae; genus Pinus; species Pinus tabuliformis. Next base: position 403,077,642 of record CM062810.1, read on the forward strand.
AAAACACATCACTCTGAAGAGTGAGGACACAATAGCACGCATGAGATAAATATAATCGCGTCCAAGGAGTAAATTGTAATCTAACGGACCTTGGACTACCATGAGACCCATTTGGATAGTCTTCCCTTCTAACGTGATAGGTACATTGGGAAGAATTCCTAAAGGTCGAGTGATTTCTCGATGGAAACCTACAAGGCTTCTCATCTCAGGCAGAAGCAGTGGGGAACCAAGTGCTTCCCAAGCTGTTGAAGAAAGGATACTAACAGGAGATCCTTCAACAATAATTGTACCAGCCATAACCATGCGATAGACTTGAACTATAATTCGAAATGGTATGGAGGCTGGTAACCGAGGATTGACCAGTTGATCCCAATTAAAGGAAATAACTAGGTTGCTCGGAGGTGGGACTGGATAAACAGCCGGATATGCCTCTAATGGACTTTCTTCCTGTTGTGAAGAAATGAGAGGGATGCTCACTTGATCATTAACGTCTATGTCAATGAATAGAATTTGGACGGTGGGTTCGTCATTCTTGGCAGTGATAACATCATCTGAGGAGGTAATTTCTGAAGGCGAAACCGGGTCACTTGTAATCCGGACCGTTTGACTGTTGTCTGGTTTAGATTCAGATGTAAGAGCAGCTAAAGATGGAACTTCTGTAGGCAAAACCGGGTCACTTGTAAGCTGGACCTGTTGAAAGACCGGGTTACTTGTAAGCTTGAACTGTGGACTGTCGGTCGGTTTGGACTCAGGAGGTTCATCTTTGATGATCAAGTAGTGCGTAGATGTTGACGAACAGGCTTAGCATCTGGGTACGTGATTATTTCATGAATCACTATACTAGAATCAATGCCAGGCATTTCTTCATAGGACCAAGCGAAAACATCACGAAATTCGCGAAAAAGTTCAGAATAGAGTTGAATCTCCTCTGGAGTACAAGTGACTCCGATATGAAGATGCTCGACTATCCCGGGTTTAACAGAGATGTCGAGAGGTTGGGTTCGTGTAATGTTTGCCATATTTCCTTCAGAAAAAACCTGATCAATTTGAATAGGCGTTTGAAATTTTTGTGATGGGAGACAAGGAGCGAACCGCTCGAGGCAGGGAGAAATGAGGAACGATGGTGAGAACTGTACCAGGGAGGTTCCTCTGGAGACATGGTCTCAATAATAGCTTCGTCGGAGAGGAATATTTCTCGTAGAGAATCCGAAGAAGCCTCATCTAGAATCCCTGAGGATGGAGTAAGCGCAGAAGAGGGAGCCGAGGCAGCAATGATTTCAACATAATTAAACTCGGCAGGACTCAACGGCATCTGGTCGCCCCAGGAATCTACTTGGTCTGTAGGGGGTACGAGCCACGGATCAGAGCCAGTAGCGATCATATTGACAGAGGCGACATTTATAGGAGGGAGTGGAAAAACACCCATAAGATCAGGATCTTTGAAAAGTCCAGCTCCCAGAGTCTTAGGTAATTTGGAAGTATGGTCCACGAACGGGATGGTGCCTTCGGAAGAAGAAGCAAAAAAGGAGAGTTGGTCAACGGTAACGATCTTCCCTTGATGAGGAAAACGAATAATTCGGAAGAAAGATGAAGCAACAGCTTGCATTGCGTATATCCAGCTACGTCCGAGAAGGAGGTTGTAGGTTAGAGTAGCATCAACAACTTCAACTTCCATCTCGACCGTCTTCCCTTCCGAAGAGATTGGTAAACATTGGAGTATACCGTAAGGACGGGACGCTCTTCCATCAAAAGCTTCCAAGGTGGTGGGAGATTGGTTCAACGCCGGAGATCCAATCGCTTTCCAACAGGCAACAGACATGATGCAAGTTGAGGCACCTTCATCAATAACTGTACGATGAATTGTCTTGGAATTAATAATTACCTGTATGAGGAAGATGATTTGAGGAGGTAGTCTTAGAGTGTGGCGTTCTAAGTCAAAAGTTATTAAATCCGAATCGGCCGGATCTATGCCACCAATGGCAGATAGCATGGACTTCCTCTGAGAAGGGCAGCTCTGGAGAACCTCTAAAGCGGACATAGCCGACGGAGTCTGTGCTAAGTCCTCAACGATGTTGTAGTGCTGTGCAGCACGAGCATTCGGATTATACGGAGTACTCCTCTTGGAGGGGGTCGAAGAGGCGTTTCGGTGGTAGGTCTCTCAATGTGGAGTGGACCGGAACTGAACGGGGGAGCACTTGGGGGAACCTCAGGCTCTTTCCCGGCAGATGACGAATAATCTTTCGTTCGAGTACTGATATTAATGGGTATTGTACCAGCCATAAACACTTGAGAACCAAAGGAAGAGGGAGGCTGAGTAGGGTCAGCCACCATTTGAGTTTTTTGAGTGTGTTGGGTGGGAAAGGGTTCCTTGAGCACCGCAAGAGTCCCAGAGGTGCCTTTTAATAAACGACTAACTTCGGACCACCTCGGGCAATCCCTGGTAAAGTGATTTTCATCGCAAATAAGACAAGGATATTTGGGTCTGCGTTTAGTGCCGTCCTCAGGTTGAGGTTTTGGGGTTTCCTGCTTAGGTTGCTCCGTATTATTTTTCGCTTTCCCTCTTTTCTCCTCTTTCGAAGCCTTGCTTGCCGTATTAGATTGGACGGCATTAACCTCAGAAGTAACATTCGAACCAGACGATGCTTGGGAAGGTTGTCCATTCGAAGCAGATGTTTTTTGCTTTGCAGGGTTCGTATTTTTCTTAGAGGGTGAATTAACCGAACCGATGATACCGTCAATAGTGGGTGTTAGCGGGGCTTTAGATGTTCCTTGTCTTGGGACATCAGGCAGATAATCATATAACGTACCTGACTGAGAATAAACCAAGTCAATGTACTGAGCTCGAGAAATAGCTTGCTCTTCAGTGACACACGCCCCCATGGCGATATCCCGAGCTATTGGAGGCACGAACGAAGTTGTAAACCAATCAGTAAGAAGCTGGTCGGGAATCCAAAATTTGATCATACGTCTACGCTGTCTCCATTCATGAATATGATCAGAGATATGCGTAGCTGTCGTTTGTCTTAAGGAAGTGAGGAGGTGCGTACCCGTTTCGTATCGAATGGGCAACTGGAAGTGAGTGAGAAACGCCATAGCCAAGGAATTGAAATCTTGAAAGGACCCGCGATGAAGTTCGATATACCACTTAGCGGCAGAGCCAGTAAGAGTCCTTTGAAAAAGGCGAAGCCGAATTGAATCGTCAAGCCATGAATTAGACGAACACCACAAATGATAGGTCATAATATGGGCTTGTGGGTCTTCATTGGCTTTACCATCGAATTTTGGACAGTCACCAGGTATTTTAGTTGGAATTGGAGGCCAATAAGGATTATGAAGGATAGGATCATTGGTTAATTTGGATACATCTGGTAATTCTAAAGTCGCTAAGAATGGTAATTGAGGATTGAAAGGCATCTGGGGCTGTTGGTAAGGTGGAGCACCAGGGTTCCACCCAGGTGGTGGTTGCCCCCATAGAGTTTGCCCGGAAGGATTTGTATAGTGCCCCCCAGCATAAGGATTACCAAATGATGCTGCAGGCGTGCCATATTGCTGTTGTTGATAATTCTGGTACGGGGCAAACGGAAACTGCCCTTGAGGTTGTTGGTAGCCATACATTGGTGGGGCTCCGAATTGAGTTGAAGAACCAGGCTGGGTTGGATGAAAAGTTTGTGATTGAGACCCAGCCTGCACTTGAAGGCCAGATGGGTGTTGGGGTCCCATTTGGGGCCATGGACCAGACTGAGCAGTACCAATGAACTTTCCTATAGGTTGGGCTATCTGGCCAGAAGGAAAACCTTGTTGATGGTGAGGTTGGCCGATCTGTCCAGAAGGTTGGACCTACTGATACTGAGGTTGGCCTACCTGCTGGAACGGTTGTTGCGCAGTTGAAGGTTGTCCTAGCAGACTAGATGGTTGAGGAGATTGGGCAGTTGGTTGGCTCAACTGTGTTTGGGGCTGACCAATCTGCCCAGAGGGTTGTGAATACTGGACAGTAGGTTGACCGAGTGGTTGAGTACATTGTCCAGACATCGGACTATACTGGACATTGGATTGGTTCGGGTTAACAGTTTGTTGACCACTTTGTCCAGCGGGATAGCCTTGCTGGATACCAGGTTGGACTTGTTGAAAAGACAACTGACCTGAGTTACCAGAAGGTTGCAAAGAGGAAAAAGGAGCAGCAGTAACGAAAGGGTTTCCATAAATGGATTGCCCTAGTTGGTCTTGAGGGGGTTGTATTGGAGATTGCGTAGGTAAAACTTGACCACCATGGAAAGAGGTAGAGGTCCAATTAATTGACAATGGGACCGATACCTCAATCACCGGTTGAGACGACAAATATGGATCATATGGCTCCTGCATTGAGACATTTGTCATGGGGTCAAAGACTCCAAACAAAGAAGCTGAGGGACGACTAGAAATAGAAGTCAAGGGGGCTGCACATACCGTTGGAGCGGTTGTGACGGAAGTAACAAATAGACCGAGACTTTGTGGAGTAAAAGGCTCCGTAGCAGGAAAAGTGTGTGATGACCACATGGGACCTGTGAACGGAGTTCCAGAAGGCGTAGCATCTCTCAAAGCTTTATAACCCAGTGGTAAATTTGTAGTAGTAGGCGTACTACTAACATGTATAGGGTCCGTTGAGGTGGTAATTTCACCGCTTGTTGCAACGGACTCATCGGTTGTAGTAGGGGATAATTCATCCATGTCGGATGAAACTTGTGGGACTGACCCACGAGGGGAAGGATGGTCCCAAAAAGGGATATCGTCCTCAAAAGGTTCCCACGTAGGGTTCCAATGATACTGGTAAGTCTCGTCACCCAGAGCACGAGAACTAAGTGGTTGTATACTTAAAACCACAGGAAGACTCACCACCGGTGTTTCGGTAAAAGACGAAACTAGTAATTCTGCCAGGATGAAACTTGAGAAGTTTATCGAGATAACTCCTACTTCTGACTGATACAAACGAAAGCTAATTGGGTAGATGTTATCGTGGCCAATGAATTTTAAGACACTGAACTTAACCTTTTCATTTTTTAAGAGTCGAGAAAAGGGTAAAAGATGACTCTAGTCTCCTTCGAATATTTAATGAGCACGAAGTGACAAGACGCTCATAGGCACCTTTTCGTTTAGGGAGTCCGAAAAGGATCAAAAGTGACTGCTCTGGAATTCTAGGTAGAGGGTGTGCCAAACTTTTCGCAAAACCACAGAATACTTTTTAGGGTACGGGTGGTCGATCTTCGTGAATGCTGTGTTCACTGCATTGCGAATCGTAGGGCGGCTGACATGGCTTCCTATGGATAAAGGCTTTATTCCTATAGGGGTCTCCCAATATATACTCGACGGTACGTGGGAGCACAGTCCGTATTGGCAGCTACCGTTTCACCGTGGAGGAATCACCCAACCACTCGACGATAAACTACCAGGTTTAACGACGCCGGAACACGTCTCTAACCTAGACCTCTAGAGTGTTTGCGTTAGGTTCCAATGCGTTGTTATGTTCATTGAGTTCATTTTAAAGTTTATCTTTGATTATGTTTCAGTTTTTTGGTCCTACCGTATGTGATATCTCGAAAACTTCTTACATGCAAACTATATGCCAAAATTAAATCATTTGATTCGATGAATCCTATCTACAGGAGGGTTGAGATCTTTTTTCACAAACGAAATGATCACTTCAACAAAGAACAAAGATCCTAATGTAGCTAATAACAAGAAACGAAATTTTGTCTTTTTCCTTTTAATAGCAACAAATAACAATAAATGCTAACTACTATAATGCAAGAGATTTTTTGTTTTTCCTTTCCTTTAAGATAGCATGATGCATGTAAACAAATTCTAAGAGATATGCACAATCCAAGTTCAGTCAATGAAATAGAACCAATTCTAAAACACAAAATGAACCATGCAAGCAAGGAAAAAACACAAAAACTAGTGAACTCCAAAGAGGCTAGAAGTGAAGTATTCAGAGTATAGAAGATCAAGCTTTAACAAAGCACTGGATAGGTGTAGAACAATCAACAAACTGACTGGATGATCAAGAGACCGAAACTTCCCACAGAAGGCTAGACATGCAAAGTCACTGGAAATAAGCAAACAGCTGAGGGATACAGGCTAAAACCAGTCAAGCAGAGGTTCAACACAGTTCCAGAGGCTGAAAGAGATATATAAAGAGACTGAATGAGCTTTCCACCCACACACAGGCAAAATTTACAGAGCTGGCGCGACTGTCAGCTTGCAAGTTGCGCTACCACAGAATTGGCGCGAGTTGCTTTTGAGAAACGTGCGCCAACTGGCGCGACTGTCAGAGAAATAACCGCGCCAATTAAGCTTGCCAACTAAAAAGATAAAAGATACGACCTCAGGTCGGGTTGACAGTGCTCAGATGGGTCAAACAGTAAAGAATCAACTCAGAACTGACTCAGGAAGCTCATGCACTCAAGTAAGCAGAAGAAAATTAACATGCAAGACAGAAAACAAAGAGTTACTATGTGTCTTGACATGCATCTCCTCTCCGGCAGCATAACCTCTCTAGCACTCATTAGCATTCTCTCCATGACCAATAATCATCACTACTAAAACTCAATTACCAAATCACTAGCACAACACTAACACCAACACTCTCTCTAGCACTAGCACTAGCTTGTCCAATGCATAATGACAAGCTTATATAGATGGAGAAGGGAGGAGGATGCGATGAACTGGGACACCTTTTGTGGAATTAGCAAAAGCCATAAAGATGGATAAAGCTCGACAAAAAACTGATTTTCTATCCTCAGAAAAGCTCCATGTAATGAAGGAAACAACAGTCGGACGTGCATTAAGGCAAAAAGCATGACTAAATTTGGTTGGTGCAACTGTTGCTCTAAGATAAAGCGCTAATGGTCGCGCCCCCTTTTGAGGATCTCCATCATTGGCGCGGATAGGATACTGTGGACTTGCGCCAATGGAAAAAGAGCATTTTTTAGGGATGATCTACAGAAGGTGTCTTCAGGGAAAATGGAGTACATACTCAGGGGAACATAATGCAGGTGTTTTTAGACTTTGTCACTTCTTATAACTCCCGGGATAGGTCCTCCAAGGTACGACAAGAGGAGTAATAGGGATGGTGACAAATTACTGTGTAACAGACGCTAAAGCAGTGACAGCCGAGGGGGTTGTGTCAGAGGTTTTTATGGAGGCATAGGGAGCTGCTCCAGAGGTTACAGAGGTACTAACTGAAGTCCCCAAGTCACCACAAATGCTTAGACCGAAGCCTACCCTGACCAAGGAGAGTGAGAAGGATAAGAAGGGCAAGCAAGTTATGATACGGATGCACGCATCGCCTAGAAGAAACCCACAGAAGGACAAGCCCACTGCCCAGGAAAAGGGAAAAACCATCAACGTGGAGCCAGAAGAGGAAGAAATTGAGGACATCCCAATGGATGATGAGGATTTGGGGGTGGAAGTGGAGGAAGTTGAAGTCGAGGGTTTTGACCCTATCACTAAGTTGCCCGAGTACGTCCCTCCACGCAAGGGCAAGAGAAAGGTGCCAAAGGACATTGACAAAAGCAAGGTCGCTCTGCACATACCTCTACTGACGGATGAGATTGTCTTTCAAGGACTGCACTTGGGTAGGTTCCTCTGTTGAAACTGGAATATTGGGACTTAGTTGACCATAAGAAGTTCCCACACTTGGCGACATAATAACTAATGCATCGTGTTATTCACACAACCACCGGGATGACTGCATTGGAACCACAGAAGTGGCTCATGGGAGTAGACAATTAATTCCCCTCAATCGTGACGGACCTACCAGAAGCAGCGAAGTACGCTTTGTTGTGGGTGACCAAGGATGCTCAGCGCATCAAGGATAGCAAGATCTTCTGGATCTTGATGGAAATGAACATACACATGGCTATCAATCGTAAAACACGATTGTCACCTATTGTGTTTTCCAAACTGCAGGAGTACGTGGAGTTTAAGGCTGAATTTCAACGCGTATCAATCAGGGCATGGAAGGACCCTGAGTAGAAGTGGCATCACTTTCCTTACTTGGCAACGGATGATTCGATTGATGTAGTTCTTGATCGTTGGCCGGCAGAGTGGCGCACTACCTCAGACTTGGCGATGGGATCAAGCAAGTTCGTCGTGCAAAGCAAAAAGGAGGAGGCCAAGATCAAGATAGCGCAACTAGCTGATAAAAGGAAGAAGGAGGCTGCTGACAAGGCCCAGGCAGAGTGCAATGTCGCCCAGCAGGCGGAAAAGCAGACAGGCGAAATAGAGAATGGCTCTGACAAAGGTGCGAGGCCGCCTTTGCCTGAAACAAAGGAAGAAATAGACGAGAAAACAGAACAACATGGAGTGAACCCACAGACGGTGTCGTACGACATCAAACGTCCAAGAGAACAAGAAAAAGTGGGGTCGTGGAAGAAATCCAAGGCCAGTAAGACGTCGCTGGACCCAATCACCCTAATAGAGGGAGATTTGAATGACATTGGAGACACGGTGCAGGATGTCACCGCAGAGCTACTGCAACAATTTGAGCAGCAGCAACAGCAACTATTGGGGGCTATCCAGATGGGTCTGTATGAGCTGCAAATCTGCACATCACAGGATGGCACAGTTTCCACCAACCTTTCTATTGTTACTTAAAAATTTGCCGAGATGTTGCGTGCGAAGGACTCCCGAGCGATAGTGCTGCTAGATGGAGCACTGACCATAGAAAACGAAGCTGACAGGCCCATTGTCAGCACCCTTAAGGGAGTAGGGTTAAACTTGGCAGTGCTTCCTGGCGAGGCACTCCATCTGCTTCAGGATGGAGTGATCGTGGAGTTGAGGACTCGAGAACAATACACTTTGAAGGTAATCAGTGAGAAGAAGATTAATAATGTACAGATGACCTTGCAGCGAGACATTGCCCTCACTTCCATGGTGGAACTTACCAACACAAATATGCGCATAATTAAGGTCGTGAGGGAAGCTTTTCGAATGGTCCCCAAACTGGCCATTCCTGAGGATGAAAAGGCAGATGAATAGGTATACAAGCTTGCTACAAGGGTGTGCGACGCTTGCACAGAGTTGGCTAAGGTAGAGCTGGAGCTGAACCTACAGATTGCAGATTTGCAGTTGAAGGCCCAATCTTCAACTCTGCCAGAAATAAAGGAGAAACGCGCAACCGATATCACAGAGGCGATAGCAGTGGTAGACAGTGTAGTAGCAGACTGCACACGACTTTTTGAGCAGTCGTTCGAGGTCCTGACGAGCCTGCAGGAGGATCCTAAGGTACAACGGCTAGAGACAGAGGCATGAGAACTAAAGTAGTGCTATAATGAAGTAAAAGGCACAGCATGCACCGTAGTTCTCACACAGAAACTGGCGAAGCTGCAGGAAGCCAAAACACTGAAGGAACAAGTCAATGCAACCCAGCACAAAGCGGCAGTGCTGAAGGCGCGCATGAAGCCCTGGTTGGACAAAGCTTATTTGGTCACGACCTCCATTGAAGGCAAGCTTGCTAATCTACAAGCGACTTAGGAGAAGCTTCAGGATGACCATATAGGACCAGTGACAGAGGAGTTGGTTGAAGAAATGAAGCAGGCAGCCGAAGAGTGCACCGTCGAGGTTGTCGTCATACAGGTCAAGTTGGAAGGTCTTTGCGCCAAGATCTCTGAACCTGTAGAGTGACTCGAGGACAAGTCACCATGTTTGTGTTGGGGGCCTGTTGGGAATGGGTTCCCCCAAGGGCAGTTTTGGGGCTAAAAACCCATGTTTTGGGACAATTTTTGTAATAAAGTTGTAAATTCTCCACATTTTGTGGTCGCGGAGCGCGAAGGTGTCAAGAATCATAAAGGGTTGTCCACCCTTATTTTGTAAAGTGTAAAGTCGGCTGTAAAGATCCACCCATGGTCCGAAGACCATGGGATTGTATAAAAAGTGTTGGAAATAATACTGAGAGGGGGTTGAATCAGTATTATCAGATCAATAATTTTATTTCCCAAACATATTTATATACACCACTTCAGTGAAGTGAACTTGCATGTGCACGCAACTATGATTAAAGAAACCAGCGTATATCCAGAGAACTTGTGATTTAGACAATTTATCATGTGTTGATATTAAACCAGTACATCAGTAACTTATTAGACAGTGCAGTAAAAGTAGAATAAAGCATCACACATAACCAACACACATGAACACCAAGATTTAAGGTGGAAACCCAATATGGGTGAAAACCACTTGCGGGTGTCATCATTGTCTTCTTATAATAATAAGAAAATTTGTTTACAATCTTGCACTAGTGCAAACTCATACCAGTGCGCAGGCACCCACCCGCAGAAGGTCACAACCTTCTCTCATTTTCCAGCTTCTACTGGAAGCGAGCTGCAACCCCCTAGCTCTTGTACTAGCCTATATGTTTACTAGTATGTAGGTGCCGACCTATAGAAGGCTAAAACCTTCTTTCTTCCTCCAAGGACCATGTTTCATGAATTTTCAAATTGGATACTCCTGGTTCACAACACCACAATATTAAGGCCACGTTCCATCTAATTTTCACACTGGACCTATCAAAAACTTTTTAAACTTAAACTGCATCAACCAACATTTAGTTAATTTGAGCAATCAGATCACTAACACCAGAACACTGTGCTGAACCCAGAACCCTGCATCATCATTTAGAACAAGTTGTAACCCCAAAAATCATGCATTAGAGTGTATACACTACTTGGCTGAACCAAAACTGCGTGTATACGCTACTTCCGTTAATCAAACCTGCACATACCTTCAAAATTGCTGCAAACATAAACATTTGAATCAAGTCTGTATCAACCATCAATACAATTAGTATCTACTGTCAACTTACAGAGCTCTACATAGTCAGGGACAGAGATCACTTCTTCTCACTTATACAATCAATCAATCAAATGCCAGCCTCCTTATGCATTCAGTTTTACATTCATATCTAGGAAGACTTCATTGACAGACATCAGTAAAACAACAAAATTTGATCAGATAGATCAGTCAGATCTGAAAAAGAAGCTTTTCTTTTGCATACACTACTTGAAAGAACAAAACCTACGTGTATACATTCTTTGGCCAAGACGAACCTGCGTACAAATCTGCCAATATTGACTCAAAACTTTGTTGCAATTCCAGACTTCAGACAAACCCAGCTCATGATAGATAACGAATAAAACAGGCGCAAAACATTGGATCTAGTCTCAACCAATATTAGATCATTCAAGAATAAGTCATTTCAAGTCTCATGATCCTGATCCAATATTGAACTCAAGGTGCACATAAATATTTCAGATCTAGTCCCAAGCATAACCCTCCAACATAAAATATACTTCAGATAGAAATATTCCTTAGAATCTTATTGCTTGCACACCGGGCCTTATGATATTCTCCTCCTTATATAGCTTTAGGCCCTTTGTCAATACCTTGGACCAAAAACACTTAGGACCAAAACCACTTAGGACCAATACCTTGGACCAAATACCTAGGGTCAATACCACAGACCAAATACCTTGGACCAATACCTTGGACCAAAACCTTGATTTTCCATCCCATGCATGCTTTTCCTTCTGTAAAAGTGCGTGTATATGTATACGCTCTTTTTGTTCAGTGTTTCCAAATGTATACGCTACTTTGACAGAGTGAACCGGCGTATACCTTTCTTTCTTCAATCTCTAGAGTCTAATCTGTAAACCTTTGTTGTTAACATGTTGCACTGTGAACTGTCATCTATGTGAGTTGCCATCAAGGACAACACCTGTATCATGATGCCAACAATCTCCCCCTTTGTACATGCTGAGATGCACTAAACCGTCCACGCAATGTCCATGCTCCCCCTGAGCACATGCAGAGTCTGCATATATATATATATATATATATATATTCAAAAGAATAACATGGCTCTATAACTCAACTAAGTGAGTATGACCTTCCTATCACCAATGACTCATATATACATCAATCTCCCAACCAAGTGGGGATGCGCCAGAGTTGACTCATCCACCCAACCAAGTGGGGATATACCAATTGTTTATACATGACAGAAATACAATAAATATTACATCAACCATCCCATGCTAAGTGGGGATGAAAATTACATCATTTGTCCAATAGGACTCATTCAAATGTATGAGAAGAATATAACACCCTAGAATTTTACATGACTTAAGCAACAAATGGTATAAATATCTGAAGCCATAGCTAGTCTTAGAAACCATAATGCCAACAATGCAGAATGTGTGTGAAGGCTAATGCTCCCATTGAACTTGTGCTACTATTTTTCCTGTCAGAAAAACATATACGCTCCTTCACCCACAGAAACCTGCGTGTATACATGACTATACTTCATGAAACATATGTATAATAATCTTCCTCTGAAAAACTGGATTTAATAGTAGGATGATGCAACAACTACTCCCAACTTTTGTTTGAGATGTTCAAATGTTTCTCTGGGAAGTGGTTTAGTGAATACATCAGCAACTTGTTCTTTGGAGGGAACATACTCCAATTTGACCTTTTGTACAAGCACTTATATATATATATATATATATATATATATATATATATATATATATAACTCAACTGGGAAGTGGTTTAGTGAATACATCAGCAACTTGTTCTTTGGAGGGAACATACTCCAATTTGACCTTTCGTAGAAAATGGTACTTGATGGGTATGTGCTTGGTCTTGGAGTGCATGAGTAGATTCTTTGAAATACTGATGGAACTTGTATTATCACATAGAATGGAGATGGGTGGAATACATGTGATCTGAATGTCTTGCAAAGTTTGCATCATCCAAAGTAGTTGTGTGCAGCAAGATGCAACAACCACATATTCTGCTTCAGTTGTAGATAAAGCAATTGAAATTTGTTTCTTGTTGAACCAAGACACTAACCTGGAACCCATATAGAATGCACCATCAATAGTGCTTTTTCTATCATCAACACTTCCTGCCCAATCTGCATTTGTATATGCATGAAGAGTAAGATATTCATCTCTAGGATACCATAGTCCAAAGTCCTGAGTTCCTTGAAGATATTTGAAAATTATTTTAACTGCTTGAAGGTGTGATTCCTTTGGATTTGCTTGGAATCTTCCAACTATTCCTACTGCATGCATGATGTCAGGTCGGGTACCTGTTAGATAAATCAGACTACCAATCATGGATCTGTAACTTGGTTGATGTACTGTTGTTGATTCATGATTTGAACTGAGATTGCATCTTGTTACCATTGGGGTACATACAGGTTTGGAATCTTCCATTCCATACATTTTTAAGATCTATTTGAGATATTTGGTTTGTGAAAGTAAAACACCATCTTTAGTTTGTTGAGCTTGTAAACCAAGAAAATAGGTAAGTTCACCAAGCAAGGACATTTCAAATTATTGATGCATTATTGAAGCAAAATTCTGACTCATGGATTCTTCATTGCTACCAAAAATGATATCATCAACATAAACAATAATAATTAGAAAATTATTAGTTTCAATCTTTGTATATAGATTGCTATAAGTAGAACCTTTTGTAAAACCTTGTTGGTGTAGATATTTGTCAAGGCGATAATACCAGGCTCTTGGAGCCTATTTCAGACCATAGAGAGCCTTTTTGAGTTTGCATACAAGTTTTGCATCATTTCCAAGAATGAATCCTTTTAGTTGTTCAATATAAACTTCTTCTTCTAAATCTCCATTAAGAAAGGTTGATTTTACATCCATTTGGTATACTTTGAATTTCTGAAAGCTAGAAAGAGAAAAAAACATCCTTATGGCTTCAAGTCTGGCAACAGGTGCAAAAGTTTCTTCGAAATCTATACCTTCTTGTTGAGCATAACCTTTACAAACAAGTTTGGCCTTGTTTCTAATGACTTCTCCATTTTCATTCAGCTTTTTCTTGAATATCCATTTGGTTCCTATAATATTTTTATCATGAGGTCTAGGAACTAATTCCCAAGTATCATTCTTTTCAATTTTCTTAAGTTCTTCATCCATGGCTTTGACCCAACATTCATCTTTGCATGCTTCATTTACATTTTGAGGTTCGGTGGAGGATAGTAATGCTAGATAGCTTGAGGTCCCTGTAATAGTTCTTCTTGTCTGTACACATGCCTCCTTTTCCCCTAAAATTTGAGTTTCTGGATGATTTTTCTGAACATACCTGAACGGAGTCTTTTCTTCTACCATTATATCTTCTTCTAGTGCTTCATTGGTTTCTTCTTCAATATAATTTGATTTGGTGTGGGAAAGTAATCCCCATCTTCCTCATTGTCATAATCTTCTGTTGCTTTTATCTGTTTTGGATTTTTGTATGCTTCATTAACTACAACATCAATGCTTTCAACAATTTTCCAAAGTCTTTTATTATAACATTTATATCCTTTACTTCTGGAAGAATAACCAAGAAGAATACCTTCATCTGCTCTAGGTTCAAACTTACCAAGTTTTTCATCAGTCCTTTTGATAAAAAATTTGCTTCCAAAAACTTTAAAGTATTTTACAGTAATAGTCTTACCATACCAAAGTTCATGTGGAGTTTGAGTGCTATTTACCCAGACATTTGCTTTCATTCACAACAGCAAATGCAACTTCACCCCAAAAGGTTGCAGGAGTTCCAGATACATCTAGCATAGCTCGATCCATTTGTTGAACTGTTCTATTCATTATTTCTACCACACCATTTTGTTGAGGAGTTCTTGTGGTGGAGAATTGCCTTTTTATTCCATGTTGTTCACAAAAGTCAAAGAATTCATCCGATATAAATTCCCCTCCTCAATCAGATCTGAGGAATTTGATTTTTCGATCTGATTCATTTTCAACCACAACTTTGAAGGCTTGGAACTTTTCAAATGTTTCATATTTATGCTTTAGAAGACCTATCCAACACATTCTAGAAAAATCATCAATGAAAAAAATAACGTATTCTTCTCCACAAAGTGACCTTTTCCTTGTTGGTCCACAAAAATCAGTATGGACAAGTTCAAGAGGCTTACTAGCTGACCCTTCTTTTTCCATGAAGTGAACTCTAGTTTGCTTACCAATTTGACATGGTTTGCATATTATATTTTCTGGGATGTTGATATCTAGAAGATCACAAATAGCCTTGAGTCTGCATGCTTTTCTTATTTGAGAAAAGCTTAGATGTCCCAATCTTCTATGCCACAGCCAGTTTTAATAATTTTTTCTTAGATAGCACTGTTGTTGTCCACCTTTGAGTATGTATAAGTTGTTTGGAGTTATTGTACCTTTGATCACGGTCTCTCCTGTATCAAGCTCACGAAAAACACATCCGTTTGATTGAAACACCACTTCATTTCCTTGATCACACATTTGACAGACACTCAACAAGTTATGCTTTAAACCATCTACATACATAACATTTCCAGCTTTAACCTTTTCTTTCAAGAAAACAGAACCTTTACCTTTTATGACAGCTGGAGTGTCATTTCCAAATGAGACATTCTTTTCCTTTTCTAAGGCATTATACGAGTGAAGTTTCTCTTTGTCACCTGTCATGTGTTTGGAGCATCCACTGTCGATGTACCACTGATTTCTTGTCCTTCTGTATACAAGGCTATACCACATCTTTCTGTTTGAGATTCTTTCCTTCTCCATATCTTGGGATTTAATGGCGTTTTCTCCTTTTGAGGTGTTTTCTGAAATTTACTACTGCATTCAAATTCTTCATGACCAAAGTTGTTAGAGATTAAGCATTCTATTTCATTTTCAAGAGGATAGAAGTTATTATAGGAACTTCTCTTGATCCCTGTTACATTCCTTTGATTTCGTGCTTCTCTAGTCATGATGGTTTTGTAAGCAACGCATTGAGCAACTTTGTGCCCAAAATTATGACATGAAAAACATTGCCCATTAAAGAAGTTTCTGCGACTATCGAATCTATTTACCCATTGATTGTAGTTTCTATTGATATTTATCTTTGGAGCAAATTGAGTATGATTTGCTTGAGGTTGGTTGTGGCTTCTATTGATATTCATCCTTGGAGCAAATTGATTTACCTGGTGATGAGATTTATGCCTTTGCTGACGATTTTCATACTGTTCACTGGTCTTTGTTGTATCAAGATAGATTTTGGTGGAGGTTGACGACTTTTGTGATTGAGATGTTTCTTCAGTATATCCAAGACCTGTCTTTATCAGATGAGAACGTTGAACTTTGATAATTTCATTTAAAGTTTTTGATCCTTTAGCAAATCTAAGATTGAGAGATTTTGTTTTCTCAAGATCTTTTCTTAGACCCACAGTTTCACATTCTAATTTTTCATTGTGTTTTTCTTTTTCAGCAAGTTGGTATGTCAAGGCATCTATGGTCATATTCTTTTCTTCTAAGCAGATTTTGAGTTTAGAGATTTCTTCATGAAAGTATTCCTCTTCTAAGTCATCCCCAAAATTATCATCGTCATAAGCCATGAGAAGTCTATAATCATCACTATTAGATAAACCATCACTATCCTCTTCTAAACTATCCTAAAAATCATCGCTATCATAAGCCATGAGAAGTCTGTAATCTTGTCTAGTTTCATCTTCATCACTATCAGATAAACCATCACTATCTTCATGAGTATAGTAACTCCTTTTATTCACAACTTGTTTCCTATTCCCTTTTTTATATTCCTTTCCTTTTTCATATTTATCTTTATGAGGACATCTGGCAGCATAATACTGACTCTGCCACAAGCAAAGCATTTGAAAGGTAGCTTACCTCTAAACCTTCTAGAACCTCGTTGAAGCTTCTTGACAAAATTTACCTCATCTTCTTCTTCTTAAATGTGTACTGATTCATTGTTTTCTTTCTTTTCTTTTCCTTTTGCTGAAGCTTTAAATGCGACTTCTCTCATATCTGATGGACCTCCTTTTCTCATATCAAAAGTAGTTAGGATTCCATGAAGCTATGTCATAGTGATATTTTGTAGATCCTGTTTTTCTTCTATGGCAGACACTTTTGATTCAAATTTAGCAGACAAGGATCTCAAAATTT
Organism: Pinus tabuliformis; assembly: GCA_031772625.1. Lineage (NCBI taxonomy): Eukaryota > Viridiplantae > Streptophyta > Pinopsida > Pinales > Pinaceae > Pinus > Pinus tabuliformis. The sequence continues at coordinate 403,094,624 of CM062810.1, forward strand.
TCTCAACTAAGGTAACTTCCTTTATTTCTTCACCCAGATTCTTCATACAATTAACAACCTCATCTATACGTAAGAAGTAACTAGCTATACTCTCATCACTATGCATCTTAAGAGTTTCATACTGAATTCTGAGAGTTTGAAGCTTAGCATGTTTTACCTGAGAGTCTCCTTCATAGCTCTGAACGATTTTGTCCCATATCTCTTTAGCTGATTTGAGCTACATGACTTTGACAAACTCTGATTAAGACAAACTTCCCAATAAAGTATTGATAGCTTTGGCATTAGTTTCATATTGCTTTTTACCTATCGCGTCTGTAGGAATTACTGTTGGAAATGTATATCCTCCTTGCACAATTTTCCAGACATCTGTTCCAAGAGATTGTAGATAGGTTGTGGTTCTTATTTTCCAATAAACAAAGTTGCTCCCATCGAAGATTGGCAATTTGATAGATCCCATGCTTTCGTGATTATTCATCTTGATGTATCTCCTTTCAAGCGATCAAGCTTCTTCTGAAGGACCTGCTCTGATACCAATTGTTGGCAATAATACTAAGAGCGGGGTGAATCAGTATTATCAGATCAATAATTTTATTTCCCAAACAGATTTATATATGCTACTTCAGTGAAGTGAACTAGCGTGTACACGCAACTGTGATTAAAGAAACCAGCGTACATCCAGAGAACTTGTGATGTAGACAATTTATCATTTGTTGATCTTAAACCAGTACATCAGTAACTTATTAGACAGTGTAGTAAAAGCAGAATAAAGCATCACACATAAGCAACACACATGAACACCAATATTTAAGGTGGAAACCCAATGTGGATGAAAACCACCTATTGTTGTCGTCTATGTCTTCTTTTAATAATAATAAAATATGTTTACAATATTGTACTAGTGCAAACTCATACTAATACGCAGACACACACCTGCAAAAGGATACAACCTTCTCTCATGTTCCAGCTTCTACTGGAAGGGAGCTAGAACCCCCTAACTCTTGTACTAGCCAATATGTTTACTAGTAAGCAGGCGCCGACCTACAGAAGGCTACAACCTTCTTTCTTCCTCCAAGGACCACGTTTCATGAATTTTTAGACTGGATACTTCTGGATCACAACACCACAATCTGAAGGCCATGTTTCATCCAATTTTCATACTGGACTTATCAAAAACTTTTTAAACTTAAACTGCATCAACCAACATTCAGTTAATCTAAGCAATCAGATCACTGACACCTGAACACTATGTTGAACCCAGAACCTTGCATCATCATTTAGAACCAGTTGTAACCTCAAAAATCATGCATTAGAGTCTATATGCTACTTGGTTGAACCCAAACTACGTGTATACACTACTTCCATTAATCAGACCTACGTATACATTCAAAACTATTGCAAACATAAACTTTTGAATCAAGTCTGTACCAACCAGCAATATACTGAATCTACTGTCAACTTACAGAGCTTTACACAAGCAGGGACAAAGATCACTTCTTCTCACTTATACAATCAATCAATCAAATGCCAATCTCCTTATGCATTCAGTTTTACATTCATATATAAGAAGACTTCATTGATAGACAATAATAAAACAATAGAATTTACTCAAATAGATCAGTCAGATCTGAAAAAGAAGCGTTTCTTTTGTATACGCTACTTGAAAGAATAGAACCTACGTGTATATGCTCTTTGGCCGAGACGAACCTGCATACAGATTTGCAAATATTGACTTAGAACTTTGCTGCAATTCCAGACTTCAGAAAAACCCAGATCATGATAGATAACGAATAAAACAGGTGCAAAACATCAGATCTAGTCTCAACCAATATCAGATCATTCAAGAATAAGTCATTTCAAGTCTCATAATCCTGATCCAATATTGAACTCAAGGTGCACATAAATATTTCAGATCTAGTCTCAAACATAACCCTGCAACATAAAATATACTTCAGATAGAAGTATTCCTTAGAATCTTATTGCTTGCACACCTGGCCTTATGATCTTCTCCTCCTTATATAGCTTTAGGCCCTTTGTCAATACCTTGGACCAAAACCACTTAGGACCAATACCTTGGACCAAATACCTAGGGTCAATACCACGGACCAAAACCTTGATTTTCCATCCCATACGCGCTTTTCCTTCTGTGAAAGTGCATGTATACATATACACTCTTTTGTTCTGTGTTTCCGCGTGTATATGCTACTTTGACCAAGTGAACCGGCATATACCTTTATTTCTTCAATCTCTGGAGTCTGATCTGTAATCCTTTGTTTTTAACATGTTGCACTGTGAACTGTCATCTGTGTGAGTTGCCATTAAGGATAACCCCTGTATCACAATGCCAACAAAAAGGAGCTAAGTAAGTAAGCTCTAAGTAGTGAAAAGAAAGAAAGTAGCAAAGTAGAGTAGAGAAATCTAATTGTTCTTGGGTCTTAGTGTAGGTAGAGGCTCTGCAGCTGAATGTGCAGAGGCTTAGGGTGGATGTCTGCAACTAAGTGCGCGGACTCCTGCAGCTATGTGCATAGCGCAGATAGAGTTTGTATTAAACTGTAAGATATCAATAATGAGAAGTATTATGCAATTATTGTGTATTTAGAACCTGTTAAGCATCTGATTATATTGCGTTTTGGGTTTAATTTACAATGTTTATTTGATGTATGAATATATGTGATTGTATCGGTTAATTGAACACAAGTAAGGATATCAGTTTACGCAGCGCTAACTGTGATAGATTAGTAAAATAAGTAACACACTTGAGATAACTTGGGAACCTATACAATACATTGTCATAGCTGCGCGAAAGTACCTGGACCATGGGTTAGGGTTGCGTGAAGGTCGATCGTACACCTTTGCGAAGATACTAAAAGACGGAATAAAAGGTAGACTGACAGCGCCCTAAGGGTCAACAACCTACATGAAAGTAGGGGCAGAGGGTATAAACCGACATCACGACCATCTCAGAGTGTAGAAACTTTGTTCCAGCATCCTCCACACTACTTTGGGTAAGACTTCGGTTCGCGCTCCGTGAGCTGATGCTGAGAAGGTCAGTTGTGTAAGGATTTGTTTCGCTAACTAACGCTGACCCTGAGTTAGGCCCCACAAAACCAACAATATCTATTTCGATCATAAAGATATCATAAACTAGAAACTAAATAGTTGAAAAATAAATAAATGTTCTTAAACCAAAAAAACATTAAATACCAATATTAAATAAGCTTTTTAGAGAAAAGAAATATATTAACATGGAAAAAAAATATATAATCTCATTTTATCAATGTTTACGCAATGTACTCTTCAAAATTGTCGTTAAACAACACATTTCTAATGACTCTTATAAATGTGTAATACCTTTATAGTTTATATCTATAACTAATTATTTTAAATTTTTCATAGAATAAAAAAATAAAAATAATTAAAAATTTAAACAAATTAAATATAAATATTAAATATCATATCAATTATCATGTTAAAAAAGTCAAGAACAAACGTAACAGATCAATTCAAGTGAGTGGAATTAAAAAGATAAAATATGCCAGATTCTCTGGAAAGTTTTACATTAAGTCACCATTTTATTTTAAATGGTGCATACATCAAGATAGTTAGAGGGTAGTCAGTGACAGACGTGCTCATTAATTTGATTTGTTTGTTTTCCCAACCGAGAATCTGATCATTAATTGACATCAGGCGGACCGAACGAGGGTCCTGTTGGAAAAGCGACACCTAGCGCGTTGGCACACACAGTGGAGAATTTGTTAGACATTCCGTGTGCGCATGTGGACACTACGTTGGTGCATTTGAACCTTTAGTGCGTGTGTTATGCAGTGCAGGGTGTAGTAGTTGGTCAACACGTTGGAGAACTAGTTACACGGTGGAGAATCTGTTACACGTTCTGCTGTGGACGTGTCTCAACGCAGTGAACACTCCATTGGTCAAGAAAGTAGAAGCTTTAGTGGGTGTGTTATGTTTCAATTTAACTGGTCTTGATGTTTTGCAATAAATGTGCCGAAGCACACTGTTTTAGTCAAAGTTTGAAATTTATAAAGAGAAGACCTATAAATGAAAGTCTTTCGGAAAGTTCTTAGTATTTAGATATTGATGTTGAATTTTGATCTCAAGTATTCAGGAAATTATATAAATAATCATAAGTGTAAAGCTTAAAATATTTTAGAATTTGTGATGTTTTTTTGGTGATTATTTTATAGGGATTGATTTAGTAATCTTAAAGGGGGATTGATTAATTATTTAATGTTATTTCGGTGAAAACCAAATTTATAAAGGCGGGGTGATGTTATTTTATTTTATTGTATTGAGAAAAAAAATTAATTAAAGGAAAAAACTTATAAAAAGAGATTGAGTATATTTTTTCATTATGTTTGATTATTTTTTCAAGTTGATTTGGAGAGTTCTTGTAACTTGTGTGTAGAGTCTAAAAACTCTTAAGATAATGGTTTCGGTTGTGAAACAAATCCATTCTAATTGATTATAAGAAAGATTCATTCAAATTATTCACAAGAGTTCATTGTCGAAGAAGGAGATTCATTTTTTTGGCCACAATGAGGGTTCAACCAAAGTTTATATTGATTTTGTGTGGATCGATTTAGCTATTAGTTGTTCGTGGAAGCCAAGGGAGGTCGAGTTTATAAGTGTACCATGCAGATAATTTATGTCTGTCGATTTAACCGTCAGCAATTTGTGGAGTTGTCTAACGAGGCAGTGGAATTGCCCGGACAGCGAAATGTGGCCAGAATCCGAGTAAAAAAATTGAAAAAATCTTGTAGACGCAGTGTTTGAATCATGTTTTTGATGGTGGAAATGGATTCAACACCATCAAAAACGTCTAGAACACCTAAAATTTCGAAGTTTAACAACTATAACTTGGATTTACAAAAATCCTTGCCGGATTTTCTCTAAATACGACCGGAATTTCCATAACTTTCCGGGCAACTCCTCCACCTCGTTAGACTACGCAGTTCGTGGAAGCTAAGGCAACTAAGCTTATCATTGCATTAGCATTTAGAAGGTTGTGTGGGCTGATTTAACCATTAGAATTTCATAGAAATCAAGGGAGTCTGAATCTATCAGATTATCAACCAAAAAATTGGGGGTTTAGGTGGGCCATACCAACGTAAGTTTATTGCTCAAGCCCAACACTATTTCTCCGAGCAAGATGAACCAATAATTGTTGGGTCATGGCAGCATGAAGGGAGGTCGAATTAGCTCAATAATTTTGTTCCAACAAAGTCATCTTAAACAATTTGTAAGGGATATTTCAGTGTTGTCATTTTCATTTACATTTGTAGCAAAATAGTGCCAAGTTCCCAAAAATTAATTTGTATCTTAAAAAATTGCTAAACGTATAATTTCATGGCCCAATTAATAAACAACTATAATTTTATTTAACTGAATTTATTATTGGATTATTATTTTTTAAATATTTATTGTATTATTATTGTGCTAAAAAAAATTATACATTTATTATATTATTATATTAGCCACGTTTTATTTTAAAACCATTAAAAAAATAAGATTTTTTTTAAATATTATTGTGCTAAAAAAGTTTATACATCTCTTATATTGTTATATTAGCAATATTTTATTAAAAATAACCATGAAAAAAAATACATTCTCTTTATCCTAATCCATTACAAAAGATTATTACCCTAATCTAACACTGCTTCCGTAAAAAGGCATCACGCTCATTTAGATCTTTCTCCATTTTACAGATAATAATGATGAAAAATAAAGAAATTCATTCCATCAAAATCCAATTTTGGACTATGATACCACAATATAACAATGCTAACCATAATATAACAATACTAGTAGGATGGGGCATCTCTCTTCGAATCCCCTTTCTTCATCATTATGTGATAGGTGACTCCTAAGTTGATTGGACTATGGTTAACATAATATAACAATGCAATGCTGGTAGGAGAGGGAATCACTCTCTTCTAGCCACTTACTTCATCATTATGTGTTAGGTGACTTCTAAGTTTATGACTTATTGTTATAGATGATGACTTCTTCTACCGCATTTGGGACTTGGACTGTCTTGTTCTAATTGAGTTTTAATATGTTGTTACAAGAGATCCCCTCTCAGGGAGCTATGCTTTTGGAAAGATCTCGGTACAAAATTGTGATATTTTTAATTTAATATAAGATATTATAGTTAAAAAATGTTGGGAATATTTTGAATTTTTTTATTTGGATTGTATTTTATTTGTACATATGATTTTTTTTTTTTTAAATATATAGGATTATAAATGAGAAAAATAAATAAAGATATGATATGTATTTATGAAGAATTTATTAATTTTATAATTAAGTTTTTAGTTGTTTAATTTTAATCGGAGAGAGTAGTTGTATAATATAATTTTGCGATTGTTTCACAATAAATACATTAGGTATTATAGAGCTAATTTGTCAAAAGCTTTGAAATGTTTTATCTTTTTAAATAGGAATATATGATTTTTTTTTAGGGGAAAATATTTGATCAACAAAAAAGAGAGGTTTTGTAGGTGAGTATCTTACAAAACTAACCCAATAAAACACAAAATTTACAACACAACATTATTATTTGATTATAAAATCTCTAGTAATTATGAACATGTTGTTGTTCAGGAGAGTTTCATTTAAGTCCAAGCAATTAATAATTGTTGGAGTGGTAGACTTCATTTGTAATTAGGGAATTATAGGAACCTTGATTTGACCATTAATCTTTAATTCACCTATCTTCAATTTACACCCCTTGTTAGCATACTTGTCTGTTTCTCTCTTGAAGTCTTTTAGGATATGGACATATGCCTGGATGAGATATCTTCTGCAATTTTCTTGATTCTTTTCATGATGTTTTCTATAAAGTTCTCTTTTGGGGAACCTTTGGCCAGATGATGAAGGATTGTGAGAGATAGTCCAATAATTATAAATATGTCCACCTAATGTTTTCTGGGTAACAAAAGTTCCTAATAATTATTATATTTCTCTATTTTATTATTTGTCATAAAACCAAAACCCTATAAATACTTTAATACCATTGTTGAATTATAATAATATAAAAAATTAAAATTTTTATAAAATCATAAATACTTTAATACAATTGTTGAATTATAATAATATAAAAAATTAAAATTTTAATTATTTAGATCAATTTAAGATTAAGCAATTTTTTTAAAAACATTAAATCAATGTAAAATTGTCCTCTTATATAAAAAAAAATTCAAATTTGTTACAAAATTGGGTTACTATATTGGTAGTGTATAAAGTTTGTAAAGTATAATTTAATTGATTAAAACCAAAAAAGTGAAAGCAAAAAAAATAGATTTTGAATCAGTAAATTTATCATTAATGACCACATTGACCAATTCACCAATTCAACTATTATATAATCGTATAATGTTATTTTAGTTAAAATTATTTGAGACACGTATTCTTTTGATTTTTTTATTAAGTTAAAATTATTTGAGATTTGTGTTCTATTGATTTTTTTTTTTCATTATTTTTATTATATCATTATCTAAAATGTTTATTTTTATTATTTAAATATTAAAAAAAACATAATAAAATAATATATAAATTTATTTTATAATTATTTAAATATATAATTTAAACTTCTTAAATTTAAAATAAAAATCATTAATAATAATAATAATAAATTATTAAAAAAAAACAATTTACAAGATGGTTGCAAATTAATATTAGAAATAAGATTCATTGACTAATTTTCTAATCTTTCAATCTCTCTTTAATTTTTTTTATTATTATTTATTTACGAATTCTTCTATTTATTATAAATTTAAAATGAGTATTTGACCATGCTAATTAATTTCCTATACTTTCATATATATATATATATTTATTTATTTATTTTTTCTTCAATCGGGGTGTGATAGTGAAGTCAAGGTGGGCCAGAGGGGATAGGAGGTGGAGGTGCCAGAAACCACCCACTTGGGCCCAAGGACAGATGGGACATCGAGATGTGGGGGATTGCGACAACAGGAAGGGCAGGGAGCAAGAAGGTACAGAACGAGGACTGGTGTGGCTGAGAACGATAGGGAGAGAGGAAGGCTTGGGGCAAGCGAGAGGGCGGGCATAACAGAGCTGGCAAGTGGCATGAGTATAGAGAGGTACCCACGACAGGAACAATTGGAGGCACAAGGAAGTTAATGAAGGAAAAAGATGGAAGCGTCAAAGGTTCATCATTTTGAGGAGAAATAATGAAAGAATGGGCGGCGGGAGGATTAGGATGACATGTGGGAGGCGGGACGGAAGATAGCAGGGACAACATGATAAAAAAAAAGAGTCAAAGACAATTGAGAAGGGGGATAGTTGCATGCAGAGAACGAAGGCAAGGGAATGATAAAAGAAAGTTGGTGGATGTAGGAGGCAGACGTAGGCCAGCGGATGCAGATAGGTCAACACAAATCGATGGTTTAATAATAATCCGAGTGCAACACAGTTTGGAGGCTCGGATCACGCATTGCGTTGTAGCGAGCAATCCTACAAAGGAGAAAGAATTGGGTGAAGAAAATTGCAACCGAGACAAAGAAAGTATGGCTAGAGAAGGAAAAGATGTGTCTAAACGAGGTAGCAGATGAACTGGAAAGGCAGGGAAACAAACCACCAAGGGGGACACAACCTCTTGCAAAGGCCAACACAAGCGAGGCAGGAAGACTGGAAAGGAGCATATGCAGACTCTTATTAGTGCATACATGGCTAGTAACACACCAGAGGTAAGAGCACAAATAGCTGGATGGGAGAGGGAACTCAATGACAACATCACCAACTAGGACATTGAGACAGAAGAGTGGGAAGCCATGGTGCAAGATCCAGGGAACACCCGCGACCACCATACTCTATTCCAACAAACAAGCCAACAATACTAGGTTATGAAGAACATAGTGGCTCGAACTATGACACTCAACAAGGAACAAGAACTAAACAAGGAACATGAGGTACAAGAGGAAACCAAAATGAAGGAGCCCAACAGGACGGATCTCCATAGGGAGATAGCAGCAGTCCAGATTCAAGTCTACCGAAACAACTTAGCTCTGAGCAGGATAGAGCAAAGTCTACAGGACATGAGGAGAAGCGAGATGTCGGGGTCTAGCGCTAAAGCCCCAACCCCAATGGAGTCCTCGGATGATGAGTAAAACAGGGTGCTAGACAAAATTTTGTTTTTTTTACGAATAGCCTTTACTTTCCTAAGTTGATGTTTATTATAGATAGAATAGCAAATGTTGCATGGATGGTAGAAAAAGACTTATTTAAATTTTGGACATCTTTTAACACTGACAAGTGGCCAACCTAGTTTCCTACGAGTAGGTTGAGGCCACCTAATACTATTGGAAAAATATGATTATGGTTAGATAATATTAATAGAGAAAGTACTACCAAGCTTACAAATTTTTTTATTTTTTTTTTTAATATTTATAAACATTTTAACTCAATTTATTTTTAGAATGATTATTATTAACCCTTTTTTTTGTAATTTATGTCCTATACTTTTTTTTTTTATGTTTATAACTATTTAATTTTTTCGATCAAATTTTTATTTATTTTTTAGATAATAAATTAATATTTTTCCTCAAATTTTTATAATCCTTTAGATAATAAGTTAATAATTCCCTTTTTTAAATAGTCAATATTTATTTTATATTTATAGAATTTTAAACAAAATTTACTTCAAAAAAATCAATAACATAATAAGTATGAAAGCTTACCAATCTTATTATTATAAACTATATTAATTTATATAATTAATGTCAATTGGGAAGTTATTTGTAATATTTAAAATCATTATTTTTGTATATTTTAAAATGGTGAGAACACTGATCATAATTCAGTGGTCAAACAAACAGTGGGGTATTCATCAATAATTTCTATTTGCGAGTATTAGTTGCATTATAGAAATTTTGAGATTTAAAATGAGGCTCCTAAGGAATATTATAAAATAATAGTGGAAATAATAAAATAGGATTAGATTACCCCATCAAGTTTTGGAGGGAAAAAATAAAACCTACTTTTTCAAGTCATATTTTCAACTTATCTCCTTAGGACTTTACTTAAATTTCAAGCGATAGCACTCATTGGGTGTGGAATTTACTTTTGCATCCAAGGAATACTCATGTTGCATACTTTCGATGGACCCTACTACATGAAAAATGTGAAATACATGAATACTACATGAAAAAATGTGAAATACATGAATATTCATGTATTTCACATTTTTTGTGTAGTAGAGTCCAACGAAAATATGCAACATGGGTACTCCTTGAATGAAAAATTAAATTCCACACCCAACGAGTTCTCCCACTTGAAATTTGAATAGAATCATAAAAAAATAAGTTCAAAATATGAGTTGAAAATTAGTTTTTAAATTTTTTTATCTTTTTATTCCAAAAATGGTGAATCATCCTCCATGGTCATCATCATATTAAATTTTATTGGATTTTATAAAATGTATTTTTGTTATACATTTTGTTTTGAGGCCCATTTTTTACCTCAAAATTTCTTTAATGACTCATCATTATTATTCAAGGAAAATCATATCATTTGGAATTATTCGTTGGTGGTCCATAAGGAGGTAGCCTTTCACTATTTTCAGTGCCTCATGGCCTTGGATCGTTAGTCTATTTTCTTACATCTGAGGAAGTCAAGCTCTTAGCCAAGCAAAAGCAGTTTTAGGGCATACTCCAGACCCAATATATTTTAATATTATTATATTTTAAAATATACATATAAATAATATTTATAAAAAAAATATATTATGTTTTTTTTTATTCTTTAATTTAAATATAGCTTGAGTTCGTTTAGTAGTTAAGAATGAGTGTTTTTTTTAAGCTAAGAATAATTTTTTCCTTAAAAATGCTTAAGTTTTAAAGTTGAAGAATGTAAAGTATGTACACTTCCATAAAATTTCGCTTCACAAAAACATGTTTATAAAAAAGACTACAATAACCTTAAGTTTTATTAATACAAATGTAATTGAAAGAATGCCTATAATTATGTATATTATGTATAAGAAGAAGTTAAAAAACTTGGAAGTCAAAATGTTTCTTAAAATTGCTTCTAAATTTATCCAAAACCCTTGAAAGCATGACTATGACTAGATATATTATGTATAAAAAGAAGTTAAACAACATGGAAGCCGATATGTTTCCTAAAGTCATTTTTAAGTCTATTCGAAAACCCCCACCATACCCCCATCTTTGGTTCATCTAGGGATGGCATAAGAATGTATAGTCTTGACTACAACATTGAGGGTATAGCAAAAGGATAATATTAAAAACATTTATCACTTCAAAATTTAATGAGAAATTGTGTGGTGATAAAGAGTTAGAGAGAAATACGAAACTAAGATATTATAAGGAGGTGATCAACCCTAATTTCAAAGTAAAAAAATATTTATTTGATTAATGTTAAGAAGAAAATGAACATTCTTAAAATAAGAACAAATTCTCATGACCTTTATAGCGAAACTCGACATTGGGCAATTTCAAAAACATCATGGGATGAAAGAGTGTATCACATGTGTCATACTAAGTAGGTTGAAGATGAGAAATAATTTCTCTTAGAATGTCCATCTTATATTCAAATTCAATCCAATTTTCGTAATATTTGTTACACTACCAACCTTCTTAACCTTTTATTTTGTCAAAACTATAGTGATCTTGGAATAAATTCTCTCAATGCTTTTAGAGCATAAAAAAATGCATTTTTTGAATAATCACTTACCTTCTTAAGGTTTGACAAACCATATCAATTTTAGTGGATGTTAATCATAACCAACAATATATAAGTATTAATACTGATGTTATGTGGTTTATTAGGAGCACTCTGAGTGATTAGCATTAGGCAAATTTTGAGGTTAAAATTGGGTCTCAAAACAAAAAATGTACTAGAAAAATAACTTTAAAATAACGAATAGGATTCAAGATGATGATGTTATCTCCAATGGTAAGTATTTTGGTGATCCAGGTGGATATTGGTGGCCACCCACCAAGTCCACTTGGACCCCCACCATTGTTTCTTTTCAGCATTTCAGTTTCCTTAATTGTAGCACAGTTTACTATTTTTAGTAGTTTTTCGGGTCCTGAACTTCCGGAGCCGTTTTGAGGCCTTGAACAATGTTTTTCTAGGAAAAGTGGGAGCAACATGGGTCCATGGGATGATGTTTCTCTTCCTAAAGTTGTATTTCTCAGATAGATCTTTCTAACGAGATATTTTTCTCATCAAACAGAGATCGTATGCCAAAGTTACGACCCCAGGAAGTTGATGTACCAATTTACCCAAACACGGCCCACAATTTGGCGTTTCATCTTCTAGGGTTATGTTTTTGGATGTTTAGGGTTTTCCATTGTTTCTCAACAATAAATAGGCCTTCGAGCCTCATTGTAACACAGTTCAGAGGCATGTAGCCGCCACATCTCTTCTCAGCGATAAGCTACCATTGCCCTAGCTAGTTTATTTCCATTTCTATTTGTAAGCATATTTCAGTATTTTACAGTAATGAAATGAAGTATTATTTCTGTTGCATCTCTATATGTATGGTTATATCTGTAAGTTGTTGCATTCCTGTTTAAATTCAAATCATTTGGAGGGAATATATATATAAAAAAAAAAAAAAAAAAAACTAAATTTTTAATTGTATTTTCGACTTATCTCCTTATAGGTTTACTCAAATGTCAAGCGTGAACATCTGCTGGATGCAGAATTAAATTCCACATCCAACAAGTACTCGCTACGCATACTTTTAAGTATATTCACATAAAAAAAAACCAGAAAATACATGAAAAAAATGTTGAACACACTTTTTTTTATTTATTTTAAATTTTTTCGACGTGGGTCTACCCAAAAGTATGTAAATTGGGTACATGTTGGATGTGGAATTTAATTCTGTATGTAAGATGTTTTCTCTGGCGAATCCACATTTCAATTTGAAGTGTTCTTGTTGACGTAGGTCTGGCTCATACAACTGTTTATACTCGAAGGAACCCTGATCCAAATCCACTTTAGATTTTCTCAAGCCCATAAAAGTTATTCAGGAAAAAAGCTTCTAAGCAATCAAGTACGATCACTTTAAAAAGGTATATTCTCTACCTGCAAAGATTGAAGGTTTTGAAGACGTGGTGTTAGATATTAAATTTGAAAGTGATTTACTCTGATCTAAGTCTACAAGTAGTCTATTAGATATTGTTCTTGATCCAACAGATCTTAAGACTTTTATTGTTGGTTCCTCTATCACAGAAGTAGAATTATTACCACAAGATTTTGAGATTTGGTCTCATTTTCAGAAATTAGAGCATAAAGTCCATGAACTTGAGGAAGCTGCTGCTAGATCTCTAACTTTTCCTTGTTTTATCCCATCTTTATTTGCCTCGACTACTTATCTGTCCTATATGGGTGTCCAAAGCCTATTCCATCAACTACTATCACAACAGTGTCAATGCCTCTGACATTTGTTGTCCTAACTAATATTGTTAGTGTAGTTTCACATTCCAGCCTATGGCTGCCCAATATGCACCTTTGGATCTTGGAGGTTAGATACATGGCCTCCCTTTAAATTATGGATATTGTCTTATTTAGTTTGATGGTACTGGATATTATACGGCTCAGCACCATGTAGACAAGCTTAACTACTTTATAGATCTAGAGGAGGTTGACCATGAGGACATCAAATTGAGACTTTTTTCACAAAGTCTATTAGTCGAGGTAAAGAAATGGCTCAGATATTTACCTGCAACAAGTATCAATACTTTCCAACAGTTTGAACAGTTATTTCTTGCCAGATGGGAGGTGAAGAAAAATCCCCTACATATTTTAGCTAAATATGACGCTCTTAAAAGGAATCCAAGGGAATCTTTCCAAGAATTGACGGCTAGATTTAATAAGGTTTATAATTCGATTCCAGTTGAGATCAAATCACCTCCTGAATTAGCTTTGTTACACTATCCTGATGGTTTTGATGTCGAGTTGGCTTATCAACTCTGTTTGAGAAATCCTTCTACTTTAAAGGCAATGCAGAGTAATGCAATTGGGGTAGAAGCCAATTTGTTGGCAAAGAAGGCAAAATGAAGATCGAAAGGAGAGTGGGTTTCAAAGAACAATCATCTTCATCTCCTGACTTAAATTTTGATGTGATGTTGAAAATAATGGAGAAGTTGGTGGAGAATTTAACTCCTCCCTAAACTGAAAATCAACCTCAAGTCAAGAATCCAAATTTCAAAAAACCCCAGGCTACTCAAAATTATCCTAGAGAGCAGAAAGGTCCTGAAGAAAAACAACCTGTTGTTCGACCTCCTTTTCCAGAATATTTCATTGATGAGGATGCCATTTATGAAGAACATCATCAAATTGGGTGTTTCGATGATAAATATACACAAGTATTTTCCACCAGAGAAGAACATGACCTTTCTATTGGATGTTCAGGTGAGAAGGATAGCATTAATATTTGTGATTGAATAGTTTATAAACAAGGCTATAATAACGCAGAAGCATATTTTCAAAGGCAGTACAATCTCAGGATCTAGAAAGTTCCTATCAAGGCTTCACCAGAAAAGACAACAGTTGAAGAACGCGTTGAACCTAAAAAAGAGATATTGAAGAAACCAAAGAAGCCTAAGAAGGAAAATCCAAGAAAAGCAGAATAAGTAAAAAAGAAGATCAAAGATTTAGAAAAAGCACAATCAACATTTAATCTAGAATCTAAAATCAATAAGTTGAAAGTATCCATTCCTTTTGCTGCACTTTTGAAAAATGAGGAATATAGGAAAATAATTTTTACTATGGTTTGAAGTTGAGGAACCAATCAAGTTAACATAAATTCACAAGATTATTTAAACTTAGATGATGAGGCTCTTGAATTTATGTTTGGTTCACATGTCACCAGTGTAAATGATGATGTTCCCCCTTTTTATGTAAGTTTGAATAAACACAATATGTTCCTCCACAACGCCATGTTAGACTCTAAAGCTTCACATAACCTCATGCCTAAGTCAGTCATGGACCATCTAGGACTCCAAATTACTAGACCCTACAAAGATTTTTTCTCTTTTGATTCCAGAAAAGTAAAATGTCTAGGGCTAATAAAGGATTTATTTGTCACCTTAGCTCAGCTTCATGCTAAGAGTGTGATGATGGATATAGTAGTAGCAAACATTCCAGCCAGATTTGGCATGTTGTTATCTCGATCTTGGGCAGAAAGATTGGGAGGAACTTTACATATGGACATGTCCTATGCTTCCATCCCGTTGTTTGGTGAAATGAAAAGATTATACCGAGAGGTCCAAATGGCCTATATGGTGAGTAGTAGAACCCAACCGGATAATCATCCTATCTATGCAGTAGATATAGAATTAGGATCACATATTTTCTTCAATGATTATTGTTTTGAGGGAGAAACATCAGCAAAAAATGAAACTAATGTTAAGCAAGAATAGGTTCAGAAATTTTCAAATGAAGTCTGGAAATTGTACTTTGATGGCTCCATTTGCGAGAAGGGTTCTAGAGCAGAAATACAGATTGTTTCTCCATATTATACAAGCCAATTACATTCATTTAAATTGTATTTTGACTATTGTTACACAGAATTTTGTCACTATCCCTGTACTCCCCTTTCCTTGATCCTTTAGGACCTCTATAGTGAATCCTACATGCTTTTCCTTCATGAAGAAACTCCCATTGTGTCCATCTTCATGAGAAGATCAATTCCCTTTTGCACCATTTCCCCTGAAACTTATGTTTTTCCCATTTTACAAGACTGACGCTAATGACCTTTGTCTCCCCAATGCCGATGTGCAGAGGTTAGCACTATCCCTAACGCCAACCAGAGCAATTGAGCTATTTTCTGGTCATGTCGGTCTTGTTATGGAAAGTTTTTTAAATTAGGAGCTAAAGCTTCCAACTCTAGAAGCTTCGTAACAAAAGTCTGGTAAATGGTTTGGCCGGATGGGGTCGAGGACGTCAGTTTGGGTTCCCTTCCCCTATAATGACGGAACTACCTCAAGGGATAAGCCCTTCCCCATGAGAAGAGGATCCATCTCCCATCCATTCATCCTATATAAACCTCCCTATTTCCCAAGCACAAGCTATTGTTAGTGTTGAAGTGTTAATGTTGTTGTGCTAGTGCTATTTTCGTTTGGAGTAAACAACAAGCTATTCCTAGTTGTAGCTATCTAGTTGTGTGAGGGAGAAGTGTGATTTTGTTTGGAGTGAAGCCTAAAAGGGAAGAGCCTTAAAACTATTGTGGATTGAGGCCATCATGGAATGTTAGCAGAAGTGTGTGGGAACCTAGTCTTGTCAGAGGAGAACTGCAACATCAAGACAATGGTTGTAATCACTCTTTGATATTAATATATGCAATTATCAATTGATTTCCTACATGATTTTTCATCTTACATATTCATGGCTTAATGTTTCTTGACTTGTTAAGTAGGTTGAATTACAATTTGTGTATTATCACGGTTGTTGTTTGCTGTTGTTTGCTTGTTTCAAGTGTTTGAAGAAGGAAGCGAGAGATAGCTGGAGCAAGCAAGCAAGGACATCATCAAACAGGATAAGCGTACTAAGAGGTAGGCCCTCTTAATTGGTTCTAACCTAAGGAAATCTTCCATAGAATGTATCCTTTGTGGCTGATCTGAAATTGAAAAAGGTATTACAAACTATGTGTGAAGTTGCCTATGTTACTTAGTGCAATGGATTGATAAGATTTCAAATAACATAGACACTTAAACAATTATAAAACACAATCAAACACATAAACACAACCAAAATTTATAAAGGATTTCACTAAACTTCCTAGCTACATCTCCTGGTCCTTTAGCTTCTAGTGCTGACCTCTTTATTATGTCTTCAAATAGTTGTTACAGGTGTGAGCTCAAAAACAGAGTCTTAAACATGAAAATGGACCTCACCGATGTGTTCAACTCAAATATTCGAGTTGAAATTAGTACACATTCGACCGTACTTGATCACTCTGACCTCCTGGAACGGTTCACAACACACTCTCTTGTCAACTTTCCCGTGTTATGGTGTTTATATAACACGTATAGTTACAAATTGCAATAAACATGGAACAATACGTTTATAATAGAAATAGACTATAAACGAAAGGACCAGCGGGCGTGGGGTGGACTACGATCATCTGGTCTTTCCTCGACGTTGATCTCGAGAACATACCATCTGACAGCTATCGCGTCTCGCTTATCAACTGATCTGGACGTTCCACACCATTGATCTGTCCTGTGGGATTTGACGGCTGTCACACGGTCTCGCGCTCCAACTAGCACATTTCCTAATTCTATGAAGGCACACGAGAAAGTGGTTTTTGAGAGACTACGTGTCGAACGTTGAGTGGAATCACATGCTCTTGGTAGAAAAATGCTTCCTTCCTTGAAGGAATGCGTAAACCATTTATTGCTTTCCTGTCAGAACTCAAAGATTTTAGCTTCTTTTTCATAACTTTATCGCACCCATTTTCCAGGATAACCTGCTTGCATGTTTCGACGCGATATGTGTCGATCTCCGCTCTTGATCATTGATCCCCATCACATGTGGTATGAACCAATCGTAGACTGCCACATCACCTTCTGCACTGACATCATCTAGAACATGTGACTCTTTCCCGAGTTGCAACATGTCCTGCTGACGTAGGCATTGACTTTTGACCTAAATCTTTAATTGGCTCTATTTTCCTTATCCAAACTCAGATATGCATGTTGTTTGCACCGTTGGCTTCGTATTCATGAGCACTTCAACATTATTCCATTTTCACTTGTATTTGAATACTTTTGATATGAAGGCTATGCTCAATCCATTTTGGATCACTCCTCCCCACTGGAAGCTTTTGGTCCACTAAAAGTTGGTTTTAGCTATCGAGTAAGTGAGGATAAAGTTCCTTCACTTTTCCAATCTCTATCCATCGTGCCTTACTTGGATTTGTACCTTTGAGTCCAACTCAAAGATACTCAACATTCCCTCGTTGCGAAGTTCTTATCCTCCTGTCAAGAATTGTGTCCTCTTGTAACTCATTGAGATACTCGGGCAACAGATCCTCAATGGAAGGTAGTTGACCTTGCTCTTCGGGATATTCAACCAATGAAGGTTCATACAACCTCAAGTTTTCAACATTAATGATTGAATAGATTTGGATATAAGCTGGTAGATCAAGGCGGAAAGAATTTTCACCAATTTTATCAAGTATTTTGAAAGGACCATATCTAATTGGTTTCAACTTTTTACCTTCCCCTTGCAGTCTTTCTTTGCTGATGTACAACCAGACTTGATCACCAACTTGAAAACTATGCTCAACTTGATGCTTGTCATGTCGCGCCTTATAATTTTCTTAGCTTCTTTCCAGCTGTTCCTGTACTGCCTGGTGAATTTCCTGGATTTGTTCAATGAACTTGGTTGCTTTGTCCACATCACTGTGTCCATCAACTGCTATGTGTTTACCAAAGACAAAATCTAAGGGAGAATTTGGTATAAAACCAAAACAAGTCTCAAAAGGAGATCTTTCAGTAGAAGAATGTTTTGCATGGTTGTAAGCATGTTGCACATAACATAAATGCTCATCCCAAAGTTTGGGATCCTTGTTGCAATATCCTCGAAGCAACTGTATTACTGTCCCGTTGACCACTTCTGTCTGATCATCTGTTTGTGGATGAAATGTTGTGATCTTCTTTAACCTTATGTCCATTAAATCCCATAGACTTGACCAAAATTTCCCAACAAATCGAGAATCTTGATTAGATACAATAGAAGTGGGTAACCCAAAATGAACCCATACATTTTGAAAGAACAACTTTGCAGTTTGATCAGTTGTGACCTGTTTATTACATGGTATCAAAATACACATCTTACTGAACCTATCCACAACTACATACAAATAATCATGACCTTTTCTAGACTTTGGCAGCCCCCCAACAAAATCCATGGAAACACTTTCCCAAGGACGAGAAGGAATTGGAAGTGGAGTATACAAGCCTACTTTTATATTACTTGTCTTGCTTGTAGCACACATAGTACATCCTTTGATATATCTAGAAACTATCTCATTCATTCGTGGCCAATAACATAACCTTTGTAATTGTGCAATTGTTTTACTTACACTAAAATGACCTGATATAAGAGAAGTATGTGCTTCTCGAATTATGTTAACTCTTTCAGTTTGTGGAATGCATAACTTTCCCAAATGATATAAGATTTTGTCCTTTATATAATAATCCAATTCTTCTACCTACTTTCCATGACTTAAAGTTGCATATACATCTTTAAAATCAGCATCTTGAGCATATTGTTCAATGTAACTTTCATGAATTACTAAATAATGCTTAAGTATTGTAGATGCATTTATAATAGGTCTTGATAACATGTCCGCAATCTTATTATTTATGCCCTTCTTATATCTGATAACAAGATGAAATTGTTGTAGAAAACCCATCCACCTGTAATGTCTTGATTATTGCAATTTAGTTTGTGTGTGTAAATATTGAAGTGCTTGATGATCTGTGTGTATGATTGTTTCTTTACCCATTATGTAATGTTTCCACTTTTTAACACTCTGAACTAATGCATACAATTCTTTATCATATGTAGGATAGTTAACTACCGCTGATGTAAATGTCTCAGAATGAAAGCATATAGGCTTTATGTGTTGCATCAACACTGCCCCCATGGCATATTCACTTGCATCTGTCTAGATATCAAATGGATGTTGAAGATCTGGCAGTTCTAGTACTGGCGCTGTACTAATCCTTTCTTTCAAGGCATCGAAGGATTTTTGCTATTTGCCTCCCCACTGAAACACCTATTTCACACTTGTCAAAGCATGTAAAGGAGCTGCAATCAACGAAAAGTTAGCAATAAACTTTCTCCAATATTGTGTTGCCCCTAAGAAACTTCTAACTTCTGTAGCAGTATTAGGTTTAGGCCAGTTTACAATGACTTCGACCTTAGAGGGATCTATCTTCAATTCACCACCCCCTACAATATAACCCAAATAATTCAAAGATGTTCTGCCAAATTCACATTTTGACAGTTTCACATAGAGATTTTCTCTTTTTAAAACATCTAAAATCTGTTTTACATGTTCATCCCATGTCTTACTAAAAACAAGAATATCATCTAAATAGACTATTACAAAATAATCAATAAATGGTCTAAATACATCACTCATGATTCGCATAAATGTAGCAGGAGCGTTAGTTAAGCCAAAAGGCATAACCAACCATTCATAAAGTCCTTGCTTCATATTGAAAGCAGTTTTCCATACATCCTATTCTACAACTCTGATCTAATGGTAGCCGCTTCGCAAGTCTAATTTAGAGAAGTAAACTGCATCTTTTAATTGATCTAATAAATCATCAATACGAGGAAGAGGATAACAATTCTTTATTGTGATTTTATTTAGTGCTCTAAAATCAATGAACATTCTCCATGAACCGTCTTTCTTTGGCACTAACACAATAGGTGATCCACGCGGTGATGTGCTTGGTCTAATAAACCCTTTATCGAGCAACTCCTATACTTGCTTCTTTATCTCTGCATTCTATAGATCTAAAAACCTGTACATTCCAATGTTAGGTAGTGGAGCATCTTGCTGCAAATAGATTTCATGTGCTATCTCTCGCTTGGGTGGAAGCCCTTTAGGCTCTTGAAATAAAATATCATAATCGAATTTTTTTTTAACTAGGTCTACTTTCTGTTCAGGATTACAGCCTTGGAATGCATCGGATTTATCAAGATCCTTTGCTTTTACAATCATTAGTAAAAATTGCTTACTTGAATTTACAATTCTTTTCATCTATCTTGAATTTATGAGAGCGAAGTTATCTTTGATTTTATGAGCCCTTACAATATATTCAATTCCATCCTTAGTGAGTTGATACTTATTTTCAGCTCGATAGAAGATAGCTTTTCTATCGTATAAGTATGGACTTCCTAATACAATTCCACATATGTCCAATGGAACTATATCTAACTCAACCTCATCTACAAATGTTGACCCAATAGCAAACCGAAGTTTACATTGTCTCGTAACTTGTAGCTTTGTTTTATCACACACCCAACCTAATGGATATGGCTCTTTATGAGGTTTTGTTTCTAGACCCAACTTCTTTACAATTGTTTCAGAAATCAAATTAACTTGTGACCCACTATCAAATAAAGTATATTTTAGTGTGCTTGGAAATGACTCTAATATGAAATAGCTCATTTATTTTCCTCTCATTACTTTTATTATCAACAGAATACGAAGAATTACTTGTAGATGCTTTAGAATCTTTACCTTTTATACCTGTAGCTGTAACCGATGTTTCATCACGTGAGTCTGATCCCAAGTCCTTTTGAATAGCAGCAACATTCTTTCACTCTTTACCCCCGAACTTCTTAGGCTTCCATTCTGGATGCAAAGACCAGCAGTGTGCCTCATCATGTCCTTCCTCCTTGCAATGAGTGCTTGAAGGTTTATCCTTCTTCACAGTGTTTGTTTTCCTCTCCTTCCATTTCAATTTCTTCTTGCCTTTATTCTTGTTCTCAATAGATTTGTATGATTTCCCAACATCTGGGGTTACATTTTTACCTCTAGCCTCTAGATGAGTTGCTTGAACTGATACATCATCTAAGCTAGTGGGATTAAACATAAGTATAATATGCTTCAAATAACTATGAAGACCACCTATATATTTTAACAATTTCCCTGGTGAGTCCAATGATATGCCTAATGTTAAAGCTCTTTTACGAAATTCCTGAGTATAACTCTAAAAACTTTGACCCTTCAATTGACGTAGTGTTTTCCAACTCATCATTGCTTGCTTCATATAAGCCAAAGGATAAAATTGCTTTTTAATGGCAGAAACAAATTCATTCCAAGTTGAAATGATTTTACCATGCTTTTGGAGATCTGCTTGTGTCTTGCCTTCCCACCACACAAGTGTGGTTCCTCCAAGTCAAAGGCTAGCCAGTGGGATCTTCTTCATTTCTGAATCAACTTTCTGCACCCTACGATATAGATCAATTTTCCTTATCTAATTATCAAGCTTTTCAGCATTAAGTTCTCCATCATAAATTGGCAAATCAAATTTTACATCTAATTTGTTCAAAGAGGCTTTCTTTTTCTTCTTCTTAGAAGAAATAGTTTTATGAGAAGAAGATGATGATGAAGACGATGATGGTGATGATGGAAGAGATGGAGGAGGTTTTTCTCCTTTTCCTTTATCTTATTTTTCTGGAGGGCCAAAAAGAAAAGGTTCCTTTGCTTCTTTGTTTGGTTTAGGTGATGAAGTACCTTCACCTTTTCCCTTTTTAAACTCATTATACATTTCTTCCACCATGGCACATATCGTCATGAAACTATCCAAGCACTGGGATTCTGACCCAAGTGGAGTTTCATCTGCCATCCTTCTTCATGAAAAGACCCTTCCAATCTCTGGATTCGCCTCAATAATTTCACCTTCACCTCGTCCGAGCTTCAACCTAGTAAGCATTCAAATCTCCACACTAACTTGTCAAACCTTAAAAACCTTAAGCTCTGATGCCACTTGATCCAAAATTGATAAAGGTATTACATACTATGTGTGAAGTTGCCTATGTTACTTAGTGCAATGGATCGATAAGATTGCAAATAACATAAACACTTAAACAATTATAAAACACAATCAAACACATCAACACAACCAAAATTGATAAAGGAGTTCACTAGACTTCCTGGCTATGTCTCCTGGTCCTTTAGCTTCTAGTGTTGACCTCTTTATTATGTCTTCAAATAGTTGTTACAGGTGTGAGCTCAAAAACAGAGTCTCAACCATGAAAATGGATCTCACTGCTGTGTTCAGCTCGAATCTTCGAGTTGAAACGAGTATACACTTGACCGTACTTGGTCACTTTGACCTCTAGACCCCCTGGAACAGTTCACAACACACTCTCCTGTCAACTTTTCTGTGTTATGGTGTTTATATAACACGTACAATTACAAATTGCAATAAACATGGAACAATACGTTTATAATAGAAACAGACTATAAACAAAAGGACCGGCGGGTGCGAGGTGGACCCCAATCATCTGGCCTTTCCCTGGCACTGATCTCGAGAATAGAACATCTGACAGCTATCGCGTCTCGCTCATCAACTGATCTGGACATTCCGCACTGATGATCTGTCCTGTGGGATCCGACGGTTGTCGCACGGTCTCGCACTCCAACTAGCACGTTTACTAATTATTTGAAGGCATGTGAGAAAGTGGTTTTCGGGAGGCTATGTGTCGAGCATTGAGTGGAATTGCATGCTCTTAGTCGAAAACTGCTCCTTGCCTTGAAGGCACGCGATAAACCATTTACCGCTCTCCTGTCGGAACTCAAAAAGTTTAGCTTCTTTTTCATAACTTTATCGTGTCTGTTTTCTAAGATAACCTGCCTGCATGTTTCGACGTGATATGCATTGATCTCCTTTGATTGATCAATATCCTCTCTTGATTGCTGATCCCCATCGCCTTTGGTATGAACCAATCGTAGGCTGCCACATCACCTTCTGCACTAACATCATCTAGAACCAGTGACTCTTTCCCGGGTTACCACATGTCCTGCTGACGTAGGCATTGACTTTTGACCTGAATATTTAATTGGCTCTATTTTCCTTATCCGAACTCAGATTTTCATGATGTTTACACCGTTGGATTTGTATTCACGAGCACTTCAACATTATTCCATTTTCACTTGTATTTGAAGACTTCTGATCTAGAGGCTATGCTGAATCCATTTTGGATCAGTGGCTAGACCCATTATCAGGCTAGAGGAATTTCTTTGTGTTTTCACTTATAATTTTACTTCACCACAAATTAGTGACCATATTGGGGAACCAATTCTTTTGTTCGTCTTGGATTTTATGATTTCGTGTGAACTTTCCTAGTTCCACTTTTTCCCTTTGGTTCTGTGTCTTTTCTCCTGCTTACTAGCTTGAGTCGAAAAATCATAGTAGCAGATCTGGTCCTTGTTTCATTTTTTTCTTGGCTCCCTCGATTAGCATGCTTAATCCGCTAACAGTCATGTTGATCAGCGCGATATGTTGAGAAACATTTGCGTCAACCAGCCTCTGGTGCTTGTTGTTAGTTAGGAAGTTGCGCTAATTCCTGTAAGTGAAGATTAGGGTTTGCCCCAAATCTTGTTCAGTGTGTTTTTCTCTCATGATTTCGACCTCGTAAGCTTTTTAGATTGTCTTCTCGCTAACTAGAAAGCTTCATTAAGCTTTCTTTGTGTGCTTGATCGGTTTAGCCCACCCTCTGATGTGTTAAGTCTGGCCCTGCATGAAATTATTTTTTATTTTTCTTTGAATCCCTCGATCAACGCTATTTTTGGCCAAATAGTCACGCTGATCAAGCCTATCAATGCTAGTTTTAGCCTGAAAGTCGTGCCGATCAGCACTACTTTTGGCCCAAAAGTAGCTCCGGTCTCTGAGTTAAGAAAAAATCAAAATTTCTCCCATTCCAATGCTAGTGTGTCTTGACCCTCAGACTCTCTTCTTCCTCCTAGAAGTGACTAAGATGCTTTGCTTGCTTCATTTTCAATTGAATGAGTGAAAGAGTCTCACTTGTTCCCCTATTTCGAGTGCCTCTTTCCTCTTTCCAAGCATAGATTACATTGCTTGGTTTTTCGATTGAAGCATTTATGTGTTTGGTTTGGTTGATTCAAGGAAGAAGTGGCGTTTAGTTTCATTTATAATGCTATGGACTTAATTGATGCTTGTTTGTTAAGAATTTTGAAAAATTTCATTTAAAGTGATTTATGTGAAAGATTCATTTTGCATTTTATGAAAAGGAAAACATCATTCTGGTTTACTTAAGCGAAAATATTGCATTAGGGGTGTTATTGAGAAGCTAGAATTGCATCATCATAAGCATTGGAAATGAAATGAAACTTCTTATGTTGGTATAGGAATATTAAGTGCATTTAGGACTTACATAAGTGAAAATTTTCGTTCTTTGATTGTTCAATTGATTGTGTGCTCTCTATCCCTCAATTAGTGTTAACTTTCATCGAAGAAATATCTCTTTTCTCGTATAGCTGCATGTAGGAGTTTTTCAGATAACAGTGTTAGGGCCTTGTAATTGAAACCTAATTCAAGATCAACCGTTAAAATTTATTGAATTAATCTAAGGAAGCATTGAAACTTAACGCTCCCATTTAGTGGTATAGGCTAGAGATGTGTTTTGACGTCTTTAAACCTAGCAATTGTCGTTCGCTTCGGCATTAGACAACACTAGTACAGACTTGTGCTTCCCATACCGTCGTGTATATAAAGGGAGAGCCCACTAGTTCTGTAATCCTTTATCTGTAGGAAGCCAAGTCTGCTACCTTGTAAACATGATACACCGAACACAGCATTTAGGGAGATTGCCTGCCTGTACTTCTCGGTTCACCGAGAGGTATTCTTCGGTTCACGGTTACCTAGTAATCCTTTATGCATAGATTACCCTGAGTAGTTATTTTTTATCTTTAATGAGTAAATTTGAAAATATCATCGAGCACTTGACCTTTCAAGATCGTTAATTCTGAAAGTGACTAGATTCACCTTTCGTCCTTTTCTCAAATCTTCGAATATGAAAAGGCAAAGTTTTGTTTCAGTGTCTTAAAATTAACTACCCACAAAATATTCCTGGGTAAAGTTATCTTCCTTAGTGATTCTTTAGGGTCGATTCCAATGGTAATATTCTCAAAGTCTAACAGTCAAGGGTTCCCCTCAGATGGGAATCCTGGTCCTTTTCCTTATTTTGGCAATGATGGTGCTCCTTATATGGCAACGTTGTCCCTCCCTGGGTTAAC
The DNA here is from genome assembly GCA_031772625.1 of Pinus tabuliformis. Lineage (NCBI taxonomy): Eukaryota > Viridiplantae > Streptophyta > Pinopsida > Pinales > Pinaceae > Pinus > Pinus tabuliformis. The sequence goes on from CM062810.1 coordinate 403,120,431, forward strand.
CATTGGTTTACCTGTCTGGTTATTTTCGACCTCGGTGGTCCCGAGTGTCCCATCTCTTACCCTGCCATCTTCCTCATTTGAATCACATCACGTTGATTTTAAGGTTGACCTCTCCCCTTCTTCCCCTGTTTCTTCCTCTACATCTTCTACTTCGCCTGGTGAAAGCTTGAAATCCAGTAACCAAGAGGCTAAGAAGAAGAAGAAGTCAGATAAGCGAGAGGCCAACCGTGTAGCTATTTCTCTAAATGCACTTCCCATCAACAAACCTTATGATCCTCCACGAAAGGTCAGATTCCCTTGCAAGTTGTGTAAGTGTGACCATCTCCTTTGAGATTGTCTTAGCATTCCCAGAGTCTTAGAGGTATGGTCTCAAAACTTGAACCGACCATCCCTGTCGACCTCTGGAGATCATGTCGATGTTACGCCTTCAGCTAATGATGGTAAGAAGAAAGGGAAGATTCGATTCCCCTGTAGGTTATGTGAAGGAGAGTCTTCTTCACCTTTGTCCTCTTATGGATAAAGCTCCCAAATTTTTGGAAAACTTTGCAGCTCCTCAACCCCAACTTCCTGTTGGTTATCGGAGGCTTTCTTCTGACCCTCTCCTGGTTGGTAAAGAGATTGAATTGAATTCATCTTTTTTCAGTCCTTCTTTTCCTAAACGAGACTCTCTTGTGTCTATTCTTGACCAACCATTGGTCGAAAAGAGTGTTGACTTGGTTCTGCCACTAGTTGCTCACTCTATTCCAGGGGAGAGTGGTGATCATACTACTCATGTTCTTCTCATCCCCTCAGATTCTTATGAATCGAAGCATGACCCTTCCATCCTAGTTTTTTAGGAGAGTCCTTCTCCTATTCCTGTACAGCATGGGGGAAATCATATGATACCCCCACCAAGTAGTTCTGTCGTCTCTTTTGATTGGGGTACATTGACTGTTTTCTGCCTTCCATCTTATGTGCCTTTCCAGATCAAAATACAAGCCTATAATATGGTAGTGGCACTATATTAGATGAAGGTGTGTCTGTCAGTATCATGTCTTCTACTACTTGGCAAGCTTTGGGTTCTCCACAGCTTGTGCCTGTCACTTAGAATCTATTGGCTTTCAACAGAGGAACCAGTCAACCATTAGGGATCCTTCCGAAGTTCCCTATTACTTTGGGAGCAAATATCGTCTATATAGACATGATGGTAGTCCAAGGTCCATTAGATTTCAATCTTCTCCTTGAATTCGACTATATTTATGTCATGGAATCTCTTGTTTCTTCGCTTTTCTGTGTGGTTTGTTTTTCGCACGAAGGGAGAATTGTGACTATTAATCAATTGTCATTCATTGGTCACCAAGCACCTCCTTTGCAACCATCATCCCCTATCATATCTTGTTTGCAAGTAGTACCTTCCCTACCACATGTCAATTATGTGGCTACCCATTCCATCTCCACATCTGCTGATGATCACACAGATGGTATAGTACATTATGTACTGGGGGCATTGGAACCCAATCTGTCTTTGGTACCAAATGACATGTATTCTTCCTAGAGCGTGGTTCTTCCATCTAGTGAAGACCTCTTGGGAGCCATGTTCTCGTATGGTCCATGATTAGATTAATGAGGATGGTTCCTTTTCTTGTGTCAACCTCATTAAAAAATGAAACAAAGGGTGTTAGCATAGTTCCTTGTCTTGTTACAAGCTAGTTAAAAAATGAAACAAGAGTCCAAGGATAGTTCTTTTACTGTGTCAACCTCATTAAAAAAAAAAAAAAAAAACGACTACCTTTCCCAAATCGAGTCTTTGATTAAGATCTCGTAAAATCCTAGTCAAGTCTTTCCAAGAACTCGTAAGTGAACCTTCATTCCATCCACCTGGTTGCTTGAAATGAAGCTTGCGGGGCATGTACCTCGATTGAGTCATTATGCCGGGGGCATTCAAACTTATATCAAGCATAGTTTTTCATTTCAAGCTTCGTGTAAACATGTAACTGAATCCAAGAAAAGTTCTCCATGGTTCAAACTTGTGTAAAAGTGAACCCATGCCCAATTTAGATCTCGTGATTGTCGTTTTTATTAGCTAATTTCTGCTAGATGAGCCTTGGTTGTTTCATTCCATCGCCACCATCTCTTTGGCTGATCATACACTTTCACTTGGTTGTTTTTCCTTTCTTGAGGGACCGCAACAATGAGTGGTTTTATTAGCTAGCCTCTTGACCATTACATGTTTTGAGCAGTTCCACTATAACCGGAACCAGTTGCCACCCTTTATACCACTCGTTCCTCTAGGACGAGTCACCTTTAAGCTCTTTTCTCGACTCGTAAAAACTCATATGAAAATATTGCCAAGTATTTTTCCCTTTTGACTCGTAAAAAAGAATAAAATGGGGTGTCCACTTTCAAGCTCTTTTCTGACCCTTTAAAAGCAAAAATATGGTCAAGCCGTTGTCGTTTCGAACTCATTAATGGATGTGAAACGTCATGCGCCCAGATAAGTTTACCCATCTTTTGGGCTGGGATGCACTATTTACAAAAAGGGTACTCCTTGACTAAAATGGTCAAGCAGTTCTCTCAAGTATCATTTTCTACCTTTTCAGGCTCGAGAGACACAGATGTACAAAAAGGGACCATGTGGAGTTTTCTTTTCCGTGTCTTTTTCAAACTCTCTAAACATGAAAAAGATACCGAGTTACGCCTTTTTCAGACTCGTTAAAATATTAAACAACATCGGATTCGTCACCATGACGAACATGAGCTTATCCTTCTTAGGGCTCATTAAACTTACAAGGTCGGATACGTCTGAAGGATGAAATTACAGTGCAAGCATATGCTATCCCCTTCAAGCTTGCAATTAAAAATAACTGGGGTACCTACCAGATATGGTGGGGGGAAATTTGGAAATTTATCAGGTGTGTCGTCAGCTCACTCTTGGACATGAAACTTTTTTCTTCGTGTCAGGTTTGGATACCCTCCTTTGTATCGTTGACCTTCCTGGGTTGGGCCATACATTTTTTGCCTTCCATTTTATCTCTGCCACGTCATCATGACCATCGATCCCATGGATCCAAAAGCTGCCAAACTGCCAGTTGTGTCGTTGATATGTTCAAGGGTCGTCCTTCTGTAGTTACAATTACCCCTGATTCTCTGTATCATCCAAAATAATTTTTCATCATTTTGTCTCGTGTCGATGATGTGGCATAAATTATGGCCCTCCTTCGACATGGTCGCTTTCCGTCGACTTCAACTCATTCCCTGAGAAGTTGACCGAGAGACTCCCTTCTAGTACCTTAGAGCTTGCATGCCCTAATGGCAAGTTCTTCGCACTCGATGATGAGTTTACATCATTGGCTTTTGATCAAGTGATTTCATGGGTGTTCGACTTCAATTCCTTTATTCACATTCCATGGATTGTGTTGATAGTACCTTGAGGACCATTGTCATTATTGGTGGCTTCTCTCGCACTTTTTAATAGTTTACATCATTAACTGGTAATCAAGTGATTTTTTAGCATGTTCGACGTCAACACATCTATTCACATGTTAGAATTTGTACTTTGATCGGGTTGTGTTGGAGTGCAAGAGCCTAGGCTTAGATAACAAAAGTCTAGGTTGCAAAGTGATGTGACATGGTTATGTTGATAAACATGTCTCTTTCAGATGGATGGCTGAGAACATACCATGAGTTATCATAAGTGATCCTTCTCATCATTGGATGGTTGTGACCATACCTTGGTTTCATTATGATCCTCTTTGATGGATGGTTGTGCCCATACTCGGATCCCTTTTGCATGACATTCTCTGGATTTCTACGTCCATGCCATGATTCATGTATAATTTGATAGAGTTCTCAATTATGTATATGTATCTATACTTTCCTGTAGGTTTTCCGATGGCAGACTACAGTTCCTTGCACTGATTCATAAATCATTTCATCCCTCACTCTAGTTCAGCCTTCACGCTTTAGGGGGCATCTGTTACATAGAATTTTTTCACTGTCCTAGTACTCCCTGTTCCTTGATCCTGGAGGACCTCTACAATAAACCCAACATGCTTTTCCTTCATTTAGAAACTCTCATTGTGTCCCTCTTCATGAGCAGATCAATTCCCTTTTGCACCGTTTCCCCAGAAACTTCTGTTTTGCCCAGTTTACAAGACTGGTGCTAATGACCTTTGTCTCCCCCACGCTGATGCGTAGAGATTAGAACTATCCCTAGCGCCGACCGGAGTGACTGATCTGTGTTCGAGTCGCGCCGGTCCTATTATGGATTTTTTTTTAAATTAGGAGCCGAAGCTTCCAACTCTAGAAGCTTCATAACAGAAGTCTGGTAAATGGTTTGGTCAGATGGGGTTGAGGATGTCAGTTCGGGCTCCCTTCCCCTATAACGATGGAACTACCTCATGGTATAAGCCCTTGCCCCATGAGAATAGGATCCATATCCCATCCATTTATCCTATATAAACCTCCTTATTTCCTAAGCACAAGCTAGTGTTAGTGTTGAAGTGTTAATGTTGGTGTGCTAATGCTATTTTGGTTTGGAGTCAACAGTAAGCTATACCTAGTTGTAGCTATCTAGTTGTGTGAGGGAGAAGTGTGATTTGGTTTGGAGTGAAGCCTAAAAGGGAAGAGTCTTAAAACTATTGTGGATTGAGGCCAGCATGGAATGCTAGCAGAAGTGTGTGGGAACCTAGTCTTGTCAAAGGAGAACTGCAACATCAAGACAATGGTTGTAATCTCTCTTTGATATTAATATATGCAACTATCGATTGATTTCCTACATGATTTTTCATCTTACATATTCATGGCTTAATGTTTCTTGACTTGTTAAGTAGGTTGAATTACAATTTGTCTATTATTATGGTTGTTGTTTGCTGTTGTTTACTTGTTTCAGGTGCATGATGAAGGAAGCGAGAGATATCTGGAGCAAGAAAGAAAGGACATCATCAAACGTGATAAGTGTACTAAGAGGTAGGCCCTCTTAATTGGTTCTAACCTAAGGAAATATTCCATAGAATGTATCCGTTGTGGCTAGACCCATTATCAGGCTAGAGGAATTTGTTTGTGTCCGCACTTATAATTTTACTTCACCACAACTGTACAAATAACGTGGCAGAATATGAAGCTCTCATTATTGGGCTAAATCTGTTAAGATAGAAAAAGGTGAAGAAGATTCACATTTTTGGAGATTCAGAGTTGTTGTGAACCAAGTCAAAGGTACCTATCAAACTCGGCATCTGAGAATGAGAGCCTACAGAAATGAGGTATGGGATTTATTTTCTAACTTCTTTTTTGAACATGAAATCTCGCTAGTATCAAGAGAGGAGAATGGAATTACAGACTCTTTAGCAACAACTGCTAGTGCATTCAGGATTCCAATTTATCCCAATGAAAAGTATGAGATCAATGTTAGACACAGGCCTTCTATTCCAGATAATACTAGGCACTGGAAGGTGTTTGAAGACGATCAACAATTAAAAGATTTCTTGAAAGAACATATGAATTTCCTAACACTCCAATAAACAAGCATGAAGATGAAACTATAGATAAAAGTTCTGAATCATCAATATTTTTGAACACTGTGGCTGGATAGGAAATTATTCAATTAAGTAGCAATATAATCCCTAGAGGCTTGGTTCCTTTAGAAAGGTTTTTTTATTCTAATGATACAGAAGTTAAGCCATGAATCCTTCCAAGTGACGTTGAGGTGGAAGATTACAATTTGGGAACTAACAATGACCCAAAGATAGTCAAAGTTTCTAATACTTTGAAAAAGGAGCAGAAACCAAAATATGCAAAATTGTTGAAAGAGTCTGCTAATATATTCGCTTGAAGATACGAATATTTGAAGATTTATGACCAAGCCATCATTGAATATACTATACTACTTAAGGAAGATGAGAAATATTTTAAACAAAAGTTAAGAGGGATCAATCTAAAGCTACTGCCACTGATTTAGAAGGAAGTAAAAAGATTGTTAGTTTCAAAAATAATCATTCCACTCATATTTTCAAATTGGATAGCAAACTTGGTGCCAATGAGAAAGAAGAGCGAAGAAATTTGACGATATGTAGATTTCAGAAATCTAAATAAATTCTCACTGATGGATAATTATACTTTAACAAAAATGGATCACATTTTGCAGAAGGTGGTTGGCGCAGAAAGGATTTCTATCCTGGATGAGTTTTCAGGATATAATTAGATCCTGGTTGACCCAAAAGATCAAGAAAATATTGATTTTACCATGACATGGGCTACATTCATATATTTCAAGATGCCATTCAAACTCATGAATGTCGGAGCTACTTTCCAGCATGCAATGGATATAATTTTTTCTAATGAAAGAGATAAGTTCATGGTAATTTATCTAGATGACATCATTGTGTTCTCAAAATTTGAATCTGCCCATTTGAAACATTTGAGGATAGTTTTTAACAAGTGTACGGAATTCAAAGTCTTTCTAAATCCAGAAAAATCCCATTTCGCGATGAAAGAAGGCAAGTTGCTGGGACACATAGTATCAAAGGAGGGAATCTAGATAAAACCTAGCAAAGTGACAAAAATCCAAAAGATTGAGCAACCGAGAAAAAAGAAGGAGGTGCAATCTTTCTTAGGTAAAGTAAAAAAAATCGGCGTTTTATTCCAAATTTTGCAGAAATTTTAGAATTAATGTCAAATATGCTTAAGAAAGGGAGTGAGATTAAGTGGACCGAACAAGCAAAAGAGTCTTTTAATAATATCAAAAGAGATTTAGGCCAAGCACCTCTATTGATCAGTCCAAATTTTTCTAAGGATTTTATAATTTTTTCATTTTCCTCCGAGCACACTATTTTTGGTGTTTTACTTCAGGAAAATCAAGCAGGTTAGGAACATCCAATGTCCTTTTTTAGTAGGGCATTGAGAGATGTTGAACTGAAATACAATATACTAGACAAATAGTCATATGCATTGATCAAGTCACTTAAATATTTTAGGTTTTTTATTCTACATTCTCATGTGATTGCATATATGTCAGATGCTGCAATTAAAAGTACTTTAGTACAACTAGATAATGATGGAAGAAGAGGGATATGAATGCTAAGATGTTAGAACTTGACTTAGATATTGAGCCTACCAAACTAATCAAAAGATAAGGTTTGGATAGACTTATGACTGAAACAAATCTTTATACTTTTGGTGTGAATTCGATTTTGGAATTATTAGATTTTCCAGGTAAAGAATCAATGATTAAAGCACAAGATCATTTCAAAGAATGTGTGTGGTATGCTGATATTATTTACATTCTACAAAATCTACAAGCACCATCAAGGATGAATAAGACTCGAGCTAGATTTTTGAAATTGAAATCTATCAAATATTGTCTTTTAGACAGTTATTTGTATTGGAAAGATTCTCAAGGTATCTTATTGAACTTCTTGCTAGAATATGAGGCTAAAACAGTGAGTAAAGATTTCGATGAAGGAGCCTGCACAGGACATCATTACTGGAAGGCTACTGCAGATAAAATTTTGGGAGATGGATTCTATTGGCCAACCATTTTTTTATATATTAGAAAACAAGTGGCAGCCTATCATAAATGTCAGTTATTTGAAGGTATGTCAAAATTAATGTCTCTACCTTTGAAACCTATTTCTATGGGGGAACCTTTTTAGCAATGGGGCCTTGATTTCATAGGCGAAATCTAGCATCTTCAGCGCAACACAAATGGATTTTAATGGGAACAAATTACTTTACCAAATGGATTGAAGCACTCCAAAGTAGGCACACTATTAATCTCGTGGTTATTCAATTTCTAGAAAATATTATCTCTAGGTTTGGCTTTCTGAAGAGAATTATTACTGATAATGCATAGTGTTTCAAATCTAAGAGGCTAGTAAAATTTTGTTACGATTACCATATCAAACTTAGTCATTCTGCAACCTATTATCCTCAAGGTAATGGGCTGGCTAAATCCCCAAATAAAATCCTGATAAAAATTATTAAAAAGCTATTAGAAGATAATAAGAAGGCTTCCCATACAAAATTCAAATTTTCCTTATGGGAAAATAGGATTAGTACTAAAAGGTCAATTGATACTACTCATTTCTAGTTAGTGTATGGTGTTGATGCTACATTTCATGTTTCAATTGACATCCCTGTTATGAGATATTTACAGGAATTAAGAGAAGAGTCAAATCATATCTAGAGAAGGATAAATCAGTTAATGAAGGTACAAGAAAACAAAGAGAGAGTGTTTGAAAAATTTCAAGAAGTTCAAGATCAAATCAAGAAACTTTTTGACAAGACAACTAGGAAGGGTGAATTTAAATGCCAATACTTAGTCGTAAAATGGGATGCTCATATTGAGGATAAGGGTAAGCATGGGAAGTTTGACAACATTTTGAAAGGACCATACAGAATAACAAATTTTCGGGGTAAGAACAGTTTCATTCTAGAAAATCTACAAGGAGTAGTGCTGTCAGGAGGTCCAGTCAATGGACAATTCCTGAAACATTACATTTCCTAAAGATGAAGGATAATTTTCAGAGTTCATTGTACATATCATATATTTTATTTGAAGAAGATTTCAGGGATGGATGAGCATTTTGAGGGACTTGAAGCCTGAGGAGAAGGCCATGAGGTTCTGAAAGTGTTTATCAAAAGAATAATTTGCTTTACAACCAATTATGTTTTTCAAAAAAATTTATAGTCTGTAAAAATAATATTTTTTAAGAGATAAAGGTTTTTAGTTTTGAGTTAGCAAAGTTTTTGTTTTGAACAAGTCTTTTGTAATAAATAGGCAACTGATCTATGGGGTTCTTGTTGCCATCATTGATCGACAATGATGCAGGAGCATTCAGGCTTAGTCAGCAATGTGATAGCATGATCACATGTTGTGACTAGAAAGGGGTTGAAAGACAAAGAGTTTAGTTGATTTTATTTATTTAAATATGTGAGAGTGTTTATTTATTGTAAAATATGGGAAAAGGGGCATAGTGGTTGATTGATTCTCCCTGTGTGGAGATCAGGCCAAACTGTTAGATTTAATTGGTTTAAATAGAAAATGAGGAAACTGAAAGCTTGATTTAGTGGTTGTTTAGAAAAGAGTGGAACTGAAGAGACTTTTTAGGAGAGGTTGAGAGATTTCTGGTTTTGAACCAGAAATGGTTCATGAATCCACTTTTGTATAAAGTGTGAACTCTTTGTATAATTCAGGGGTTGATTAGCTAGACTAGGAGAGAGGCTGGAAGATTAGCGAGAGAAGAAAAAAGGAGGAAGTGAGATTTCACTATAACAAAGTTTTATTATTACGTATTCAAGCCAGAGCAAGACTCTGAATATAGTGTTATATGGAATAAATGTTTCAGTACATGTGTTAATAGGCCATTTGTATGGGATCCTTTGCTTTTCTATATGTTGCCTGTGAGATAAACTGTAGCTTTTTCTCTGTTTTACGCATGAAATTACAATAACAATGTTCGAAATAGTATGATTGTCCTTTGTCCCATAGTAGTGTTTGAGCATTTTTATATCCAGTCGTTTATCCAAAGACTTCCCGGAGCAATTATATAAGAAATCATCATTGAAGATAGAAAGTGGCCGAGAGTCGGTTTTAACGCAGAGTCCATTGAAACTAAACGGGATCAAGACTAAAGGAAACAGTCACGAGAAGACTCAGCAACCGTTGGATCTAAAAGATCAATGGTCAAGATTGATTGCGTTGGCAGAGTCTTTATGTGTGAATCGACCAATTGCGACATTACGATGAAATGAGGGCCGTTAGATCGGAGTTGATCTAACATCAGAAGATTTATTGCATATCGGGGAGTAGATGTGCCAAAGACAGGGGATCGGAACGCTGATATAGCGATTGCCGATAAATCAGAGATCAGCGATCGGGCCAAGCAGAGTTTGGGCATCGGAAAAGTGGACCGACATAAGGTAGACCCGATATATTTATATATGCGAGTGAATAATAATTGAGATCTAGTCTATGCAGATTTCTTTGTAATTCGGTGTAAAGGTGGAGATCGGAGTTGGAGAAATGTTGTGTTATGTATATTTGAGTTAAAGACCCGCGGTAGGGCCGATTGCGATCAATGATGAGGTTAAACCTTGGGAACTGTGTGAGTCTGTACAGGAAGGTGGAAAAGGTAAGAAATGCAGAGTTTTCCTTTGTAGTTGGGCTATAACGAAATTAAGTGCCAATATGTGGGTTCATATATATTAACCAATGGTATAAAGGGAAAAGGTTTTATATATGTGAATTATTGATATTATAAAGTTTGCAAAGTGGGTTTAAGTCCCGATAGGGAAGAACAAATGGAAGACTTCATTAAAAAGGTTAATGAAGGTTTTGAGGGAGTAAATAGTTCTGATAGAGGGTTTAAGGCGGGGTGATTGTGTTCCGATAACAAGGAACGGTTATAAAGGGCTTAACCATTTATGCTTTGAAGTTTTGACTCCATAGAAGAGTCAAACTCCTAGGACAATTATTTTTATGTGTTTCATGCATATTGTGGGTATGTGCAAGGGTAACCCTGCATCATTTGGTATCAGAGCAAGCTTAATACTCTGTGGAGATTGATTGAGGAACTAAATTTTATTTTCCAACATATATAACTGGCATTGTAATGGATCTGATACAGTGGGAGCACAAGGAGTCATGCACAGAGGAATTATGACATGTTACAGGCAATGAATACTTCAGTTGGTTATTCAAGAGAGACTGTGGAAAAGGGATTTGAGGAAGCTAGGATCAGAAAGGATCTGGTAAGTTTTAAAGCTTTAATGGTATGTGTAGGTGAATGCAGGCAATGAAATTGCAGCAAAACTATTGTAAGGAAAGAAAGCGAATATAATTGTACTTAGCAAAAATAGAAATTCAGTTGAAAGAAGGATTGAAGTGCAGATAGCAAAAGGTAAAGTAGCATGTGTATTGTCCAGCTAGTGGAAGATGAAAGAGATAGATCAACAGGTATTAGTTGTATTTTGATGTGGTTCATTTGAATTGTTTTTATGAGGGAAGAGATTGATAGCAGCAACACACAGTGGCAGACTGTGCAAAGAAAGAGAGGAGTTGTCTTGGTGGTAGTGAACCTAAATATTCCAGCTAAAAGTTGGACGGGGAGAACAGTTAAAGTGTTCTCAAGAGAAGGTGAGTTGAGGATACAAGTCTAAAGAGAGTAGAAGAGGATGCTTAAGAGGTTCCAGAGATATAGAACCAGCGCTTACCAAAAGGCCAAGTCCAGAGAAGGGATTGGTGAGGTAAGTGACAGCAGGAAGAACTTGTTGTCACAGAGGCTTAGTGCAGCTCATAGTGAGTGAGAAGCTCATAGAGATAACGAGGAAATGACTACTGATAGTCATAGTAGGGGTTCAGAGAGAAGCCACAACAGAGGAAAGGAGGATGCCAAGGAACAAGGCAAAGGAGAGAAGATGAGTCAAGAGGTATTTGACAAAGAAATTATAGAACTGAAGGCAATTATGGATGCCATAATAGTGCTGCTAGAAAAAGGTGAAGGAAACTGAAGATATGGTTGGACTATGAAAAGAGAGAAGATAAAGTGGAAGTTGTTGCAGAAACAGGTAAAGAGGAGAAAGTATATCAAATTAAGAGAAGAACTCAGAGCAGCTGAGTTAGAGATGGAAGATAGCTATTGTAGACACAAGCAAGAGGTTTACCTTACTGAGAAAGGAATCATTGATGATTTCCTGAACTGTTGGACAAGTTCGAATCAACAGAGAGATGTGATGATTGAAACATCGAAGAAAAAGGAGCCTAGAATTTTTGAAACTAATGATTTGTGTATGTATGCAGGTGATGAACAACCTTTAGAGGATATGTTTATGCAGGTTGCTGAAGAAATGAAACTGTTAGAAGAAATGGATGTAATAGAGAAATTCTTGATTGACCATGTGTTCAAGGACACTGGAGATGGACAAATGTTGAAGACTACTAAGGAGGATGAAGATGATGAATCCAGTAAGACTTGGCAGAAAGATGGCAGACAGTCTGAAGACAAAAGGGAGTTGCAGATTGCAAAAGGAGAAGTAGGAAAGAGGTATGAAGATGACCTTATGGAAGGAGCAAACACAAGTGTAGATGTAGTACAAACACTTGAGGTAATGGAATTATCTCTTCAATTTTTATTCAAAAATTATGAACCTGTATTGATAGTTAATGGACAAGAAATAATCTTGAAAGGACATAATGGATCATTAATGGAAAGGACTCTTACTAAAGAGTGTATTGTGGAAGATGATAGAACCAAGGTTTATAAAGAAAATTCAACCCAAGGAGGTACAGTTAATCCATTCAAGGTTATGAAGAAGAAAGGAAAATAGGATAAACAGGAACACAAAGAGAGGTTGGTAGACACTGATGCACAGCTGAAGATTGAAGACAATGTTATTTGTACAAATTGCCAAAGGAGTAAAGGTGAGTGTAAACAACATTCTGAAAATAGAAAGGAAATCTTAGAAGATGAAGGTAAGGACGCTTTTTTGAAATATGTAGACGCAGTGAGCAACGCAGGGGAACAGTGGAAGGTGATATTAATGGTGATGATAGTAATTTTCACTATTGTGAAAGGGACTCAACAATGGAATGGGAAACCTATGGTATATGGTGATTTTGTTTCTTGTATGGAAACAAATAGAACTTTAGGTTCTAAACTCAGAGATTGGCAAATTTTGATTGAAACTAAGGAGGAATGGAAAATACAACTCAGTGGCTTACAAATTTGTAAGGAAGGAACAAGAAGAACGAAAAGGAGTGTGAAAGGAAGGAAGGCCAAAGAGAAGAGCAGAGAACAAAATTCAGAACTTAGACAACATTCAGAACAAAGTGAAGACAAAGAAGATTTTTTCAAGACAAGACAACGTGACAAGTTTGACATGTCATATATACATCAAGAGGATGACAAATCAGAAAACTCATGGAGCAGAATTAATGAGGACAGAGATGGAAAATGTAATATATTTTCTGACTTTGAATTATTAATTGTTGAATGTGGTTTTCAGGATGAAGGACAAACTACTCTTGGAGATATGTTTGCACTAATAAATATGAAGGAAGATGTAAATTCTGGAGCTGCAGAAGGTCAGTTTTCTTTATGGAAACAAGAAGATGAGAGTAAGCAACGAGTTGACTTAGAAGCTTGGAATAGAGGAAGGAGAGTTGGCATAGCTCTTAAACAAGTTATTGCAGCCAAAGGACAATATATAGCTAAAAGGCTATATGTTCTTGTATTAAACAATGCCTAATCTTCTTTTGAGATTGGAAGGACTCTACTTAAGCTATTTGATAGATGGATGATGAAAACTACAAAGATAATGAGTATAAGGAATTGTCAAAGTCAGCGAATCAAGGGGAGATGGAAGGATATACAGGACAACATAAAGAAATTGGTTTATAGACAGAAGGAGATGTTGGTGATCGAGTCAGAAGTTAAAAGGAACAGTCAGGTACAGGACAAGAGAAAATACATGAAGATAGAGATCAATTCTATTGGTATAATGACAGGACAACAGTGGATAGAGAAGCAGAGATTTATGTTGTTTGAGGAGGTGTTTATATAGGGTATCAACACCAAAACTTTACACAAAGGATATGTTTATGATTGCAAAGCAAAAATACATCCAAAACAAGAAGTTTGGCAACCACGAGAAACAAAGGAGGCAGTGAATGAACTTACAGATGAAAGGGACTAGGTAACCAGTGGGGTAACGAATTCTGATGAAGTTTACAATAGAGGAAGTACAAAGACTCATGAATAGGAGTCCATGGAAACTTTCAACTTTAGGAGTCTAATGCAGGAGCATTCAGGCTTAGTCAGCAATGCGATAGCATGATCACATGTTGTGACTAGCAAGGGGTTGAAAGACAAAGAGTTTAGTTGATTTTATTTATTCAAATATGTGAGAGTGTTTATTTATTGTAAAATATGGGAAAATGGGCATAGTGACTGATTGATTCTCCCTGTGTGGAGATCAGGCCAAACTGTGAGATTTAATTGGTTTAAATAGAAAATGAGGAAACTGAAAGCTTGATCTAGTGGTTGTTTAGAAAAGAGTGGAACTGAAGAGACTTTTTAGGAGAGAGTGAGAGATTTCTAGTTCTAAATGAGAAATGGTTCATGAATCCACTTTTGTATAAAGTGTGAACTCTTTGTATAATTCAGGGGTTGGTTAGCTAGACTAGGAGAGAGGCTGGAAGATTAGCGAGAGAAGAAAAAAGGAGGAAGCGAGGATTTCACTGTAATAGAGGTTTATTATTGCGTAGTCAAGCCAGAGGCAAGACTCTGAATATAGTGTTATATGGAATAAATGTTTCAGTACATGTGTTAATAGGCCATTTGTATGGGATCCTTTGCTTTTCTCTGTATGTTGCCTGCGAGATAAACTGTAGCTTTTTCTCTATTTTACGCATGAAATTACAATAATAGTGTTCGAAATAGTATGATTATCCTTAGTCCCATAGTAGTGTTTGAGCGTTTTTATATCCAGTCATTTATCCAAAGACTTCCCGGAGAAATTATATAAGAAATCATCATTGAAGACAGAAAGTGGCCGAGAGTCAGTTTTAACGCAGATTTCATTGAAACTAAAAGAGATCAATACTAAAGGAAACTGTTGCGAGAAGACTCAGCAACCGTTGGATCTAAAATATCAACAGTCGAGATTGATCACATTGGCAGAGTCTTTATGGGTGAATCGGTCGATTATGACATTGCGATGAAATGAGGGCCGTTGGATCGAAGTTGATCTAACGGCAGAAGATTGATCGCATATCGGGGAGTAGATGTGAAGACAGGGGATTGGAACATCGATATAGTGATTGCCGATAAATCGGAGATCGGCGATCAGGCCAAGCAGAGTTCAGGCATCAGAAAAGTGGAGCGACATAAGGCGGACCCGATATATTTATATATGCGGGTGAATAATAATTGAGATCCAGTCTATGCAGATTTCTTTGTAATTCGGTGTAAAGGTGGAGATCGAAGTCGGAGAAATGTTGTGTTATATATATTTGAGTTAAAGATGCACGGTAAGGCTGATTGCAATCAGCAATGAGGTTAAACCTCCAGAACTGTGCAAGTCTGTACGCGAAGGTGGAAAAGGAAAGAAATGTGGAGTTTTCCTTTGTAGTTGGGCTATAACAAAATTAAGTGCCAATATGTGGGTTCATATATATTAACCAATGGTATAAAGGGAAAAGGTTATATATATGTGAATTATTGACATTGTAAAGGTTGCAAAGTGGGTTTAAATCCCGATAGGGAAGAACAAATGGAAGACTTCATTAAAAAGGTTAATGAAGGTTTTGAGGGAGTAAATAGTCCCGATAGAGGGTTTAAGGTGGGGTGATTATGTTCGGATAACAAGTAACGGTTATGAAGGGCTTAACCATTTAGGCTTTGAAGTTTTGACTCCATAGAAGAGTCAAACACTTGGGACAATTATTTTTATGCGTTTTGTGCATACTGTGGGTATGTGTAGGGGTAACCCTGCATCAGACAATATCCCCATGGAGCCAATTGTTATCACATTAATTTTACTTCAAAAAAATTTCAAAAAATGCTAATAGTTTCAGTGTCATCATTTTAGTTGTAATAAATAGGGAAATCACTGATAGTAAGGCTATCAACGCTTTAAGTGTTTCAGTTATTTTTTCTGATGAAATTCGCTAACAATAGGCTTATCAACATTTTTGATAAAGTTGACAAGCCGACTGCAGCGGCAAAAACAAATTTAAAATTTAAATTATGAAATTACATTGACCACATCAGCGTCAATGATGAGCTCTGTAAGAGTGCCACGAGTAAGTGTCAGGTTAAATCATAAATTTATCTGCCGCCATCGGTTTATGATTCATTGAATAATCATGGCTTAAAATGTGTTTCCTCCAAATCATAATCATTTTTCCAAATTGGAATGATTTCCCTTATCCTTCATTAAACTCATTGCATTTTGTAAATTCATCTTTTCATTTGTAAGTTTTGTTACTATGTTGTTTATTTGTTAACGATTGGAAATATATTGTCTGGTTTCCCACACAAGGATATAGGATCAAATCCTGGGTCTTTTAGTTTCTAGCTAAAGACCGCGATGGGGAAAGGTGGAAAAGCTAACCGAGCTGAG
Source organism: Pinus tabuliformis (assembly GCA_031772625.1). Classification (NCBI taxonomy): domain Eukaryota; kingdom Viridiplantae; phylum Streptophyta; class Pinopsida; order Pinales; family Pinaceae; genus Pinus; species Pinus tabuliformis. The sequence continues at coordinate 403,136,532 of CM062810.1, forward strand.
CCCAAAGGACCAGATTTGTCAGACATATATCTCGATATCCAACAATAGTTTCAGCAAGATGGTTGGATTGATATTTTCCACCGTTGCAGCGACTGCCATGATGTCATGGCTCATTCATTCGCTTAGAATTTCGATGGGAACCAGGTGGAATTCAATGGGCTTTCCTTCTTATTTACAGAGCATCTAATCTTAGAGGCCACAATCTTGCCAACAAACGGAGAATGCATTTTTATAGGCCATGTGTTGGAATGGGTCAATGTGCCTTTATTTTTGAAGGAAGAATTCAATAATCACAATTGGAGAACCGAGGTTCATAGAGACTTGTTACAAGACAAATGGCATGGCCTGCTTCGTATCTCTCAAAAATATTTCACATGCGAAGGAAGATTCAATTGGGTAAACCTCTATCATTTCCATTTTCTTGCACATTTGGCTAGTCAGGTTAGAATGAATGCTTGTTTCTATTTACTCTTAGGCATATGGAAGCTCATTTCAAAGCCAAAACCAACCCTTCTCCCAATTTTAAATACCATAAAGCCCTCATTAAACTGCTGATTGAAAACCAGTTGTCCAAGGTAGGAAGAACCTAGAGCCACTTCTTATTTTGGGGAGGTTTTCAACCTCAACCCCTAAAAATCGAAGAGGAAGGCCAAAGACTACTAAAAAGGGGAAAAAGACTCAAGAAATAGCCCTTGTTGAGCCAAATCCTAGCCATAAAAGCACAAAGGTTCCTTCTACATCCTCTAGCTCTAAAATCCCCAAAGTCTACCAAAGAAAGAGTTCCAGGCTCAGTAAACTAGACCCTGTATCTCCTGTAAACTTACTTTCTAACATCAGCTCTCCCTAGGTCCCAAGTTCACCCGTTGAAGCCTCCCCTGCAAACAAAACTACACCAGAAATTATTAAAGGCAAGGAAGTCAAAGTTGAGACCCAAGATGAGGAAACATTGTTTGAAACTTTTAAAGGAGGAAAAAGACCCCATACAAGGCCAACAAACAAATTAAGGTATAAAATTAAGCTAAGAAGAAACCCAAATTTAGCTAAGGAGGTAATTGATGTAGATAATGTGTCATTGAAGGACCTTATCATCAACATAAATAAGATTGCATGCTCTAAGAAGAGCAGGGACAAAGAAACTATAAGAAAAGGTCCTATGGAGACAAGACAAAGCAAGAAATAGAGGTTGGAGAAGGTGGATGTGCTTCTTAAAGTTGCCAACACCCTTGGCTAGGAGGCTTGGGGTTATTTTGAAATTTTTGGTTATGAACTTAAGTAACAGTGTTTTTGCATTTATTGCTGACAATATGCTTAACAATGTTTTTATGTACAGGAGAGCAGGAAGGAGCTGACATTCCCACTGTCAACGATTTTGAAAGAAGCAGGGTGCGTTAACATCTCCGTTTTCAGCGAAATTTTGACAAGTGATAATGCTCACATTCCCATTGTCGACGAATTCTAAAAACAGGCAGAAAAGGAAATGCTGACAGTCAGTTTTTCAGGGAAATCTTCAATTCATAAAAACAAAGAAGATGAAAGAGACAATATCAACAAATTTCACCAAGAAACCCTATGGAAAAGAATCATAATAGAGAATTAGTTTTGGTGAATATTGAACATGTTTGTAGAGGGACCTGTTTACCAACAAGGATTCAGATCTATCAGTTAGGGACCTGTTTCTATTTTCAAGGAATATATTCTAAAGATACTTTTCTTTGCCTATATGATAGCATATATTCCAGCAGATATTTTTAGAAAAAAATTATGTAATTAAAAATATTTTCCACATGCATGAAATTAGAATATTTTGATATTTTTGGATTATTGTAATTAAGATTGAAACTATAATCATGTGATCAGTTGATGTAATGTCTATAAAGACAATTTCCGAAGAAGGGAAAAAGATTGGCTTTTATTGTAAAAACATTAGCATTCTGATGTATTTGAGCAGATCTTAAATATATTATAATTTGATGAGCATTTGTAGAAAATTCATGTGTTGTAGTTCCTTGTCCATTATTTCTCTATTATAAAAAATCTTCTTCATGTCTGGAAAATGTTAGTATCTGAGATTGGGATTCATTAATTCTCCTTTCTCATATTTCTCATTCATTAGTACTTATTGTTCCTATTAGCTATATTTTTGTTTTCTTTTTAGTCTTCTTCTTCTAAATTTCTCAAATTGTCAAAGGAGTTATTGCTACCCTATTTTTTGTGTCCTGCTCATTATATTTGTAGCATCATTTGATAAAACTGGACTCCATGCCTAATGGTGTATTTTATATACAGCCCAACCAAATTTTCATCCTACAAAGTAAATCTGGCCATAGATCTTAAATTGTCAAGCCTACTACTACAATGACCTAGAGTAGCAATTGTGTTTTAGGGAGATATCCCTCTATGGGTTGAAGGGCCAACTTTCAACCTCAAAGAGGTTCAAGGTTACCTTAGAGGTTTTCCCACAGTTAGGTTTCCTCTAAGAGATATTAGGATCCATTTGAAAACACCCTGGGAGTATGATTTGAGGATGAGTTGTTAAATATAAGAGATTCAACACAGACTCAATGGGAACAACTTGTCATATAGCCCTCCTTCTAGTACCAGAATGTTGATGGTGTTGGATACCGCCAACATGTAGGGGGTCTCCCAAATGTAAATTCCCAATTAGATCTTACATCATTTGGAGTAGGAGCCCCATCCAAAGTATCGATATGACCACCATAACTATAATGTTCGCCTTGCTTTCAATAAATAACATAAGAGGTTATCCCCATAAACATTGAATAAGCAAGTAAGCTAACATTGTGATGTGCTGATTGCAATGTGTAAAAGGATACTTTCATGAAGGGAGAAAAGAGAAAGTCCCCTGAAGAAAAGTAATAATAATATCTTGAGGAAGGCACACAAGAGAAAGGAAATATTTGTTTATTAACCTGCAAATTAGTTCACAAGATAACAGTGATTCATGAAAACAAATACAACACACATTCAACAACATAAGCACCAAATCCATCGAAATAGTTCAATTTCTTTAGTAGATAAGAACACAAACATATATTGAAAACATCTAAAGAATAGTATTAAAACATTCACAATACATGCATGAAATTGTGTTGGCTCAATGAGCTTCAATATTAGGTGAAAGATCCAAGTACACAGTTACAATAGTGAGGCACTAGTTCTAGTAGTGGAACATTAAGTCACTTCTTGCTTCTCCAAAGAATTTTTTTTCTCTCCTATGCCAACTAGAGAAGCCAAGACTATCTCTCCAAAGTTTAAGCCTCCAAAATCCTTTTTCTTGAGTTATGAGGTTGCTTTTATAACAAGAGGAATGACCTTTCATCTCCTCTTGACTCTTGAATTACCCTCATGACTCTTAGACTTCTAATGTGTCCTTTGGACTTCTAAACAACTCTTGAAAATCTAAATTACTTCTAGACTTTTCTAAGTGACCTTTGGACGTCTCATAAAGACTCGTTTGTCCATATAGGGCCAAGCGACTTTTCATATTCCACATATGACCCTTGGACTTCCAAACCTTACAGTTTGTCTTTTTCCCTTTTAATAATTACATCATTACATTCCACATGATGTGGCATAACACATGGACACATATTGACCATTATGATGACACTCGTACAAGTTACATCTTGACAATGATGAAATGGAATTCACGATGAGATGGCAATGCCAAGTTGTCTTCCTTGCTACTTCATCTTGCATTCTTGATGCTAGATCTGATAGATGCGTAAACATCATGAAATATCCACTTTGTTGCTTGACTTAACCCTCCAAAGGGCCTTGGATCAATATCGGAATCCTTTGAGTCATCCTGCAATGTCTTCTTTCCATCTTGGTCCATAATCTGCTTCATGTCTCCATGATAAATCTCTTTGGCGCCTCTTCTCCGCAGTGTCTTATTTATGATTTCTCTTTGCTATATTCTTTGAGCATCACCTTGTCATGCTAAGAAGGTACTCCTACCAATGAAAATCATTCATGACAAGGAAAAATAAATCTTGAAATCATCTATTCTATCACTACTCAACTCATGGAATGATCAGCTCATGATAGGCCTGTGAAAGGGTTGAAAGGAGGAGGCTTGATGGGAAAATCATAGCTGAACTCATCAGTGGCATAAGAAGGCTCCAATGTTCACTATTTTTGAACTATGTGCTATAAAGAGGAGCTTTCCTTGGCCCATCGCAGTGGGGAGGTTGAAGGAACAAGGTGGGGAGGCTTGCTGCTTAAGGATACAACATGTGCAAAGAAATAAAGAGAGGAAGAATTGGAAAGCACATTTTTATTGGTCAAGGGATGAGAGGAGGAATCCTTGAGCCTTCCTACTATGCCATGAGGTGAGGAAGGAAGGTCTAAGAAATTTTTAATGTAAGGGGGAGGCAAAAGAGGGAAGGATGAAGGCTTCAAGCTTCATCCTGCATTATATGTTAAAGAAGAAAGAAGAGGCCTTAAGGAAAGCATAGTTTGACTAGTCAAAGGCTCACTTTCTCTTCATACTTTTCCATGCCCTGAGGGAGGCTTGTCAAAAAAGTGGCTTGAGCGCAGATAACATTGGGAAGTGGGAAGGATGAAGGTTTCAGGCTTTAGATTGCGCTATGCATTGGGAAGAAGGGAAGGCTTGAAAGATAGCATATTTTTTCTCAACAAGGGGTCACTGTCGGTTTGGAATGTGCTTTTCCTCCCGGGATAGCACAATTTGACTCAACAATGGGTTCTTGGAAATTTGGAATGCGTTTTTCATTGACAGAGGCCATAAGAAGTAAACCACTTTTCCTAGGAGGGTTTTCATTGCACTGGGAGGATAGAAGGGCATTTGCATTGCATATTTTACCTCTACAAGACGATGGAAGAGGTCTATGCTGTTAGCTAAAATTTCTCTATGTGCCATGCAAGAAATAGGTGATCAAAACCCAGTGTAGTGAGTTGGTAAGAACAAGAAGGGTTAGGTGACAGTCCTTGGAAGGTTCCTAATGTGCAGTAGTTTTGAGGTGATCATGAGGATGAATTAGTGCACAATTCTTGGTGATAAAAATTGCATCAATGAGGATCATAAATATGCTAAGCTCATATTATGATAAGAGGGTTCATGCCTGCACAAATTGCACTGGGTAGGAGGACCACAAAGGGCTCCAAAATGGCTAAGTGTGGGACCAGTAGAGTAAGAGAGGGAAATGCATTTGAACATGACTCAAACTTGGATCACACACATGAAAACCATCAAAACAAGCTAGAAGGATACAAAGGAATCATGGATAAAAATCAAACCTCAAAATGATAGCAAAGCTACACATATTTCTAAGTGCAACAGTTAAAATGACACATTACGACACTTAGAACACAAGTTACAGAAGACATGATGACTATGACCAAAAGGTGTGATAAGATGTAGGAATGTGTCTAGAGAATATTATAATGATATGTAAGGCCATCTAATGTAGAAGAGTGTGCCAGAAATAACTTTGGTGATACGCAAAGGTGTGACACATTCAGGAGTGAAAACAAAAAAGTGACACTTGTGATAGAAGGAAAACATGAAGATGACACTTGCAAAGTGAAAATGAACTTGAAAGCGACACATGTTGGAGAAAATATAACATGAAAATGACACTTATTAAAGTGAAAGAAATCAAAATAAATAGTCGTGAATGTAAAAATGACACTTGTGAAAGTGACGGTGTGCAAAAACGATAATTTAGAAAACTCACCAAAATAGAAGAACAAACATAACCAAAGTGATGGGGTTATCAATGGAAGTTCGCACTGACTATTGATATGAGATGAACATCGCACAAGCACTACCTTGATGGATGGTTCTATGCTTGTTTAAGCTTTCATAAAGAAAGTGCGCTAATGAGTTCAACCAGGACTGTGCTTGTGTGGGCAAGTGTCTTTGAAAAGTAGAACCTGAGAAGAAGACTTAAACATATTGCAAAACATCAATCAACCATAAAGGCATTATGGAATGATAGATCGTAAGACCCTCATTAGGATCCAAAATTCAAGTTTAGGAAAAATTTTGAAGGGTGTTGGTCGCAGCGTCAACACAACTCTTGTCTTACTCTCAGTCTCAGAGCACTGACCAAGGAAACACCCTACCGCTTTGTCTAATGATACTAGAACTGTCACAATTGCATTACTATTTGGGTTGATATTAGTGTGGTGTGCACGAGTTCTAGTTACTAATTTTTATTTTGAATCTGAGAAAGCCATCAATTTCAGTGTATTTCAAGATGAATTATGTTAGTGACTTCTATCAAATTTTGACAATATCAACACGCTAGTGGTTACCGTGAAAGTGAAAAATGATAATACAAGGAAATCATGACAAAGAGTAATGGGTTTTAGTTAGAATTGGTTGGTGCTTTATTTCTATTTATTATTTCCTCTATTTTGATAGTCACCTGCAACACAAAACTCGCCAGCAAGGTCGATTCTATAAATAGAAAATAGAACTTTCTCACTGAAAAGGTTTGCAAATTCAATTTTGTACATAACGAATACTTCAAAGCCAGTCTAGCTAACGAAAACCACCAATGTGAAATTTATCTAAAAAGCAACAACACTACAGATGAAACATTCTGTTATACTCAAATAATACACATTCAATGCACTTTAATGCCAAGGAAAATGCTATAGTCTCTAATAAGGAAAATGTGAAATATTTGTTATTTCTATTTTACAAACCATTATTTCTAATTGTGACTATTAAATGGAAAAGAGTCTAAAATTAATTCCCTGCCTCTACAAAAACTCACTCTACACCCCAATTCTCCTGCACCAACCCCATCCTCCGCACATCTTTCATTGCACAGAGATTCATACTCTGTACTCTGCACATCCTTCATTTTGCATATATTCATAGCTCTATGCAACTGCTCTCCTACATAACTAAACCTCTAACGTTTTAAATGCAAAATAATTTAAAATTAATTTCGTGTCTGTACTTGTTCTCCCGCACATACCCTATCCTCTTCACATCTCTATGGATTCATAATGTTTCATATCTCTACATAACAAAGATTAATTTTGTAAAATGCACACGAAGAAGAAACAATTTGCAGCAGAAAGGCTGTGTGGAGACATGCATTTTCAATAATTAATGTTTTTACCGCATTAAGGATACATGTTTTAATTGTATGCAACACTGATCAACAATGAACATTTTCAGTGTGCACAGTACGAAAGCGGAATTGAAACTTTTATTATATAAAACACAAACCAAAAAATCCCTACCTTAATCAATCTGTATATTAAGAAAATTTGTATATATGTAATAGGAAAATGTGAAATAGTATTACATTACAAATTATAGTTTTTGTTCAGAGTTAAATTAACTATGCGTCAACGGAATAAATTTCCATCTACACCCCTGTTCTCCCGCACATGCCCCATCCTCTACACATCCCTTATACAACATAGATTCATAGCTCTATGCAACTACTCTCCCACATAGCTAAATCTGTAAAAGTTTTATTTGGAAAATAATTTAAATTCAATTTCATCCATGTGAAATAAAGTTCCATATGCATTGTCGTTCTCTAACACATTCCCCTTCATTCGCATAGTAAAAGCTTCGCACAAGGAAAGCTTCACACAAGAAAGCTCTGCACAAGGAAAGATTCACACAAGCAAGCACAACACAATGAAACATAATAATATTAATTTGATATTTATTCATGGTTAAATTAATTACATTTCTACAGAATAAAGTTCCCTCTACACTCTCGTTCTCCCGCACACACCCCATCCTCCGCACATCATTTGAAAAATGAAAATTTTCAGTGTGAAGAGTACGAAAACCTAATCGAAACTTTTATTATACAAAATGAAAACCAAAACAACCAAATAATTTAGAGTCAACGCACTTTGACTGCGAGGAAAATGTTATAGTCCCTAGTGAGGTGGCATCATTGGCGAGAGAAGTACCATAACAATGCCAGTGTCAGAGCACTCACCAACGTCAATCTGTATATTAAGTAAATTTGCACAAATGTAATAGGAAAATGTGAAATATTATTACAATATGAATTAAAGTATCTTTTCATAGTTAAATTAATTACTCTGTCCTTTGCACATCCTTCATTTCACACAGATTTATAGCTTTGTGCAACTAGTCTCTCGCACAACTAAATACATAAAAAATTTAAAAGGAAAATAGTTTAACATTAATTTCATCCCTACGGAATAAAGTTCCCTATCCACCCCCATTCTCCCATACATACCCCGTCCTCCGCACAGTAAAAGCTCCACACAAGGAAATATTTGCATAGGAAAGTTCCACACAATGAAACATAACAATATTAATTTGATATTTCTTCATAGTTAAATCAATTACGCATCGAAGGAATAAAGCTCCCTTTGCACCCCCATTCTCTAGCACATACCTCGTCCTCTGCGTATCCTCCATTCCACAAAGATTCATAGCTCTATGTAACTACTCTCCCACATAGATAAATCTGTAAGAGTTTTAAATGGAAAGAAGTTTAAAATTAATTTCTTCACTGTCGAATAAAGTTCCCTCTGCACCCCTATTCTCCCGCACATACTTTGTCCTTGACACAGTAAAATCTCCACACAAGAAAACATAATAATAATAATTAGAGATTTTTTCATCCACCCCTCCCTGCCCCTGTTGGTATAAAGGATGTGTGGAGACATGCATGTTCAATCATTAATGTTTTTACCGCATTAAGGAAAAACATTTTAATTGTACGCGATGCCAAACAAGAGTGAACATTTTCAATGTGCAGAGTATGAAATCATAATCTAAACTTTTATTGTACAAAAAAAAAGGAAACAACCCTACCTTAATCAATTTGTATATTAAGCAAATTTGTATATATGTAATAGGAAAATGTGAAATATTATTACATTACGAATTAAAGTTTTTTTTCATAGTTAAATTAATTACACATCCACAGAATAAAGTTCCCTCTGCACCCCTATTCTCCTGCACATACCCTGTCCTTCACACATCCTTCATCCCACACAAATTCATAGCTCTATAAAAATGCCCTCCCACATAGCTAAATATGTACAAGTTTTAAATGGAAAAACGTTTAGAATTAATTTTGTCTCTAGGGAATAAAGTTCCATCTACACCCCCATTCTCCCACATATTCCTCTTCATTCGCATAGTAAAAGTTCTGCATAAGGAAGGCTCTACACAAGGAAATCTTCACACAAGAAAGCTGACAATAAAACATAATAATATTAATTCAAGATTTGATCATAGTTAAATTAATTATGTGTCGACGTAAAAAAGTTCCCTTTGCACTCTCGTTTTCCCACACATACTCCATCCTCCACACATCATTTGAATAGTGAATATTTTCATTGTGTGGAGTATGAAAGCTTATTCAAAACTTTTATTGTACAAAATGTAAATCAAAATAGCGAAATAATTCAGAGTCAACGCACTTTGACTGTGAAGCGAATGTTATAGTCCCTAGCGAGGCAACATCATTGGGCAGAGCAGTAACATAACAGTGTCTGTGTTAGAGCACTGACCAACACCAATCTGTATATTAAGAAAATTTGCACATATTTAATAGGAAAATGTGAAATATTACTACATTAAAAATTAAAGTTTCTTTTTGTATTTAAATTAATTACACCTTCTTTGCACATCCTTCATTCCACATAGATTTATAGCTCTATGCAACTACTCTCTCACACAACTAAATCTGTAAAAGTTTTAAATGGAAAGTAATTTAACATTAATTTCGTCCCTTTGGAATAAATTTCCGTATCCATCCCCGTTCTCCCGCACATACCCTGTTCTCCGCACAATAAAATCTCCACACAAGGAAAGCTTTGCACAAGAAAGCTCTGCACAATGAAACATAATAATATTAATTCGAGATTTTTTCATAGTTAAATTTATTACACATCAAAGGAATAAAGTTCCCTCTACACCCTCGCTCTCCCACACATACCCCATCCTCTGCATATCCTTCATTCAACAAAGATTCATAATTTTATGCAACTGCTCTCCCACACGACTAAATCTGTAAAAGTTTTAAATGGAAAGAAGTTTAAAATTAATTTCGTCGCTACAGAATAAATTTCCATCTACACCTTTGTTCTCCCGCACATACTCTGTCCTCCACATAGTAAAATCTTCGCACAAGGAAACATAATAATAATAATTGGAGATTTTTTTAATCACACCCCATCCCTGGCTATGTAAAGGACCAACAACCATGTCAATTTTGGTAGCAAAGTAGTGACATAACACTATTAGTGTTAGAGGACTCACCAACGGAATTTCCACCACTGACAAATACAAAAAATAAAATTCCCTCCACCACGAGAATTATGTCCCATCAAAGCTCCCTTTGCCAATTGAAAATTAGAAGTAAACATTGCAGCAAATTAGAAAATTATTTTTAAATATATGGAAAAATATAAATATTAAGCATTTTACCGAAACTTTAGTTTACATTAACCACGAGGTGAATGTGATAGTCCCTGACGAGTCAAACATTGACGGAGTAAATTTCCTTCTACCCCCATTCTCTCACACATACCTTGTCCTCTGCACATCCTTCATTCTGCAAAGGTTCATAGCTCTATGCAACTTCTCCCTCTCATAGCTAAATATGTAAAAGTTTTAAATGGAAAGAAGTTCAAAATTAATTTTGTCCCTAGAGAATAAAGTTCTCTTTGCACCCACATTTTCTCGCACATACTCTGACCTTCGCACAGTAAAAGCTTCACACAAGGAAACATAATAATATTAATTGGATATTTGTTCAACCCCCACCCCCTTCCTATGCAAACGACCACATCAATTCTGGCATTGTTGGGCAAAGTAGTAACATAACAATGTCAATGTTAGAGCACTCACCAACATAATGGCCACCCACATAATTAGTTTTCTTATTTATATATTTTGAAATGAATTGTCAAGCATTGAAAAATTTTGGAAACAAAACTCCCTCCACAAAGGGAATTATGTCCCATCAAAGCTCCCTTAGCCAATCGAAAAATTAGAAATAAGATTTGCAGAAAAATAGAAAATTATTTTTGAATCTATGAAAAAATAGAAATATTAAACATTTTCCCGAAACTTTGGTTAAATTGCAAAAACATAGTCAAATAATATAGAGTCAATCCATTTTGACCGTGAGGCGAATTCTATAGTCCTTGGCACGAAAAGAACTAATAAGGCAATTCACATTGTTTTTAAACATTGTTGAATAATAATTAATTCAATTAGAAAAAACAAAAAATACATTTTTATTGAAAACATTTAATGTTATTAATGAAAAATAAATCTTTAAACTTTACTTCAATTTTTTTAAAATTATTGATGAAAAATAAATCTTTAAACCTTGCTTTAAAATTTTAAAAATTACGAGTGAAAAATGAATCTTTAAACTTTGCTTTAAAAATTTAAGATTTATTGATGGTTTCGAGAAAATTATACCATACAAACAAGAGAATTATTCGATACAACCAACTTGAGCTTAGTGATTTTCTATATTTCCAAATACCTAAGAGCAACTATCGTACAAAAATAGATCTACACCAACACACAACAAAACTCTTGGTATGGCCACTAGTGAACAATTGTTTACACGTTCTATGTTTACACTATGCACACAATATTCAAAGGGGAGAGGGTATATAATTTCTTGTCTCTCGACTCTTTCAAAGCAATTACGAAGCTCATTTAGCTAATCATTGAGTGGGCCTAATGATACAACTTGAGTTGGCCTAATGGTTAAGAGTATATGTTTCCTTCTAAGAGGTCACAGGTTCAAAACCAAAAGGGGTAGAGTATGTATGCCTTCGTAGACTTAGTAGTCAAATCGTTGCGTATAAGTGGGTCCCTTGTCCCACAAACAAAGGGATCTCAAACACCAATTTGGTGTCACGCTTGGCCGTAACCTTAAAATTAGATAATAATAATAATAATAATACATGAAATTGATGAAAAGATACGTGTCTTACGTCAAATCAACCCATTATATTGTAATCAAATCATCTTCCTCACTCCTCTTCCTGCATAAATGAATCATCTTTTAACATAATACAATGTGAACACAACATTTAATAAAAATTTCATGATTGGAGAGTCAAACTTATATTTCCATGATTTCTCCTGGTGAAAAGATACGTGTCTCGCGTCAAATCGATACATTATATTGCAATCAAATCATCTTCCTTCCTCCCTCCCCTTCCTGCATAAATGAATCATCTTTTAACAAAATACAATGTGAACGCAACATTTAATGAAAATTTCATGATTGGAGAGTCAAACTTATATTTCCATGATTTCTCCTAGTGAATTAAATATTTGACTAAATATTAGGTTCATAGTTGGGAAAACCTATGACCCTTCGATGTGCTTTCCTTACCCTATTGATTTATCCTTTTTATTATATATTCTACACCATGATGTATGCCGCACAATAGTTAAACATGGTAAACGATACTTTGGAGTAATCTTTTTTCTTCCCTTACACCAGAAAAGAAAAAAATAAAATAAAATTATTTCATTCAAATAATGATACAAAATAATCCATTGCCCTAATGCATTTTATAAGTGAGGATTGACTTTTATGTACCTGAGGTGTTTTACCTTATAGAAAGAAAAATACATGTTGAAAATAAAAACAACAATCTACCTTAGGGAAACGATACATACATAAATATAAGACAACAAAATGATATATCAAAACCGCTTATTGTGCAAAATGTCTATGAAACGACGATGGTAGAATTCATAGATTTTAGCTTCCTTTGTTTCCTTTATTAACCACCGTCCAAAATCCTTCCTGATACGTTTAGAAAGTTGAAATGCAATCTGCTTCCACTCCATATAGACATGCTTGCGAGAGATATTATCAAAAGTAACTTTAATTTGTTTCAACTCCTCAACTAATGGGAGCATAAGTGGGTTGTGACACCTTTGAATCGTGGAAAACCAATTTATCCCAAGCATGGAGCCCCTGAAAATTCGAAGAGATATACACCAATTTTTTTTACAAAGAGCAGTAGAAGTTTGAAAGCCATAAGTTCTGCAAAATTATTTAAACCATATCTCGGACCCATAACCATTGAGAAATAATGAGAATCATAAAAGTAGAGGACAACCCCTCCCCCACAGAATTTTTTTCCTCTCCTTAAAATGCACCATCAAAAAAAAGCGAGGGAATATATTTCTCAATCTTTTGCTCAACGATTATTCTCGAGTCATACACCTAAGATTTTCTTCGAAAATTTACAAATATTGCAGAGCTTTAAAAGGAAATATGGTTTCGACAAGAAGGGGAGTCCTGAAAAAATTCCCTATTCCTTGCAAGCCAGCCAAATTGCCTAGCACAAAATCTAAAACTTTGCTATGTAATTTCCATTACCACTATCTCTCCAGGATCTCTTTTGATCCTATGTAAAACATACACCTTTTTTAATATTTGTGAAAAACAATATTCTACATCATAAAAAAATATATATATGAAATTAAAAATATTAAATTATTTTTACCTTTCAAATAATTATTAATTTAAGTTAGAATATAATTTTTTAATTAAAAATGGTCCCCATCATTTTTATTTGAATTTTTCTTTATATGAAATTTTATAACATAAACAATAAACACTTTATAATAACAAATACGTCAACATATAAATACTTATGTATATTTATACTCTATATCTAAATATATATACAAATTATTACAGGATACCTATATTGTAACTTACTGTAAAATGTATATAAATATGTGCAATAATAAAGTTCTATTAAAAAAGTTTTTAATAAAAAATGGCATTCTGATTTCAACATAATTTTTAGCGGATTCAAAACTACTTTTTGAGAGAAGCAGTATGAGATATGAGTGCACCTTATCTTATAGTGTCCGGCAATACGGGGTGTATACGCATTAAATGTTGCCGTAACGTGTGGTGTCCTTGGTGTGGAAAACCGTTAGTGGACAGTAAATGTCACATCGATCATTCAATGCGGTGTTCTTGGTGTGGAAAACCGTTAGTGGACAGTAAATGTCACATCGGTCATTCAATGAAGAAAACATACGTCAGAGTGGTGAGTCATCCATTGCTGCAACTTATGACGCATGCGAACTTACCTAACACTCAAAGCCGTGTACATTCAATCCGTGTTTCATTGATGTGTCTATCGCAGGCTTCAACTCATTTCGCAGCGCCCTATATAACGGAAGTAATCTTTAGCTAACAAAATGCCCCGATCTTCATCTGTAATCTTTGGCTCCATAGCTTTCATTATGGCGTTGGACGGTTTGCTTTCATATTCAAATCATCAACAATGCAGTCCGCAGGTCTATTACCAAGTCACTGCTTCCCGAAAGCGTGCATTCGAAGCAGTCTCTGACTCACAAGAAGAGGGTCTTGATCTTCAAGAAATAGTATGGCGAGATGTGGATCAAATGACGACTGTTAAGACCAGAGAAAGCCAAATAGTCGCAGAACAGTTACGCAGGAAACGAATGAAATACTTGTGTACACAACTGGAGTCTCTCTTGCCCACTACTCCTCCCAAGGTAATAATTACAACATTATATGCCTTCCACGGCTCATACTGTATCTATATCAAACTGTAACATCGCCAGTGATTGTTTTAAGCTTTTATAGCCCTAAAAATATATTTGAATTCTTCATACAGCTTGACAGATGTGGATTATACGAGGAAGCCATTAATTACATTAGAAAGCTCGAGGAGGATCTCCATCAACTGAAAAGAAAGAGAGACCGTATGCTGGCAATCCAAACTGAAGAAAAAACAGGCAAGAACACAGAACTGAAGGTTTCCATGGAAATTTATGACAGGGAAGCAATTATTATAATTACCAGCCAGAGAAGGCCGAGATATATGTGGAGGATTCTGGAGGAATTTGACAAGCATGATCTAGATCTGGAGACCTCGCAGTTTTTTACCGGAGAATCTTTTGTTCTTCTACACTTCCATGTCAATTTCAGAGACAATATTTCCCATGATCCAGCTCAGATCCAGAGTTCTCTAGAATGCAAGCTTCAATTAACTTATTAGATTATTGTAGCATTTCATTGTTGATGTGAAATTAGGACTTTTGCAGATTGCTTTGCTGTGATGGCATTGGCGCATAACCGTCATGTACTCTTGACTGTTTCAGGCTACAGTCATTTGACATGTAGCTTCTATGATGGTATTGCTAGTTCTGAGCATGATGCGCAGTATATTTTCTGTAAAGCTTGAAGACAGCAAGAAAACACAGCCAAGAATCTTGAAAAGCCAATGTAAGAGGAAGACCTGGGTTGTACATTTATAAATACAAATTTTAAACCAGCATACTTTTTCTTCATCTATGAAGTGCGTGCTTGTTATTTCTACGGGCACGGACTACTACTACTGAAGATAATTACAAGTAGTTAATTGGGTCACATTTATAAGCTCAAACCCAAAACTCGGGCTCTCAACCCACTCGACAAAAATGGGCATAGAGTATTTATCAGTAAATCCAATCCCCAAGGAGAGCAGTGCAGGGAAACACTGTATTCAGATGAGGGATGATTTGATGGAGGAGGAATTAGTTTGTATTGAATATCAGAGTTGCACTAATATGAAAGTGAGTTCAATTTCATTTATGCTCCGGGCTTGGCCCTTGTTTAACCGCCTTAAATTAGTTTAGCGTAATATGCTTTTTGGTGTCTCCACCATGTGGTATGGTAGATTTTATTTGTACAATACTTAATGTCTTCAGTGGCTAGTTAATTGCTTTCAAGGTTTCACCATGTCTTTAAGGGTTTGTGTCAGGCCCCTACACCTGCCGTAGTCTTTCAACCACTTGTAGCGAGGTGTGGCACCACCGAACACTTTCTTTTCACCAATACATGTGTTCGTGGTCTACGCCTTAACATTCCATACTTGTTTTATTTTTGTTTCCAAGTATTATTACGTGTTCCTTTATACCAATGAATACTCATACACATTCATTATCAACAACATTAACAAGAGAAATGCACAACAGTATAAAGAGAGGGGTAACTCCCTGCAATATGAGTCTACCTGAATATCAATATATGTATAATTTTCCACTTTTACAAAGTATAGACTAAGTCCTTGAGAAACCCCAAATTATACTTAGCGAAATTTCCAATTTCGGCAAACTCGCTTGCCTAGCTCGTCGGCACCTCCGCACGATCGCCGCACGACTCTTCAACCCTTCGTTCACCTCGCCGCACGTCTTCGCTGGTTCGTTTTGAAGATAACCTTTAATTTGTGTATACTACTAAGAATATTCTAGGAAAATCAAATATCTACCATCTACTTAATAATTAACAATAATCAAATTAAATTTTTGGAAACCCTATTTTAAAATATATGTGCTTATATACATAATTATATTTTTTAAAATATGATTTTTTCAAATAATCTATATATATATATATAATTTTTTAAAATTATATATATAGTAAAATTAATAAATAAATTATAATTTTAATAAAAAATAATGATAAAAATACAATATAATTTCAAACACAAAATAAATAAATAAAAATAAATTCTAAGTTGTTTTTTTAAGATATTAAAAATTATAATGGAAAGCTTTAAATACAATGTCAAAAGCAATAATTTTTATGACACTTTCATACGAGAGAACATATGTTTTTGTGTATTTATATGATAAATGAGCACTTTAATTTACATTTCAAGTCATGAAAGGTTTTGGCTAAAGGTAGTAATTATGTCAAAATATTATAAGAGCCATGAAAAATGGTTATTTATTTTACCAGGTTTTATTCCAAATGTTAAAATTTGGAAATTTAATGTTTGTTATGTAGACTAAATCTTTTATAATTTGGAGATTCTTAAGGTCTTCACAAAGAACATTTTAAAGGAATCTTTTCATCATTACCAATAAGTATGTTTTATTATTGAGGTTTTTGATTACTTGCTTTATCTCTCAAGTTAAGCAAAAAAAAATGAGCGATGAAATAGATTTAGAGCATGATCCTTATTCAATAGATGTGCCGATAACATGAATCATGTTACCTTGTCCATATCTTATTTAAGAATCACATTGATAGATAAAAAAATGTTGTTTCAAGAATTAAAGTTGTAAATGATACATGTCATCGCTTTTGGGTTTACAATAAGGAAAATGGGAAGATATGTAAGGAGGATTCTCAAATATTTGACACTTAAAATAATGTCACACAAATGTCAATTTTTGTAGAATGAAAAATAAGATCTTGAAAGGCGCTATAGATAAAGGTGTATAAAATTTAAGAAGGTAAAATGGTCAATATAAAGAATTGATGATGTAGAAAATTTATTAAATAAAATATCACAAATATTATTGTTGTAATCCCAATTTTGGGTTTTGTAATATTGATGAGATTCATTTTGTAAATATTCATGCATAAACTTAATAAAAAGAAAATATAAGTTCTAACTAATTTTAATAGAGTGCGTTATCCCAAAATTAATCATTAGCATAGTTTGTGCGAAAGAAAAATAATGGATTATGTTTATGATGAGGTTGAGCACACACACATATGTATAAGATCTATGGATTAGATCTACGGATTGTGAAAAGATTCACATTCTAAGTAAGTTAATTGTGTTGTTATCCTAAGTATCTATTCCATCACTAGGATGTCATTAACTACAAACTAAGTAATTGAGAGGCCAAGAAATGCTCTCAAATAATTAAAAAACATTAGATACCAATACTATAACCATTTTATATTGGCCAATATATTAAATGTTGTTAGGGAAAAACAATATATTAATATGGAAAAAAAAAAGCATTGTAACCTCATTTCATTAGGTTTACTCAATATAATGGATTATATTAATAAATTTGTAATGCAATTATAATTTATTCCTATAACTCATAACTAATTATTTTAGTTTTTCATTCAGAAAGAAACAAAATATTAAAACAACTCCAACATCTAAACAAATTAAAGATAAATATTAAATATCATTTCAATTATAATATTAAAAATAAATGTAGCAAACAATTGCACGTCAAGTTATTGTTGACCCATCAATCCCAACAAAACGCGCTGCTGCTGCCGCTAATAGATCTGCTCAGCCCTAGCCAGAGAACACAACACACAGTTGTCCCTCAGCGGCCTCCTGCTGCTGAGGATTGAGCAAGATGGATTCACCAGAGGACGGAGATCCTCTCTCTGATCACCAAAAAAAAAATGAAGGAACATCAAAAGCTTTCGCCTCTCTCGTTTCTGCAATGGGTCCAGCAAAGAATCGACCGTCAGTAACTAAGTTTGTTAAAATATTGGAAGACATCCCTGAAATCTCACTCCCCCCCGCTCTCCCCTGTAGAGCAGCTCTGTCCCTGGCAGAGCGTGGATTAGTCGGGTAGTTTACTGGGTTATGGCCCTCACCCAAGACCATCCAAAAATGGGTAGAAAGGAATTGGATTGCATCAATAAATGGGAAAATTTCAATTAGGTTCTGTGGAAGAGGGTACTACACCTTCCACTTTGAAACCAAGGAGGATCGTGATCTGATATTTAGGAATGGCCCATACTTCATGGATACAAGGGGACTGTACCTAAACAGATGGACTCTAGATTTTGATCCAGAAATGGATGTACCCAGCACTGTTCCAGTCTGGGTCAGGTTGTCGCATCTTCCCCTCCACTGCTGGGGAGATGATTCAGTTAAAGCTATAGGAAATGCAGTCGGGAAATACATAGACAAGTGCGAGCCAAAGGAAAATATGCATGCATGCACCAAAATCTACTTAAAAATGGATCTAGGGAAAGGGCTTCAAGAAGCAATCAAAATCAAAGTGGATCAGTGGACACATATTCAACAGCTGGATTATGAACAAATCCCCTTCAAATGCAAGGTATGTCATGAATATGGCCATTTTGCTAATAGATGTACAAAAAAAATGAAAATGAAAATGAAAATATTGAAGATCTGAAAAACAAATGGGAATAGGTTAAAATAAAGAAGACAACCAACAAACAACCCACTCATCCTTCTTCATAGTCCCTCATATCTTCTGACCCCCTCCCTCTATCACCAAAAGTAGACAACAATCCTCTCATTAGCCTAAATCCTTTTGAGCCACTGGACCCCTCAGCCCCCCCATCCCCCAGACACAAATCCAGATCTAGACCCCCCCCATACTCTCAACCCCCCAGCATCCCCTCCAATCTCAAACACCCAATCTCCTCCCCCTCCCTCAGTAGACAGAATTCTAACAAGAAATTAGTCAAAGGAAACACTTCAAAATGTAGAATATAAAAAAAGCAGGAAGAAAGTCAAACAAATAACTAAGGGATGAAGCGGCAACAAAGGAAATGGCATTAGGAACGCAACAACCAATGGAATCCTTCTTGGGAAGAAGCGCATGAAAAAATGATAAAAGCCAACAAAGAGGGAAAGGTCCCTTGCACCACCCAACAAGCAAATAATGATAGTGGTCTCCTAGAACTACCGAGGAATGGGATCATCCTTTAAAGAAAATGCCACAAGAGACATTCTGGAAAAAGAAAATCCAGACATTCTTATGATTCAAGAGACCAAAACAAATAGCCATGAAATTGAAAATATATAAAAAATAATAATAATAAAAAATTATGAAGGGGAAGCAATACAGGCAACAGGAGCGTTAGGAGGAATCTGCACAATATGGAAGAAAGGGCTCTGGGAATTGATACAAAAAAAAAAAGATCAGCACTGGATACAAACGGACCTAATGCAAATAAGCACAAAAGAGAAGTACAGTGTCATAAACATATATGCCCCCAACCACTACAAGGAAAAAGAACAATGTTGGGACACCATAAAGGAAGCACTAAAAGAAACACAAACTGGGAAAATAATTCTCGGAGGGGACTTAAATTTGGTAAGAAGTATAGAAGAAAAGTTTGGAGGGACATATCACACAGACCCATCTAGGGATGCTCTAGAAGAGATAATGGAACAACACAACTTAATAGACATTCCCCCAAACAATGGAAAATATACCTGGAGCAACAAAAGAGTGGGAAAAAGCAACATTAAAGAAAGGCTGGATAGAATTATGATTCAAGAAAACATAGCAGTGGTGCAAAGCTCTATTAAATAAAAAAATTTACATATCATGGCATCTGATCATAAGCCAACGACAATAATGATGGGAAAAATGGAAAATCAAGGACCACTCCCATTTAGATACAGTGTAATATGGGACAACAATACAGAAATCAGCGAACTAATTAAGGAAGCATGGGCACCAAGAGTATCAGGATCACCCCAATATATTTGGGAAACAAAATTAAAAAATTTAAGAGCCAAGCTAAAGGAATGGGCAAGAGCAAACGAAATTAAAAAAAAGAAGGAAAAAAGAGCTGCAACAGAAAATGGACAGCATGCAAATTGAAAAAGAAAGCAAAGAAGAAGACAAGCAAGATTATCTAAGAGAGAAGGAGATATTTTGGGAAATATACAGGGAAAACAGGAAAGAGGAAGAAGAGGCCAGACTAAAATCTAGAAGCCTGTGGCTCAAGGTAGGGGATAAAAACACCTCCTTCTTCCACAATACTATGAAGATAAGAAGAGCAAGAAATCAGATAGAAAAAATACAAGCTGACGGTCAAGAGGTCAAAGGTGCAGAGGAACTAAAAAAAGCAGCCCACAAGCACTTTAAAAATTTACTTTCAGCCAAAGAAGAAACGGTTGAGTATGAAAACTTCCTACAACATACAAAAAAAAAAATCAAAAAAGACCAAAACGCAAAAATGTGCAAAGAGATAACAGAAGAAGAGGTAGTGGTGGCCATATGGAGCCTACATCCAGACAAAGCCCCAGGGCCAGATGGTTTTACAATAGCATTCTACAGATTCCATTGGAATACAATTAGAAAGGACTTCTTAAGAATGGTGAAGAATGTCTTCAAAAAAAAAAAATAGGAAGCAATACAAAATCCTCCTATCTCGCTTTAGTCCCAAAAGAATCCAATCCTTCCACTTTCAATAGATTTCGCCCCATCTCTCTTTGTAATTCCTCCTATAAGATCAAAATCAAAATAATTGGAAATAGAATCAAGGAAGTGCTTCCAACAATCATATCTGAAAATCAAGGAGGATTCGCGCCCAACAGGCAAATCATAGATAATGTAATTATTGTACAGGGAGCTATACATTCCAGTATGCAAAGAAAAGAAAAAATAATAATAACCAAATTTGATATGAAAAATGCATTTGACAGGGTCAGCCTCCCATATCTAATGGCAGTCTTGAAGAAACTTGGATTTTCAAGAGAAATAACAAAAGTCATCCAGGCTTGCATCTCCACTCCCTGGATTTCTCCTCTCATAAATGGAAGGCCTAGCGAATTTTTCTAAAGCACAAGAGGCCTCAGACAAGGATGCCCTCTCTCTCCCTTCCTATATATTATAATGGTGGAAACTTTAAGCAGAGCCTTGGAAAAACAAAGAAAAGAAAGAAACATCACCGGGCTCAGAATAGCAAGAGGAGTAAAGACAATAAACCACTCTCTTTTTGCTGATGACACCCTATTGTTGGGAGGGGCATCAACAATAATTGCAAGAAGGTTCAAAAGAATATTGGATGATTTCTTACAGGTTTCAAGTGGGCTCTTAAATAACACAAAATGCAGAATATATGGATGGAATACCCCTCCTAGAATCATGCAAAGGATTTCACAAATCCTAGAAATCCCCATATAGGAAAAATGGACTCACTTCTTTTACTTGGGACTCCCTATCTCAAAAGAGAACATGAAGGCAGAAATATGGACCAAACAGATTGAAAAAATGAAAAACAAAATCCAAAGTTGGGGAATGATGTGGCTAAATATGGCAGGAAGGGTAATATTAATTAAAGCACTCCTAGCAGCACTGCCTATCTACCAATATGCAATAATCTTGGCCCCAGCAAGTGCCCACAAACAAATGGAGTTAATCTTAAGAAGCTTTTTATGGCAGGGGGGGAAGCAAGAAAACAAAAAATTCAGTTTGGTCAGGTGGGAGCAAGTAGTTTTACCATATGAACAAGGAGGCTTATCAATTTGGCTACCTGGGCTCATGAATGTAGCCCTGGGAATGAAAGTAATATGGAGATTGATCACAGGAAAAGAGAGCTGGTGGAAAAAAACACTCATCTCAAAATACATGGACGACTCTAGGAAAAGATTGCTTAATGGAAATATCCCATCAAGACAATGTACTCAAGCCTGGAAGCTAGTAAAAAAGACAATTCCTTTAATGAGCAACTATATCTCTAAAATTCCAGGCAATGGAAAAACAATATCGATTTGGGAGGATAGAATTATGGGAAAAGAATCACTAAAGACTCACCTAGAAATTGAAGGCATTCAAAAATGGATGATAGGAAAAGGTCTAAATACTCTTCACTCAATCTCTCTTTGGAACCAAAGAGAATGGAAAGATTGGAAAATCTTAACAATCCCTACAAATCTGGAGGTGCAATGGAGCAAATTAAGGCAGCTTCTAAAAGGGGCAGCACCAATAAATTATGATGAGGAAGATGACTTCCTTTGGGATCCAAGTGGTGGAAAATACACAATCAAGACTGGATACAAAATCCTACAAGAACAACCAAATCAACAAGATTGGGATTGTTGGAAGACAGTTTGGAAATCAGAAAGTTTTCCTAAGATCAAAATGTTTATATGGACTCTCTTAAAAGGGAAGATCTTGACCAGTGAAAACTTAAAAAAGAAAGGCTTCCAAGGCCCATCACGATGCCCAATGTGCTTGCAGGCTGAAGAAACCATTCAACATTTATTTCAAGAATGCATTTTTGCCAAAGAGTGCTGGCAGCAGCTCATAAGCCCTCTTGAAATTAATATAAATTTTGAAAAGCCTCTGTCGAACTTTCTCCAAACTTTGGAGAAGGCCTATCCATATACAACAAAGAAGAAAGTCACGATACAGAGGATCTGGAAATGCATCCCAGTAGTTCTTTGTTGGCAAATTTGGTTGACGAGAAACAAGTGCATCTTCAAAAACCAAACTCCAAGAATAGGGAAAACCCTCTCAAAAACTTGGGGATTAACTTCTGAAATACTTAATGTCAAAGGAACAACATCAACAGACTATAACACTCTTCAACAAGAAGAGCGAGATTGGCTCAACAAAGCCATAATAAATAACAATGGACAAAAAGGACAAAGGAGGACAACTTCAAAAAATAGCTGGAAAATGAGAATGAATGAAGAGGAACTCACAACTTGGAAAAAAAATCAGAGAAGACATTATCTCTACTTTGATGGGGCCTCAAAACATAATCCTGGAAAGGCAGGGGTAGGGGGAATTATTCTTGATCCGGATGGGAAAGAAAATGTTACATATGAATGGGGACTTGGAGAAGTCTCAAATAATAAGGCTGAAGCTTACAACCTATTAATGGGAACAAGAATAATAAAAAAAGAGCGATACAAGATCCCATTATAATAGGAGACTCAGCCATAATAATAGAGGCAATGGCCCGTCACAAAAATCCAAGCAATGAGTTCATGAATAGAATATATAGGAGAATCAGGAAGAATTTAGAAGGCTCAGGAGATGTAATCTTCAGACATGTCTTGCGAACCCACAATCAACAGGCAGACCATTTCGCTAATCAAGCAGTGAAAAGAAATGAAGGGAGTGTTCGGGAAAACAAAGAGGAATATCACAACTCTATCCCATAACCTCCATCAAAAGATCACAAGCATGATTTCCATCAAAAACAAGGAACAAAGTGCACTCATAAAAGAAATTAAAAAAAAAGCAGCAGTCAGAACTCAGCAAAAGGCATATCTCTGCAATGACAAGTAGAAAGTCACGAGAACTCAGAGGAAACATCATAGCAGCTCAAAAAATCGCATTAGTGTTGGCAGCAAGGATGATTGCGATCTTGGTCACAAGAACCACGCAACAATCCATCCCATCAGCGAAAGGCATTGGGTAGCCCCCAACCTCTACAAATACATTTGGAAATGCAACATATCATGCAACTCCAGTTCAAGGCAAAGCTGCATGTTTGAATCGCTCCTCATCTCCCCTGTTCTGCTCCAAGCGTCTCCACCTTTCCTAAACTCCTCCCTGTTTATTCTTCACTGCCCATGAATCCTGCATCCCGTCATCTCCTCCAAACATCCACCCATCCTCGTTGTGCAAATCCTCAGCTCCCAAACGCACTCCCCCACAAACGATCATCCCTGCCTCTTAACTCCTCCCTCCTCAACGACCCTCCTTCCTGACTGTCACATTCAAGATAGCCAAGCTTCAACAAGCAGTAAAGTTCAAAACGAAATACAGGCAGGCAGCAACAACAGAAGAAGGAATATCTCAGGCAAAACAAGACACAAGAAGCACAACAATACAAGGAATAGCAAGTAGCACAAGAGGAATAAGAAGAAAACAAATCAAATGGAATTCAACCCCATTGAAAAGGAAGCGAGGAATGATGCATGTCCAGCATGCAAAGCGAACAAATTTATGATCCATCGACTACAAGAGTCACTTAAGGATATCAAATCCGAAATGAGAATGGAGTATAGCTACCAGAAAAGGAACATGGAAATGCAGAAAGAAGAGATCATGGCGCTAAAAACTAAATGCAAGCACTTAGAAGAAGCAATGACATACTACAAAAACAACACTATGAGCAATGAAGGAGAGAACTCGATCAATTATGACAAGAAGAAACAACCATCTCAGGAGCAGTCAGTCTACAAGCCATGAAAAATTCTCAAAGAATCCATGTTATGTAAATTTGCTTTATTAGTAGGTTAGTATGTTAGGCAGTACTCAAGAATAGTCATAAAAATATATGAAGTTTTGAAATCATGCATAGGAGAAGGGATTGCGCTCCCTTCTCATTGCTTAGTTTCTTTCTATGCTACAGCCGATTGTAATAGGAGCTTGCTCCACCACAACTTTTGGTAATATATCCACTATCCGACCTTGTTAAAAAAAAAAATGTAGCACATCAATTAAGTATGTGAATGGTACTAGAAAGATCATTTAAAGTAAGTTAGTGGAATTAGAAAGACAAAACAAAATATTTTAGATTATTTTGAAATTTTACATTAAGTGGTCATTTTGTTTACTAAGATGGGGAAATAGATATTTTCATTTTCAAAAAAAATAAATATCATTTCATCATTAAATTAAAATACCCAAAAAAAAATGCTTATACTAATATAGGTACGACAGATGAGTTCATTAACTTGATTTGTTTGTTTCGCCCTCCGAAAACCTTCGCATTAATTGGCATCGTGTGGGCGAATGAGGATTGTGTTGGAAAAGGAAACAAATAAGTCCTATGCTATCAGACTGTATTGAGCTGGAAAACATGGTGGAGAATCTGCTACACATTACGTTGTGGATGTGTCTCAAGGTGGTGTAAGTACGTTGGCACAATAGAACCTTTAGTGGGTGTGTTGTGCATGGTGAAGTAGTTGGTCAACACGTTGGAGAAATAGGTACACAATGCTTAGGTCAGGTAATTCCTTGTGACTACCCTCAAATTAAGTGCAATCTTTGTGTTTTGGCATCAATTTAAGTAGTCTTGAAGATTTGCCATAAATGTTTCCATTTGTCAAAGTTTGAATTTAAAAAAACTTCAGTGAAAGTAAAAGTCCCAGCTATTTAGTTATTTATGTTGAATTTGGGTCTCAGCTAACTCTATAATTTGCCATCGAAAATCAAGATGACTTTACTATTATACATTAACTTGATCTCTGCTATACACTTAGAAAGAAATTATTATTGAGAGGCAAACGTTATATGTATAATTCCAGATGTGCGAGAAGAGAAGAATGGGGCAAGAGTGTGGCTTCCTCCACAAATGATAGCATAGAAAAATTTCGCACGTAGGAGTTGTAAACACAATCTGTTTAAAACTACTAAAATGGTTTTAATTTTCCCTCCAGTTGTGTTTTCTACATATAATGATCATTGCCTTACTGTTGAACTTTGTAGCATATAATGAAAAAGGACAGTTATGAGCATGATCCGCGTAGGGAAAAACATTGGGAATAATCAAGAGGCATGCCTAGTAACACAGGCTAGAACTTACCATAGGCCCTCTCATGCTCCGGCTTTGGTTATGGAATCAAACAAAGAAACATGCATCCTGGTTATCCCACAGACCCTTTGAACATGAGGCTGCTGAAACCAATACTTTTTTCAGGACGAAAAAGCATGATATTGTATTATATGAGGAATATAAAGAGACATATTTATACATTCGATTTTCTGTAGATGACCCATAGCTCTGGATCATACTAATAAAAAATGTGGAACATTTTCCAAAAAAAAACACCTGCCAGGAGAATGACAAATTAAAGACAAGTCTCCAGCTACAACATATTCTTAGATCATAGGGTTCACATATCATAGACAAATACATCCAGCTACAAGATTTCTTTGGTCGAAATAGTTGACATAGGTGGAGACTTTCACGGAGATTAGAACAGAAACAGAATCATATAAAACAAAATGCGAAGAGAAAAAACCTGCGAGACTGCTTGCATAAACTTAGAAATCAGGAAAAGAAAATTCTTGGATAGAAAAAATTTTCCCTTCAGATGATACTTGCAGAAACCACGAACCCAGAGCTAAATGAAGACCTATTTTTTAGAGTGAATCTGCCTGCTAATTTTGAGCCCTGCTGATGTAATGAATAGATCCACCTTCCAAGCATCCCCAGAAAAAACTGATCCTGTCCATCCATCCTACAAGGTGTGGCATGAGAATATAATTTTTTCTTGAGACGAAATCCACCATTACTTTTGAATCTCCAAAAACTAAGACATCCTGAATATTTAGAAGGAGGAAAAATTTTAGAAGGCCATCGAGGTCCATCGCCTCAGCTTTACTGTTGGTGCCTTTCCCCCTGCTCCAATGAATGTAGAATTGATTGTTTTCATTTACCATAATAATAACTCCACAGCCACAAGAACCTCTCTATTCAGTGCCATTGAAGTACGCCCTTGGATAAATTGTGTGTTCCTTTGAAAGATCACAACAGGCATCCTTTTTTTGCTTGAGGGTCTTTTGCGGGAGTGCTTCAGATTGAGAAACAATATTGAAAAATATTTCCAAGAAAGGGGATTTGTTGTTATTGAAAATAGAGTTGTTTCGCCACTTCCAAATACTCCACAGAGTGATAATGAAAATTGTTCTCCATGATTCCTTTTTCTCACTGCACCAGAGAAACACTTCAATGATTGAAGCGTGGAAATTGTGCTGAATTCCATAGCAGCTCTCCAAAGCATGCCATAATTGTTGAGTTCTTTTGCATTCTAAAAATAAATGATCGTTGTTTTCCTCCTCTGACTTGGATATAGGACATAAACTGGGACCATGCCATCCCCTCTTCTTTAAATTTTCCTAGGATAAATTCTTGTTGTGGAATGATAGCCAAGCGAAGAAGATCATTTTGGGCGGGCAACCCGCCTTCCAAAAACTGCGAGGGAAAATAGGATTGTGAGAGGCCTGCTTTAGACCAATTAAATTCTGGTATACATCTTTGACACGGACAGTGTTCATCCCTTTCAAAAAATTCCAGGTGAGACAATCAGATTCCGGTGAGCGAAATATGCCACAGTTTCTTAAGCACGTCCTGATGTGTTCCCATTGAAGGGCTATCACATCTGGAATTTCCAAAAATCCTGCATCTTTCCAAAGTGGAATAGATCCCTGCCAGCCCGCAATCAAACTGTCCCAAAAGAAAAGACCCCTTCTATGAAAGAAATTTAACAAATATTCAGGCACATAGATCTCCTCGACACTGCACAGGAACTGGTCTTTCCAGATAAGGATCTTATTGCCAGTTTGGAAATGCCAAATTAAGTTCTTCAAGAAATAATTTTCTATCTTACGAAAGCTAAGCCAAATTGAAGAACCATATGAGGCGTCGATCCTTCCCTCCCTGAACCAAAATGTTAAGTCCTTCCTGCCCAAGTATTTCTTCTGAATAGGAACTCCATGATCCTTCTCCATGAATCGCTCTCCACAAAGACTTGCATAAAAGATCCTTCCCGAAGTGCGCATATCGAGCAAATCCCATGCTCCCATACTCTTTGGCAATGAGATACTGGATAATTTTGAGAGATGATATTTCCTTCTTTCCGCTTGGCCACCCCAAATAAAATTCACTGTTAGTTTATTCATATTTTTAATTATACTCGCAGGAAAAAAATATAAGCGTGCCCAGTAAACCGCGAGTTGATTTAATACTGATTGTGCCAAGGTCACTCTTCTCGCCAGAGAAAGGCATCTATATTACCAAACTGAAATCTTCCTGTAATATCTGTTTGAAATCCAATTCCAATCTGTCTTTGAGTATCCATTTGCTTTTATCTGAAAACCCAAATATTTAATACCATGATTGATGGATTGTGCCTTAATTCCAAAAAGGTTAGCTAACCATTCAACATCAACCAGATTGATATCATTGTGGTAAATAGTTGACTTCGCATTGTTTATTTGCAATCCTGTAGCCTTTTTAAAAAAATTTAGGATTTCATAGAAGCATATCCAGGTGAATCTGTAAATCATTCCGAATAAAATAATATCATCAACAAATAAGTTGTGTGATATTGAAATATTTCTGCAAATTTTTAGAGGACGACACTTGTTTTCCTTGATAGCCTTATTGATATGAAGGCTAAGCATGTTCATAGCGAGGATAAACAAAAGCGGCGCTAGAGGAAATCCTTGGTGAAGACCCCTGGCCGCGCAGAAGAAGGGAGATGGGATCCCGTTTCTGAGGATCGCATAGTTCACCTTTTCAACACAGGCCATGATCCAGTTTATCATGCTGGCTCTTAAACTGATCTTTGCGAGCAGACACCTGGTGAAGCCCCAATTGATGTAGTCGTATGCCTTACAGAGATCGATCTTGACAATGACCCCATCACGTTTTTTAGAATGTATGGCAAACAGACCTTCCTGTGTGCTTGCAACTGCATCTAAAATGTTTCTTCCCTTTAGAAAGGTGCGTTGATCCTTTGATAGGAATTTTGAAAAAGGTCCTTTGATTCTTTCAACTATGATCTTTGATATAATTTTGAAAGAAATATTACAAAGCGAAATCGGTCTAAAATCCTTGAAGGATTCTACATCTCCCTTTTTAGGAATGAGTGCTATATTAGTGGAAGAAATTTTTTGATTGATACTTCCTGACATCTTGGAACCTTCCACCATCCTTAACAGATCTGATTTTATAAGATCAAAAAAGTGAATGAAGAATTCTATCGTCCAGCCGTCTGGACCCGGGCACTTGTCGCTTTTAAAAGATTTCATTGTTCTTAAAAGCTCCTCCTCAGATACTGGCTGGAAGATTTGTTCATTTAGTTCATCATCAAACATCCGGGGAAACACTACAATGCCCCACAAAATATTCTGAAACTTGCATTCTTCAAACCTCTTGTACTGATTTTCAAAAAATTCCACCGCCCCCTTTGTAATATCCTTTTGGGAATATAGGAAACCACCTCTTCCATCACCGATTTTCCATATAGAATTCTTTTCGCGTCTGGAGCTGGCGAAATTATGAAAGAATTTTGAATTCCTGTCCCCTTCCTTCATCCATATCGCTCTGCTCTTTAACCTCCAGAAAGATTCGTCTTGTTCTTAATTTTTGATTTTTTCTTTTGGAGCTCCTTTATCCGACATCTCATTTTAAAAGGTAACATATGTGTAGCCATGGATTCCGCATCTCTATCTAATTCCATTTGAATTTCCCTGAGATCATTTTTGTTCGCTAGCCTTTTTTTGAACTGCCACTCTTTTACCACCTTTCAAATGGACTCCATTTTGTCCCTGAAAGTCATTAAACATGGAAGAGCTTCGGGAGACGACATCTCAGTCCAGGATGTTAATATGATATCATTAAACTCTGGATCTTCTAAACATGTTCTATTGAATTTGAAGGAGTAGCCTTTTCTAAACCCCTTTCCCCTCCATCCTAGCATGATCGGTCTATGATCTGAAATGAAGACATTCTCAATTGATGAAAAAGGCATGCCTAGTTTATCAATTAGACTAGCATGAAGAATAAATTTGTCAATTCTCTTGGAAATATAAGCTTTCTCGGTTCTTCCATTTTCCCACGTCGGGTGCAATTTGGGAGGAAGGATGTCAACAAAGTTCCTGCTAAGAAATTCATTCTTAATTCTGTTAGCAATGGGATCCTTTTTCTTATTGATGCCCCAGATTTCGTCCATATTTAAGGTGATATTAAGGTCTCTTGGAATCAATAAAAATTTAACATCAAAAATTTCTGAAGCAAAAAGACTTTCCCAAAATGACAGTCTGTTCTTATAGGGAGCATATATATTCAGAATATTTATTGGACATTTATGCCCCCTCATTTGAGCCGAGATGAGGATGCCCGCGAGACAACTATATGTTTTTGCAGTGATCCAATTAGGATCCCATAACACTGCCAAATCGCCTAAAAGGCCGTTTGCGTCTAAAGCAGAAATGTGCCAATAGGGGAACATCTTCTTGAAATAAGAAACTGTTACAGAAGAGGCATGCATGGTCTCTTGTATTAAAATGATTTTGGAGCTTGCTGACAGGAAAAAATTCTTTAAGGCCGCATATTTTAGGTCTGCCCCCAAACCTCTAATGTTCACTGATATGATGAAATTCATTGAGAAGGTTTTCCGGCCATGCTTGCTCTAAGGGGCCGTTCTTCAGTCATATCAATGATGGGTATATCGATGAGGGATAGATTACTGATTCCTCTACCTGCTCCTTCACCCCTCCCCCTGAAATGTCTACTGCCCCTATTGTTTTTCCTCCTGACCGTAATATTACTTGCAGAATTGGGGCTTATTTGGGGAGATCTTCGGATTCCTGGCTTATGAATGGTGAGGGGCCTGAGCTCCAAAGATTTCTTGTTTAAAAGGTAGTCCAGATCACTACCAATCAAGTTTGAGGGTGATGAGATAGGAGAATTAACAGGGGTGGGCGTAATCAGAGGCTCTTTCCCTTTTCCAAGAGGAGATTTATTCTTAATCGGGGACGGGGATGAGGATTGAATTAAATGGACCTCCTTTCTAATGTTTATGGAAGGTCGAGGAATCGGAGGAGGATTTGGGACTTCATGATCAAAGGATGGCTCCAATGGAGGGTTCGGGGGACGAGGAAGTTCATGGTCAGAGGCTGTCTCCAAAGGGGGCATCGAGGGAGAAATTATATACAAAGGGTCAGAATTTTTGAGCGACGGTGGAGTTTGCAGATGATCATCAAAAGACATCTTTAGCTGTGCATCAGGTCTAGAAGAGGACTGGCTTTTTGGAGATGCTAATTTCTCTGAATCTGAGGAAGAAGCTTTTATTCTACAAGACTTTGCCGCAAAATGATGGGAACCATGATGATTTCGGCTTCTTATAGGGCGCCGCAAGAAATTCTTGATAAGATGACCCATGCGATGGCAAGCTGAGCATCTAAAGGGGACTCCCTAGAAGTCTAGCCTCTGTCTAAATTTTAACTCCCTCCAGAAAATATCTATATGGTCCGGAAAACCACCTCTGAAAGCTTTGTCTATCAGAATCCAAGCCACTCTTTTTTCTTTCTCACCTAAGCACCACGAGTCAACGTAAACACACCTCCCTATGGCATTCCCTATCTTTGCCAAAGTTTCCTTTAACCATAATTCCAGGGGTAGACCGGGTAATTTAACCCATATCAAGTTATTGGAAGGGATATTCATTAGCGGGTTATAACCCAAATAGCATCTATGTAATGCTAGAAAGCTTCTTCCATAAACCCACTGTTGCTTCAAAATGGTTTCCAGGTCGCCCGCACTAAGGAAATGAAGGCAATACCACTCCTTTAATAATCTAGCCACGATGGGGACATATCCTATTAATGGTTTCCATTGCGAATCAAGCCAACTTCTCATCTTTTGGTCATCCATCTCTGGGAGATTCTGCCGACCTACCAGGGCATTTTCTTGAAGGCTTCCTATGCGATCCGCCGAATGAGCGCTATCAATCTTTATGGCTGCAGGAGGGGGAGTAATCTTTACAGGCTTTTGACTTTTCCTTGAGTGATCTTTATCATATACCCTTCCTTTTGGTTCTATCACGGTTTTATTGTTTCCTCGCGGCGGCCTTACTCTATCGTTACCACCCAAGTCATCTTGTGTGCCCGAAGGGCGAATCACCATGTCATCCAAGGTGGACTGCCAATCGTTTGACAGCTTGGCGTTGTCGTGGAGGGATTCCGCCTGGATGGCCGCATGTATCATTGCCTCTATGGCAGATGTGTCCGACAGATAATCCATTCATAAATAGCTCACCTAAACCTTATCTCATGGGTACAGGAGGAAATCCAAAAAGGGTATATGTCGAACACTGCAAGCTGATAGGACGGGTGAAATCTGAATAAATACTTGGAGAAAGAATGTTCAAATAACTCGCATCTGACTGAAGTGCTGACGCAAGGAAGCCTTGAGAACAAAAAACATTTTCCCAAGATGGATAGGTTTCAAATATGAGACCAGCTGTCCCCCTATTAAATGGCGTATGACGATATCATGAGCTGGATTATGGCAGGGTAGAAGGATATTTGAAATATGACGGCTCTATTTATTTCAGGAGTGCAGCTCACATCCTGACGAGGATT
Organism: Pinus tabuliformis; assembly: GCA_031772625.1. Lineage (NCBI taxonomy): Eukaryota > Viridiplantae > Streptophyta > Pinopsida > Pinales > Pinaceae > Pinus > Pinus tabuliformis. The sequence goes on from CM062810.1 coordinate 403,169,167, forward strand.
AAATATCCTGAAAAGCAACAGATATGGATCTAAAGGAATCTGCCCAAGAAAGTCCCGATAAAGGAATGAGAGTTAAAACATGTACCACAAACCGGAATCCGGAGTCCCCGGAAAGGATCCGGTCCTGAGAGACCAGGGAGGATAGTGTGGAGTGAAAACGAGAGCAAAGAGAACTCTACTACGGTTCGGAGATCTTCCTATCTTGAGACAGAGCTTTAATCCAGACTCAGAACAACTCATGCCTTCCCATAACATAGATCTTCACGATGTTTCTTCAAGGCAAACTATATAGCAACACAAAACCTCACAGACGCACCACCAAGGTCCTAGCTTAAAGCGGAAATCTGTGCATGGTTTGGTAATGACACAATAATTTTGAAACTTTGAGGTCGGAAACCATGACCAGCATGAGGATGGTTTACCAGACATGTGAATATGCAACGTATACCAGAGAATCGAAAGAAAACGTAGCTTCTAAAACTATCAGCCTTTTTAGAATATAATTGAAGTTCAACTTCAGCAATAGTATTCACATCCAAAATTTTGCTAATTCAGAGAGAACTGCAACTTTCCTTTAACCAAAAATCCTTTAAATAGGAAAAATGTTAAAAGAGGATCAAAAAATAACTAACCTGGAGCCGCAGACGCACCGAGGACGAGGTGCATTCGATAAATGAAGAAATACATCCCGGCCAAAGAGAAACGAGACCATAAAAAGCGATAATTTAGTGAGGAAAACAGGCTCACCACTGCATTTTGAGAACGCAAGGAGAAGGGGAAAGGAAATCCACTAGCTTTAGTTAGAAAGGCAGTCGGAAGAAAGGAGAAGGAAAGCCTACGACATAGAGCTCTTTTCCGGAACTAGGCTAAGACATGCAGAGTTGTATTCTGACAGATTTCATCTGATGAATATATAGAGGAGAACATGCAGATAGTCTTCATGGAAAATTTGGCAATAAGAAGACGAGGTTGTGAAAAAAGCACATGCATAGGATCACTGCTACACACCTGTGCTTAGTTTATAGGCTGGCAGACCACTAAACCGACCTGTGCTTAGTTCATAGGCTGGCAGACCACTAAACCGATCTCTGGTTGGATGTCATTACCTGCACACCTCCGCTCGGCCGCCGTGCTCCTCCCTGCTGAAACCAATACTTATAATTCTCATGCATCACATTTTATATTACTCCAAAAAGTTATCGATTCAATATCTATAACTATATATATATATATATATATATATATATAGATAGATATAGATATATAAATTCAGTTTGAGAATCAAAACAGGGGAAGTTCCACGATTTACAGTTTAACGAAAGCTTGTATAACAACCCAAAAGTTATTAGAGAATTTTGAGGTGCACAAAATAATAAAATAATAATAAAAAAACAGAAATTATGTTTTATATTTTATTTAATATTTTAATTTATGAGAATTATAGCATTTCTCTTATAATCTTTCCCATATTAAGTAAATATTTAAATATTTATATTCATTTACAACCACTAGAACACCTCCTCTATATTGTTATAGAATGATTTTAGACACAATAATATTGTAATTTTATTTTTATTAATAAACTTACAAACGATTTTTTGGGAAAATATATAAAATGCATATCACATTAAAATAAATTTACATAATAATATTTCATATTTTTTTTAAAATAGTACCAAGTTTTCTATTAATATAAAACCAATTTTACATGGGTACCATTATAAGCACAAATAATGGTAATCAAAACCAAAGTCTCAATACTAACATCAGTTACAACCATACATCATCCAAAATACCAAAAAACTATAACCATTACATGACCATGAAGGACTAGAGGCAACATAGATGCCATAAATACTTCACCATCAAGGACAGAGCAGGACTGTTGACCATTGGTAACAACATCGTAAGAGACATATTGTCGTTGTTGACTGCATAGTGTAAAAAATGAAAGATATACCTGCATAGACATTGAAAAAAATTGTAACCATCTCCTTGAGAGCGATAGCCATTAAGTTGACAAAGACAGACACTAGAAATCCACCTTATTCTGAAATGGTCACTGGTGAGAGAGGCGATGTAGCAGAGAGAGGAGAAGTATTATTCGGTTGTGCATTGATGAAAACATGTGTAATCTCCTCCATATCTGAGTCTGAGTTGACATATTTCTCCAGCCCGTACACACGTGAAACTAAATCATCAACGAAAAATGAATATTCTAGAGGATTCGCTTCATATCTTCTTGAACTATAAATAATTTGTAGTTATCCACCTACTTATCTCGCAGGACCACGAGAAAAAGCATATCCATTTGTTGGTATACTGTGAGAGAATGCAAGAAATGCTATCTCCTCATCCTGGACTTCCTTGAATCAAGAATCCATTTAAGATTTGTAACCCCTACTTCAGAATCAGAGTGGTAAATATTGTCACCAAACTCTCTTGACTCGAGATGTCGAATTTCCTTATGGACCTCTAGAGGAACTGAGTCAAAGTTGCTACTGAATTCCATTCAAATAATCTCCAACACTGAGAAAGTGAACTACTTCCCCCCTTGTCGACTTGTCATTCTCGTGATGAGGAGGCATTATCATGGAAATCAGCAAAGAGACCACACAATATTGACAACTAAGAGGATGAAAATAACAATTACTAAAAACCTTTGCTGTCAGCTAAAACCAACATACCCTAAGGCTTGTTCTAACAATTTGGAATAGTTTCTTTAGAGAAAGTATTCAAACCAGACCAACAACATTGGGCAAAGAAGAAACACCAGTTTGAAAACAACAGAGAGGGCAAGAACTAAAAATAAGGTTTTTAAATTGAGAACCAAGCAGTAACACAATATCATTAGTATACCATATTTGCGACTTGTGGATTTTGGATAAAGAGAAAATGGAAAGACACATGATTGATCGTCGTTTTGGTGAATGCAAAGAGAGAATTCAAGAGAAGTGGGGATAAGAAAGGACAATTTGAGATCAATGTGGACCAATTAACTTAGTACGAGTCCAGAATAAACCCAAATCTAACACATTACACATTGAAAAAACCAATAATTCTATTATCCAATGAGAGAGGGAAATATTGTTATAACTAAATAGAAAAACTTCCCAAATACCATACTCCGCAAACGAGAATAGAATAATTGAAGGAGATACCTACAAAGTCGGTCCCTTGAAGTGTCGAAGAGGGAAGGACTACCACTAGTTTGAATACTCAGATCATTGTTGTATTGTGTAAAAATAGGATGAAGATCATTGGCCTTCATCAATCATAGAGGGCTAAGAATTGTTGAAAACCCAAATCCACCTCCCCTATGAGAGAAGAGGGCTCCTAATCTTGCTAGAAAATGAGAGTAAGAAACCCCAACATCCAATGTAAAGCACGAGAAAGGAATAGAAGTGGCCAGGTGAGGATTTCTCCTCCCCACCACCTTCAATCCTATCGTACCCCCGTCATGGAAAAAATGCAACCATGCAATTATATAAGAAGTATAGTGAGGAATGATGTGAGATTAGAAAAAGATTGACATGCTTTAGCAAACCCAACAAGGGACATGTGTTGTGTGTGGCGCACCTATTTAAAAAACATTCTTCTTGTGATGGAGACCTCCATTAATGCCCACAGTTCGAACTTCTCCCAAATGCATAGAGGGTTGAATGTGACATGCACCATATAACCTACTCATTACTACGAACATCTTTAGAAAACACAATTGGAATAATATTGAAGCCTCTACTTTAGTCTGCCAACTCCCCACATTTAATATGAGAGGAAGTTAGTTGGTATTTAGTTGCTATTAACCATCCTGATAACCATGCCCTTAACGTGCTCATATAAGTAACCATGATATTTAATAAATGTATAAAAAATTTAGTAAATTTAACAAATAAATGTATAATTAAAAAAAGTTATATATATATATATATATATATATATATGTGTGTGTGTGTGTGTGTGTGTGTATGTATACATACATACATACATACATACATACATATATATATATATATATGTATGTATGTATACATATACATTTACATTTGATGATGTAAATAAAAGTAATGATCTATATCCGTAATCATTATATATAAATGTTTCATACTTACATTTAATTAATAAGTATATAGGAATGGGATATTTCCAATAACATTTTTTTTAAGTTATTTGGTTATTTATATCTCTATATCATCAATGTTATGCATATTAGATTAAAAAATTTAAATGTCAAAGAAAAATGTTACATATATACATAATATATCTATTATTAAGGCTTTAATAAAAAAAATAAGAATATCTTTATATATAGAGATGTGAAATTTATGCCAAATATAAATAATAAAATTATTAAGAACTAGCATAGATCCATCTTAACTCTATCTTCCAAGGACAAAGAGGGATCAAATCTTTGGAAGTGCAAACTTTTACTGAAATTTTACATTCAAAAATAAATTCGCGTCTTGAGTTTTTTTAATCTCTATCCGTGCTTATTAAATCCAAAGTTAAATTAGATAAATGTTATTTCTACCACAACCCATTTCAAATATGATTACCATAATATAATAATATTATAGTCAAAAGACATCAGTTTCTTTTAAACATATTTCGCCATCATTATATGATAGATGACTCCTAAAGTTATGAATTATTGTTATAAATGACTTAAACTTATTGTTATAGATGTTTGGTTCTAAATGATTTGTGATATGTTGTTGCAATAGATTCTCTGCTAGGGATCCATTCTTTTTGGAAAAATCTTGGTACTTTATTGTGATATTTTTCAATTTAATATGAAATATTTTAGTGTTACATATATATATATATACACACACACACCCAAGTAAATTTGTATGTACTCCAATTAATTTTTTTAAGTTACTAACAAACTATGGGCCATGTTAGAGGCATGATATGCATATGTGATCAATACAAATGTTTTGTTTAATTTTTCATTAATAATATTTCATACAGTCAACCATGGAAAATTACAGTGGAAAGTAATGCTGAAAGAGAGTTTCATATTTTAGAAAATTGAAAGACAATTACAAGCAAACACAGTTGTTTTTCCAAACCCCTCTCTCTAGAGATAAACTACTCAGTTTGGGAAAAGGAAGCCAAGAGGGTGATAGCGAAAAATCTTGAGGAAACCTTGTTATCTTGGAGCCTATTAGGAAGGGGGCCCGAGAGAGGAGACAAAAGTTGTAGTTTGGACACCCTTAGACAGGACGCTATTGAGGGAGGTAGGACGATGCCAAGTAAGGTATTCTTAAGTTGGTTAGCCAATGAAATTCCAAACTGAAGCTTGTGTGCTCAGTTAAAACCCTAATCTAGACCTTGTAGTGTTAGAGTTGTTTAGGGTTGGACCTAGTATGGTCATGTCATGAATGTTGATTTGTGTAGCTTGGGAGGTACTACAAGCACTAGGGTTCAGGATTTGGAGGGAAAAGCACCACAAGGGAAACTTGTGGGCTTGGAACCCAAGTATGGGGTTTTTCACCCATCGGGATTCAGGTCAAAACTATGATGAATTTTATCTTGGGAAAATTTTAGGTGATAGAGCTTGGCGAGATGATTTCAATGCTCCAGATATCACTCAAATCAAAACTCTATAAATGAAGTTATGAATTTTTGAAGTTGATTAGTAATTATTGGTTTTCAAGTCATGTAGGCTTGATGTAAAATTCATCTAATAGATGAGTCTCTTCATGAATTCATGGAGCCCTCATTTTTTTTATAAATATGAGTTGTCTTGGAGTCATTTAGGAATCCAAGTGAGAGAAATACATCCTCCAAGTGATCTTTGAATTTGAAGATACCTAGTTGTAGTAGAAGAAGACTTGGAACAACGTGTAAAGGAGGCTGAGGAGTAGCATGGAGGGCCTGTGTTTGAGGCCAAGTAGCTAGGAAGGAGTGCAAACTCATTGCAGGATTGTTTTATGGGTTAAAACAAATTCGAAAGGGTTGTTTCAAGTGTGCTCTAGTGTAGAAAGGCTGAGCAGTGAAGGCCGCAGAGCTAAGGAGAAAAAAAAAGTTGTTTGGAGGCAGTTTGGGTGGTGTCTAAGGGAGGCTGCAACCATAGCTAGACGTTGTGCTAGGTAGCAGCCCATAGCCAGCAACTAGAGGCCCTTTAAAGGCAACATCTAGATGGACAAGCCTAGCAAGGGGCAGCATGGGTCTTCCCTTGGAGAAGCACAACATTGAAAGGTGCATCTTGTTGACTCTGTGTAGGGTGGAGGGTAGCATTGTTTGCCCCAACTAGAGGTACAATGATAGAAAGAGGACAACAACATTTTTTGGAGGTGTGTTGGGTCAAAATATTGACTAGATTTGGATCAGTTTACCTTGCAGCCGATGGGAGCCAATTTGAAGACGAGATTGGGTGATCGTGTGTCTTCATCTTAGCAGATATTGTAGTGACATGATTGGGTGCCATAGATATGATTGGAGGGTAGTGTGTTGGCTACCTAAAGTAGCCCTAGAGCAGCAGACAAGAAGGACATTGTTGGTATGTGATCGGGTGAAGAATTGAAACCTTATGAGTATCTCTTTGATGGACGAAAGAGGATACTAGAAGGTCAGATTGGAGCTCAAGCATTGGCCAACCTAGAGAGAAGTTTGATGAGCCCTTGTTGATTGTAGAAAAAGCGACTTGCAATAGTGATAGGTGGTAGCCCTCTTGGAGCCTTGATGTGTAGTGGCCTTGATGGACTAAGGCAATACTAGTGAGAAGTACAGAAGCGAAGGACCGGCATGATAAGATACGAAATAGAAGTTGCACCAAATATTGTCATTATATCTTGTATACCATAGATTGTTGTATTATTCAGATTTGGTTTAATATAACAAAAATTGGGATTGTATAATACTGTACAATTTTGTTAAAACTCTTGTATATTTGTGCACATGTTATTTATTGCTTTATATTTCCGCTATGCAAAGTAGTTTATGGTTGAGATTCTTGGTTTGGTAGTGTAAGTTATTTTAAGACTCTAACCTACACCCAAGGTCGTGGAAATTGAACATGGTATCAAAGTGTGTCTGAACTACTTTGGAAGTAAGTAAATCAGAGTTGTGTGTAGTGAAGTACAACGTGAGAGGGAGTTGGTCACATTGTAAGTGAAGGGATCACTACAATGTCAAAGTTACAGGAAGGTCTCTGGTATGAGGACAGGTTGGAGGGGTTGTCCAAATATAGTCCTTGGAAGGAAAGGATCAAGTTGGTCTTAAAAGTCAACAAGCTCTGGGAATTCGCCTAGAAAGAGATCAAGAAGCCAACCAACCCTAAGGAGCTAGAAATATATGAAGATTTGGATGCGAGGATGAGATTGATCATCCTAGATGGTGTGAAGGATGCCCTAATACCTCATTTTTCCAATAAGAATAATGCACATGAGATGTGGATGGCTCTTTAGATTTTGTTCTAGAATAAGAACGAGAACCGGGTACTAGTATTGGAGGATAAGTTGAAGTCCACCAAGATGATAAAGGGTGAAAGCGTGACCTCATATATGGCGAGATTGTCTCAGGGCAAAGATAAGCTTGATGCCATCGGTGTATCTAACTCTAATGGAGATATTATAAGGATTGCCTTGAAAGGGTTCATCGAGGATTGGAAGCCCTTCATCAAAGGGATCGTTTCGAGGGAGAAGCTATTACTCTGGTATATGCTGTGGGATGAATTCATTCAGGAAGAGTTGTGAGATGGGGATCTTCATCCAAAGAAGGCTTCAGATGACGACATGGAACTTGCAGCATGAATGAAGGGTAAGCAAAAGAAGGACTTGAATAAATTCAAGTGTTTCAACTATGGCGAGATGGGTCATTTACCATTGAGATTTTTGATGAAGAAAAAGGAAAATGATGACAAGAATAAAGGAAATCAAGCCGCCAGTGTTGCCACTTTAGCTGTGAAATATGCACTCTCCTGGAGATTGGAAGAGGAGAACTTTGCTGTGATTTCGCATTTCTCATAGGGTACTTTCAATGAGGATGGATGGTACGTGGATAGTGGTGTGATGCAGCATATGACAGGGTCACAGGAGGTTTTTAAGACTCTAGTTGAATGGAACTTGAAGTTTCACATGGTTTTGGGTGATAAGGGTCAGTTGAAGATCCGAGGATTGGGTGTTGTGCCATTCAGGATGGAGATAGGACATATGATGCGGGTCCAAGATGTACTGTTTGTACCAAGACTTAGATATAGTGTGATTTCCATCTCTTTGATCGAGAAGAAGGGTTTTGAGGTCTTATTCAATGATGGGAAGGCAAGACTCAGGCCCAAAGGCTCTACCTCCATTGGGATTGTTCTTGGAGTTAGAGAGCATGGTCTCTACAGGTCAACGATCAAGCCTGTGGATCATGGAAAGAAGCAAGTGGAGCAGGTGTATGTTCCAGTGAAGTAGGAGCAGGTGGAGAAGGTGTAGGTTCTAGAGAAGCAGGAGTAGGTGCAGGCTTCAGAGGAGGAGGTACAGGTTCCTGAGAAGGAGTTACATCTTCCCGAGAAGGTCCAAGTTCCAGAGACTCAGAGGGATTCTAGTTCGAGAGGGAGCTTGCAGATTCAGATGGAGACTCTACAACCCAAGAAGGGTGCATGGTTAGTGGGGAGAAATGGTTCTTCTACAACTGGAAAGAAGGAATCATGGAGAGAGTGGAAGATGTTATAGGATAAGAAGAAAAACCAGGGTGCTTCCAACAGTGATAGCAACACTTCTGAGATGGGTGTAGTTCACTATACAGGGATTGTTGCGATTGTGAGTTCCAGGAGTTGGGCAAGTGTTGTGAGCAGTATTGATAATGACGAGAGATTTCCTAGTCTTGGAAGTATCTCCCTCGCTAAGAGGGAGTGTTGATTTGTGTAGCTTGGGAGGTACTCTATGCCCTAGGGTTCAGGGGCTGGAGGGAAAAGCACCACAAGGGCAGCTTGTGGGCTTAGAACCCAAGGATAGGGTTTTGCACCCATCGTGGTTTGGGTCAAAAATATGATGAATTTGAGCATGGGAAAAATTTAGGTGATAGATATTGGCAAGCTGATTCCAAATCTCCAAAGTTCACTCAAATCGAAGCTCTAGAAATGAAGTTAGGGATTTTTGAAGTTGACTAGTAATTATTGGTTTTCAAGTCATATAGGCTTGATGTAAAATTTATCCACTAGATGGATCTCTTCATGAATTCGTGGAGCCCTCATTTTGTGTATAAATATGAGGTGTATTGGAGTCATTTAGGAATCCAAGTGAGAATAATATATCCTCTAAGTGAGCTCTAGATTTGGACAGACCTAGCCATAGGAGAAGAAGACTTGGAACAACATGTAAAGGAGGCTGAGGAGAAACATGGAGGGCCCATTTTTGAGGCCGAGTAGCTGGGAAAGAGTGTAGACTCATTGTAGGATTGTTTTATTGATTAAAGCAAATCTTAAAGGGTTGTTTCAAGTGTGGTCTAGTGTAGAAAGGCAGGGCAGTGAAGGTCGTAGGGCTAAGGAGCAAAATAATATTTTTTGGAGGTAGTTTGGGTGGTGTCTAAGGGAGGTCATAACCATAGCTAGATGTTGTGCTAGGTCGTAGGCCATAGCCAGCAGCTAGAGGCCCTTTAAAGGCAACATCTAGGTGGACAGGCCTAGCAAGGAGCAATGTGGGTTAAGAGGTGTCTTCCCTTGGAGAACCGCAACCTTAAAAGGCTCATCTTGCTGACTGTGTGTAGGGTGGAGGGTAGCATTGTGTGCCCTAACTAGAGGTGCATTGACATTAAAAGGAAAACAATGTTTTGTGGAGGTGTGTTGGGTAAAAGTGTTGACCAAATTTGGATCAGCTTACCTTGCAACCCGTGGGAGACAATTTGAAGACGAGATTAGGTGATCGTGTGTCTTCATCGGAGCAGGTATTGTAATGACGTGATTGGGTGCCATAGATCTGATTGGAGGGCAGTGTGTTGGCTACCCAAAGTATCCCTAGAGCAACAGAAAAAAAAAGGACATTGTTGGTGTGTGATTGGGTGAAGGATTGCAGCCTTACGAGTAGCTATTTAAAGGTCCACGAAAGAGGCTACTAGAAGGCAGAATGGAGCTCAGGTATTGGCCAACCTAGAGAGCAGTTTGATGAGCCTATGTTAATTGTAGTAGAAGCGACTTCTAATAGTGATAGGTGACAACCCTCTTAGAGTCTCAATGTGTAATGGCCTTGATGGACTAAGGCACTACTAGTGAGTAGTACGGAAGTGAAGGACTGACAATACAAGATACAACATAGAAGTTGCAACAAAGATTCTCATTCTATCTTGTATACCATTGACTATTGTATTATTTAGATTTGGTTTATTGTAACGAAGATTGGGATTGTACAATATTGTACAATTTTGTTAAAAATCATGTATATTTGTGCATATGTGATTTAATTCTTTATATTTCTGATGTGCAAAGTAGTTTATGGTTGAGATTCTAGGTTTGGTAGCATTAGTGATTTTAGTGCTCTAACCTAGACCCAAGGTCGTGGAAATTCAACAATGAAAACTATTCTAGATATGAAGTTGGTTCGGGGGGGTTTCATCGGGGCACACTAATTCTCATTAGTTAGGTGGAGCATTCTTTCCCTTATGATTTTGTGACAGACTGATTACTAAAATCAAATAAGTGGGACATGTTCTTGAATTGTTTTCCTGAATATATGCATTTATGTTCCTTGATTGTTAAAAAAAAAAGAATTTGATTATGCTTTGGTAATTAGTCATATATGTTATTGATGAATCAGGTTAGCTCCAAATCCTAACTAACAATTGTCCATCAAGAAGGAACAATCCTTAATTCTTATTTACTTAGTCTGGTAGATCCTAGAAAATTGGTTCCACCAAACTTCTAGGTTAATAATTATATTATTACTAATTCTGTAAAGCATGGTACGGGTCATGAATTACATAGGGTGGTGTGAACTATAAAAGAAATTAATTCATAATATAAAGCAAGAACGCAGATTAAAAACCAATTAAAAAAAAACGTCAACCCTAAATCCTCAGGGTTAATAAAATAAATAAGGCGAAAAGAATGTCATTGTACGTGGAATCAATGAACAAATCCATAGTATTTACAATGGTAACCAAGGGAATGCATAACAAAGAAATTTAATAAATATACAATTTCATGAGACTGCTTATCTAACTGAGAGCAATACCATTTAACAATAATTTACAAAAAGGCCAAAGGCCACAAGTATTAACGGTCAAACCAACCAGGAAACTGCTGGAACGTAGTAATGATATAAAGCTCATAAAATCACAGCAGTAGAAATTTAAATTTAATCAGGTCGACATGCCATTTATCCAAAAAAGGGTTTTAAGGCTGCATGACGATACCCAAAATATATAACTTAAAAATTACAATGAAACTCGTATATGAAAGGAAAATACAAATATCTGAGTATAAACCCTATCCTAAAAATGGTGGAAGCCTCTCGGTGACCTATATCAAAGCAATAACACTGAGGGAGTATTAAAAACCTAGAAGCCATGTGAAGTAGAAAGTGCAATAACCAATTTTATACACATTGATGGGTGGAACTTGCACCTATGTCTTTCCATGAATAAGTCGGTTAGCAAGCTTGTGGCTATAACTAATAACCCTAAAGAAAACAAAAATAGAGAATGTTTACTGTCAGACCAGGCAGTAACTCCTCAAAACAATTCATTGATATTAATTTGGGTTGGTATTTATTATATACAATAGGGAGAGAATGTTCATTTCATCTCTCGGTGACTATTCATATTCTCTATTATTTATATATATCAATTTTAGTTATTCTCCCAATATTGATGATTAGGTGTCAACATTCCCCCCCTTAATCTGAAGGGATGTTGGTGAGTCCAAGCATCGTTTTGAATCTTTCAAGCTTTTCTCTTCCAAGCACTTTGGTGAAGATGTCTGCAATTTGCTCATTAGTGGAACAATGGCGGAGATGGATTGTTTTGGCCTCAACATGATGTCGAATCAGATGATATTTAGTATTGATGTGCTTCGTTTGATCATGGAACTTTGGGTTCTTGGCCAACTTTATTGCCGAGGTATTGTCAATCATGAGTGGAGTCAATTGTACTTGTTTTACTTGCAAATCTTCAAGAATTTTCCTGAGCCACACAATTTCTTTTGTTGCCTCAGCTGCTGCCACATATTCTACTTCTATTTTGGAATCTACTGGAACTGATTGTTTGCATGATCTCTAAGAGACAGCTCCTGATCCAAGACTCATAGCATAACCTGAAGTAGATACCCCAGTTTCTTTGTCTCCATCGAATTCTGAATCAGAGTATCCAATCAAGCTGAAGTCGTCCACTTGTGTATACTTGATTCCAAAGTCTTGAGTTCCCTTCAAGTACCTTAGAACTCTTTCTGCAGCAAACCAATGTCCCTCACAAGGCTTTTGCATAAACCTGGAGAGGATTCCAACAACAAATGAAATGTTTAGTCTGGTAGTAGTTAGGTAGTTAAGACTTCCTACAAGCTGTCTATACTTTGTTGCATCCTCAAATTCTTTTCCTTCAATGGATGTGAGCTTTAAGTTTTGTTCCATTGGAGTCGTAAGAGGGTTGTATTATGTCAGGCCAAACCTATTCAACGGATCTCAAATGTACTTCTTTTGAGAAAGAAATATGGACTTCGGACATTGAGTTACTTCAATACCAAGATAGTAATGAACATAGCCCAAATCAGTCATTTCAAAACCTTTCCCCAATTCCTTCTTTATGGATGCAATGTAGCTTTCATTATTCCCTATCATCAAAAGATCATCTACATATACCACAAGATATACAACTATTTTGCCAACTTTCTTGACAAATAAAGTTGCATCATCAAGATCATAATGTTTGAAATTAAGTTTTAGGAGATGCTCAGTTAGTTTTTCATACCAGGCTCGCGGTGCTTGTTTAAGGCCATACAAGGATTCCACAAGTTTTCATACTTTATGTTCATGTCCTTTCACAGCAAATCCTTCAGGCTGGGACATAAAAACATTCTCTTTTAGATCTCCATTCAAGAAAGCAGTTTTTACATCCATTTGATGGACTTTCCAACTATTCTGAGCTGCTAGAGCAAAGAGTGTCTAGATGGTAGCCCATTTTGTTGTGGGGGAAAAGTCTCCTCATAAGCGACCCCTTCCTTCTATGCAAAACCTTTTGCCACAAGCCTAGCTTTGTGCTTGTCAAGTGAGCCATCTTTTTTATACTTGTTCTTGTAGACCCACTTGTAGCCAATTGGTTTGGTTCCTAATGGAGGATCAACCAGCTTCCAAGTGCCATTCTTTATCAGGGAATCATACTCCTTTTGCATCACTTCTTTCCATTCATCATGAGAAGCAGATTCTTTGAAGGAAGTTGGTTCAAAACCTGTAGACAAATTCAATTCACAATCATAAGAAACATCCATATCAATAGGTGAATTAGAGTCATCTACATCACCTCCATTTTCCCGGTTTGAATTTCTAGTTCCTGTCTTTCCAACCTCATCAGGATGAACACTTTCAAGTGTCTTTGTCAGCCACTTTGGGGGACCTTTCTCAGATGGTCCAGGCTGCTCCATTGATTGAGTTGGGACTGAATCAAGATTGAGTCTCCCAATTCTATCAATCACATCACTTAAAGTATCATCCGTTGTTGGAGTTTCATGTGGGGGAGAGAGTTCTTTAGAAGAAGATTCCACATGTTGATCTAGTATAGGAATCCCCCATTCAAGATGTGGAATCTGATTATCAAATTCTTGAAATGATTTTGCATTTGTGAATCTATCCAAGCGATCAAGTTGCCGCTCAACAACATTGTCAGTTTTGGATGATTCAAGAAAGATTACATCTCTAGATATAACAAACTTTTTATTGACTTCATCATAGAGACAGTATGCTTTGGAGGTGTTTGAATACCCCAGGAAGATACACTTACGACTTCTTGCACCAAGTTTGTTTTTATGTACCTTTGGTATCAAGGCATAACAGGTGGAACCAAAGACCCTGAGATGCTTTACCGAAGGAATGTGCCCATGCCACATTTCATATGGAGTCTTGTTTCTAATAGCATTAGATGGACATCTATTCTTTATATATATAGCACATAGAATTGCATCAGCCCAAAACATCAACTTTACATTTTTGAAAAACATCATGGAGCGCACCATATTTAAGATTGTCCTATTCATTCTGTCAGTTACACCGTTCTGTTGGGGATTATAAGGCACAGTTGTTTGATGTTTGATCCCATGTTAGCAAAGATAGTTTTCAAATTCATTTGAAGTGTATTCTTTTCCATTATCAATGTGAATAGAGCCAATATGAGATTGTGCATCATTTTCAATCCATGTATGAAAGTTCTTGAATGTTTGAAAAGCATCAGATTTGTTCTTCAATAAATAAATCCAACACATTCTGGTGTAGTCATCAATAAATGTCATCATATATTTATTTCCATTTGCTGGAGGAACATGCATTGGAACACATAAATATGAATGAATGATTTCTATGTGCTCTTGAATGTGAATCATGAAAAGATTGTTTGTTATGCTTTCCTAGAATGCAAGCATCACACTGCTTAAGTTTCCTAGGAATTGTAGGAAAACCAGCAACACCATTTTTCTTCAACAAGCGGAGGCTGTCATAGTTCAAATGTCCAAATATAGCATGCCATAATAAACTTGATGGAAGTGTACCTTCTTCATGATGAGAATTGTATAAGAAATGTTGTGCACGAGCTAGGTACCTTGCAGCCTGAGAATCCTTTCTTCTTATATTCCCCTCATGACAAGTGAGTGGTCAGATGCTTTTCTCACCTCAAGATTGCCATCAAACATATGAATGGAGTGACCTTGCTGGCAGATGTGGACCAAGGACAACAAGTTTCTCTTCAGTTGTGGGAGATATAGAACATGATGCAGAAGAAAGTCTGGAAGACCAGGCAATTTGAGCCTGATTGTGCCAAGCCCTGATGACTTGATTTTTTATTGGTCTGCAAAGTATATTGCTCCATCAACATTGTTAGTAAGTTCTTCAAAAAAATATTTTCTATGAATCATGTGGCAAGTTGCTCCTGAATCAAGTAACCAATCATTTTTCCAAGAAGCAAGTGAAGCATTAAATAAATCTTCATTTACTCTGATATTACATTGTGCCACAACATAATGAACGGATTCAGGTGCTTTACCTTTGTCCGCGTCATTAGTTTTACCTTTCTTTTGGTTTCTTTGCTGCTCAATTTTGTCCCATGGTAACTTGCATGTAGAGGTGTCATGTGATCCATTTCTTTTGCAACGTATGCAGTGCAAATATGACTTTTCTCCTTGAAAGTTTCTGCCCCCCTGCCTCTGAAATATCTTCCTCTTCCTCTTCGACCACTTCTTCCTCTAGAAGAATCTTGGGCAAGATTCTTTTCTTTATGAGCAAGGCACACAGCCTCCTAAGAAGATTCAGGGGTTGTCTTCTTTCCAAAATCTTTCTCTCTTTCAGCAATTTTTTTCACAAGGGAGTCAAAGGTAATATCTTTGAGATTTCCATTTGCTTGCAATGACTCAAGATAATTGGAGTAAGTAGGATAAAGTGCCTTGAGAAAATCAATAAGAGGAATATCCAATTCAACCTTAGTGGCTTTGATATCATGCATTATAGATTTTACTCCGGATGCAAGAGCAAGAGGATCATTATTTTTTAATTCAAGAGTGAAGAGTTTAATCATGAGTTGAACAACTTCAAGTGCAGAATGTGACTCATAGAGTTATTTCAGCTTTTGTAAGGCTTCAAAAGCAGTTGAAAATGGCGAAATATGGTGACTCACCTCTTCACTTACAGATGTTGCAATTAATGCATAAGCTTTGTTGTTCTTATTTTCCCAAATGGCGAGCTCTTTGTTTGAGGTAGGCTGTTCTGGCTCTTTGTCTCCGTCTCCAACACACACTCCTTTCTAGAACTCATTGAAAATGAGGGTGTGTTTTATCATTCGGGACCACTCAGGATAGTTCTCCTTGCCAGTAAGAACTATTCCCACAATAGATATGATTGAATGCATACTGTAAAAAAAGAAAGTTCTGCTGGCAAAAAAAAAAATCTGTGTACTATAAAAAATACTTCTGCTGGGAAAATGTGCTTCAAAATAATGCAGCCTTATCCTTCCTTCTTGATTTAATATACAAAGATCAAAAATATATTCTATGCATATAGAATATCACCATTTTTTTTTGTATTACAATATGGTTGCAATTCAAGAGAAACAATATCAACTGCTCAAAAGCGAAAGAACACCTATCATGACTTGAATTCTAATGTAAATCGGAATTTGCCAAAAAATACTTGGACAGATTCTTTTATCATAAGTGAGTGGTTAGATGCATGAAAGCTCAAATCATATGCTTTATGCTTTGATACCATTTACACCATGACATCGCACTGATACAACTGCTTCCACCACCGTTGTCGTCGCCACTAGCACCATCTCGGGCAATATATATTATCACGCTCTTCACTGCACATAGTTATAGTTAAGTGCGTTGATCACGCTCTATTATCACGGTAGTCTCTCGCAATGGACTCGTTTCATGTTGTTCCCATAGGATGTGCTCTCAGAAGGTGCAGTATCAAGGTAGAAAGGAAAAATCAAAATCCCGAAGTAACATAAATTGTTGCAGATGCAACACCGAAACACCTATGCCAGAGAATGGATTGCTTGAATTTTTCCTTGATAAGCTTAAAAAAAAGATACTTATGGCGTATTTGCTAAGCCTATGGATCCCAACAAGCTCCCAGATTACCATGAAATCATACAAAACCCAATGGATTTTGGTACAATATGGAAGAAGCTTTCAAAAGGAGCATATGTGTCTTTTGAACAGTTTGAGAAGGACATCCTTTTGATTACTACCAATGCAATGCACTATAATGCATCAAATACCATCTATTACAAACAGGCTCACGCAATACAGGAGCTAGCAAGAAAAAAAATTTAGGACAAGAACACGCCTGGACTGTGGCCACCGAATCCCAACGGAACCCTTACCCCATGATACAAATCTCAACCCTAAAGTGTTGAAGACAGGGCTGCAATGTGGTGTTGAGAAATCTAGAAAAAAAAGGTCTATGAAAAGGTAGACACTATAACTGTGCTCGTCCAGCGATATTCACCCAACAGAATGATTTGGAGGGCGGACTATTCACTGCAAGAACAAAATGTATATTGTGCATGGAGCAGGTTTTAGGCAACTGACACCATCAACAACGTACCACAACGTTTACCATGGCAGTGAATTATATGGGAAATGAGCAACGTATTATATGTCAGAGTAGAGCAGAGGAGCAGCGCTTTTATATGCAGGTGAATATGAATATGAATAAAAGACAGAGAGTAGTGTTTTGTATGCAAGGCAGAACATAGGCAGAATAAGGAGTTACAAAGCATAGGGAGGCAAAAAACGGCGTTAGCTTTGATACCATGTCAGACCAGGCAGTAACTCCTCAAAAACAATTCATTGATATTCATATAGGTTGGTCTTTATTATATACAATAGGGAGAGACTGTTCATTTCATCTCCCAATGACTATTCATATTCTCTATTATTTATTTACATCAATTTCAGTTATTCACCCAATCCTGATGATTAGGTGTCAACATTTACCAATATTAACCTCTAATAATTATGGGAGGAGGTTGCGTCTTTTGTAAACCTTCATACATGCATAAAACATAGAACAATTTCTTTGGAAACTAAAATAATAACTCAAAAGAAAAATCCTTCATAATAGAAGCGAAAGGAAACAAAATATTATTTGGACTTTGGGATTGGAAAGACATTCTCCTAAGAAAGAAAAAAGGGTTTCTTCCTCTAGAAATGCTATTTCCTTCTCAAGTAATAAGAGTCAAACAATAGTGTCGTAAACCATTCATCATACTGACTTGTAGCATATTTACATTACACACAAACAAGGGGAAAATGAGAGAAGAAATTGCAACCCAACACCAAAATTTAAGATCAGGTCATAGTCTTAGAATTTACCTTGTATCCATCGATAATTGTTAACTGAGTACGCCTGGAAGCAGTAAGGGTTCTTTTGTTGCAGAGCTAACCCTCTTGCTAAGAAAAAAGGCAAATGAGACGGAGCAATGTTGAGCGAGAGGGAGATAGTTACCTCCATAAGGATAAAGAAAGGGAGGTCAGTGCTATTTTTCCCATGAGTTATCCCGATCTTGTTGTTCCATTTGTATATATTCTATTTTCGAGTCCAGACTCTTCACTTGTGTTTTGTTAATCTAGATTATAGTTTGGTTTCCCAAAACCCTATCTGACTTGTGTGCTCGTCCTGGTGTGCAAAATCACCTATGTGCTCCACCTCACATTTTACAATGGCCCCTGTGGATAGAATAGAGCTTCCAGGAGGTGAAATTATTGAGGCTTATGAGGAGTACTTCGCTTTTTTCCAGGAAGCATATGGTGAAATTTTATTTTGAGCTTTTAGGGCCATAATGAGGATGCAATGAATGGTTTTTCCTCCACCTTCATTGGCTGTAAAGTCAAATTTGGAGATGTTGAGATGCTGGTTGATGAAAACTTCATTGTTGAGGAAACAAGCCTTTCCAAAAAAGGTGAAAATTAGTGGAAGAACTTCTTGGTACATGGCATTTCCTGGCAAGAATTTATGGTCTTGAAGCATGCTACTTATAACATAAAAGGTATGATTGTTCACTTCCTCAAAAATAAATTGAAGGATTTACTTTACTTCATTAATCATTTCATTACCTATGAGGATAGATATGGACTTGTCTTTCTGTATCATACACATATGTTGACGGTATTTCTTGGTTTTAGGTTGAACCTTCCATTCTATTTGTACAAAAGCCTTTCGAAAATGGCTAAGTTTTAAGAAAGAGACTGAAAAAACTTAGAGTGTAGCTTGTTCCACCATGAATTAATATGTATTCTTATTAAACACCATTTGAATAAGTCCAAGGACTCCTGGGATTCATTCCTTCATTAGAATTGTGTTGAAAACCCTCATGCCAGTGATAGAGAATTAATCCCTCCTAGAGTTTCACATAATTCTTGAGAACCTACTCCAAAACCCTCTTTGTCTCATAACAGTGATAATTTGGGTCTTGATAACCTTTGTCATTGAGATGAATCAAATTTATGTGAGGAAACAATGGGTAAAACCCCCAAATTGGTGCCTACTTACGTAACCCATATCATGGAAAAGAAAGTAGGGTTTCAACATGTTGAGATGCAACTTGAGTTCAAGGATGATATTAAGCCAATTCTCTCATACCACATTGGCCATTTTCGACATGCACATAAGAAATAAAAGAGTCAATTGAGTTTGGACCTTCAATCTCTAATTAAAAGTAAATAAATGGCTCATAAAATAGCATATGCTCAATGAAATCGAGGTAGAAAGGTCCTTGTCAAAGATGTTTATGTTAATGTCGACTCTTCCGAGGAACCTATGTTAAAAAATAACAAACCCTAGTCTAGTTCCAACTCTAAATTTGTCGATTACAATGTTTAAGTTCAAGCCGGTGATAATAACTATGACAATTGCTGCCAATACAAGGTTGATTCTAAAAGATGTGTGAAAAGCATGTACTGACAATAAATATACTTAGTTATGGTTCCTTGCCTTGAGCACAAGATCCACTAGTTCCATGTAACACCACCTCCCCACATTTACCTTATTTCGCAAGCCCTCTAGGTAAATGTGAAGTAGAGCACCACTGTGAAATGACCTAACCTCCAAGATTCAGTTATGGAAGTGGTGACGACAATTACCAACTCCCACATATTCCTCGAGTCTTACAAGACACTCATTGGCCAAAGAACCACCCTAATTGACCAAACCCTAAGATGAATCTATTTTCTCTGACCTAACACCCCAACCGCATGCACAAGCCTACAAGGGTGCAGTTATGACCCTCAAACTACATGCAAAACACTGCCTCCATGCAGTTGCCACCCAAATCCTCTAGTTCAGAGGGTGTGATATCGAGATATAAGCCACTTTTCTAGGCTAGCCTCTAGACCGCTGCATGTAACTTCTTAGAATGATAAGTGACGTAATGATAAAGTTATTCACACAAAAATTGAAAATAACTTGACCTAACCAAGCCTAAACATGATAGTCATTTCGTTAAACATATGGTGAATATGTGAGTTACAGGTCATGAATGCATGTATGATCTTAAGAGTTTCAACCTCATCTGAGAATCACCAAGAAGGTCTAATTCCTTCTCTTAGTAGCTGCAATAACACTTGTTACTCCATGCATTCATCAACCATTCATATAGTTATCAAATCCTGAACAAGTCATAGCTAGAGCACTTGAAAAATCCACGCTTATAACGAACATATAACTAGATTATTAACCATGACAAAACAACCATAAAATCATCTTAATAACAAGTACAAGTGCTCATAGATTACAATAGTAAAATAACACTTATTAACTTGTGCAAAATCCAACCAAGTCAGGGCCTTCCATGTACCAACTGACCATAGATTGTGCTAAACCAAATCTTCTTTTAGACAATCACTCACGTGGCATATTCCAAGCATGAATGTGGGATATCATGGGATAAACCAAGACATAAAAAACCAAGGGAATCCAAAGGTTAAGCAATCACCACCGTTAAACTATCAAAATATCTCCAAAACCGGTCAAGAGATCACTAACCAAAAAAAGCTTTGATGCCTCAGAATTCCTTCACCATCCCTTGAGTAATTTTTTTGTATCCACCCAATTATTCAGGGCTTCCTGGAGAAAACGATCTCCACCCCCAACCCTTGGGAATTTTCCTAAGACCAATTCATCGAGTTCCAAAACCTTCCTGCAATCCAAATCTCAACCAAGAAATAAATCCCATCACAACATGGAAATCTAGGAAATGGCAAGGCAAGGTTGAAACCAATGTCAAACCAAGCAAAACCCGTGTCAATTACAACAAATAAACCAAATGAAAAAATGTATGTACCATGCATTCACACCTCGGCTAGAAAATCACACAAGCAACCTATTACTAGCAAAATACTCCTACTGAATATGCTTGATCCAACCTTCCTTGCTTATCCTTCTCCTTTCTTTGTTTTACTTGTCCTTCCTTTGCCTTCCTTTCTCCAACATTAGAGTGCTCTAAGTGTGCAATAGTATGAGAAAATGAGAGAATACAATAGAGCTCTAAAAATGAATTGACAAACACTATGAATTGATCCCCAAAAGCCATTTTATCATTGAGGCCTCTATTTTCTTCATTTTCCTTCTAATTTCTCTCATGAAAATATGTGTCTCTTCACCTTCCTTTTCTCCTATTTTCCTTTATTTTCATAAATAAATTCCAATTAATGACTCTTTTTTTTTCCAATGCCTTTGCCAATTTCCTTAGCCATTAATAAATCGAAAGTGATTCCCATTATAGTGTTTTTCTCAACATTCAACTTGGAATATGAGTCCCATGACATTGTCTTATTTTTCCTTTATCAACCTTTATTACATGAAAAATTATCCTAGGGTTGTTACACTCCAATAATAAAACAACAAACTCAATAGGTTGAACCAACTTAGGGCCAATCAAAGTGATAAGACAACTTCTGGATTAGAGGAAAAATCGTGGTCTTCGGAAACAAGATAATTATTAAGTATGCTAATGTTAAAGTTGTAATTATATCATATTCTCAAAGTCAAAACTCTGCTAAATAAGATGTTGTCAATTGCCTATTTTCAAACCTGAAGATTGTCAAGGTATGCTTAGATATTTGATTTAGTTTATTAGTTTTAAGGAAACTACAAAATCTTATATTTTGTAGCCACCTTATTTTGAGAATGTCAACTATTAATTTCCATTTCTTTGGTTTGCAATAGGCATCCCTAGTATTTCAGAAGTTACTGCTGGTTATGACGACACAGGCTATTGTGAATATGGCTCAACTATTTTGAGTCAACTTTGCATATCGTGTTAATTTTTTATGTCATTTTCTTTTAAAAAAATTATGATTCAACCCCAAGTGGCCATGATAGTTAAATTATTTTTTTTTTAAAGGGAGGGGCTAGTTCCCAAGAGAAGCGGAATGGGGCCCTCTTTTATTACATTTATATTTTGTCAGACGCGCTGACAACCATCACATCATACATTACATTCGCAATGGATCACATCGAACGTTCACCATGGAACCAGCATACAGCGGCAACAGCGGCAGCAGGGGGATTCGAACGCGGTCGGGGAGCGAGACAGCCGACAGCCCTGACCGACAGATCCTACTTTCTAGGAAACTATTTTTATTTCTAAGATTTAGTTTGTACATCGAAGAATCATTAACATATAAATAGAGTCTCGACTATTGAGAGAAGAGGAGGACACATGGTAATTAAACTTTGGTGACTGTGGAACCTTATAAATATTTGGTTATTGTAAGTCTTGATTTTGTTCTAATGATTTTTGACTAATCAAAACTTGATCACATTTCTTATCCATAGTTACTAATGAATCATTTTTGGATTTTTAGACTGTGTTTTGGGAAATTATGAAGGTTTAACACTTTTATTTTCCTACCATGATTTGGAATTAAAACAAAAAATTATTTACATATTTCTTATAGTATTGATTATGTTTTAAATTTGTTTGATTATACCAATCTTTGAACACTGTTGTTTTAAAAAATAATCTCGATTTCTACATTAGGCATATCTGAATTCTTAGAACGCCTTTTGGGGAATTCAAGTTATTCAAGTATATGGTTTGTATTTAAATGATATTAATACTTTGATTTTTAACAATTTATGTGTTTCATATAATATTTTATTTCTTACGTGTTGAACGATTTCAAGCTTTTAGGTTGTGAAAGATCCATTTTCAAAAGGAATTGTTAGAGTCATTTGATGTTCCTCGTGCGAGATAGTTTAAATAATTAGATAGGCATTGATTAATGATGTGAAATATGAAAGACAAATTCGGACTTCTTTGCATTCATTTAAAATATAAGGAAATTATATTATTGTAATTTTTCCTTTTATGAAAAATTGCATTAAGAATTAATTACATTCAAACTATAATTTAGACTACTTTATATACGAAATATCTTACATTATAGAAACTTAATATAAATAATTCTTTTATATTATTTTTCCAATTACATAAGTTTCTAGTTACTTTCCTTTGTATTATGCGTAAATTATTTTTTATATAATTTGTGTATAATATTATTTATTGTACTTCAATATCATATTTTAGTAGCATGACTACTAACTCTATTATTGTACCTTATTAGACTAGTTCAGTTAATATGTAATTTAGATACATTAATACAAAATATTAACTATTAGTCCATGTACATATAACTTTAGGATTACATTAGGATTTTCACATTTTATTTTATTTTAGAGAAGAAGTGATTCACAGGCTAATAGAGCCTCTAAACCAATTGGGGTTAGTTATTTAAACGACTTAGGTTATTTGAAGAAAAGAACTTCAGTTCAAGATGCATCTCTTTATTGACATATGGTCCAAAAGGCTTATCCACAAGTATGTACATTCATAAAATTTCACTCCACAAAAACATGCTTATAAAAAATTATTCTAATAATTTATAAAGTTTTATTAATATAAATTTAATTGAAATCATAGCTATAATTAGATATATTATGTATAAGAAAAATTTAAAGAACATAAAAGTTCATTGTTTCTTAAAGTTGCTTCTAACTCTACCCAAAAACCCTACTTTAGGCTCATGGGGGATGACATAACAATTCTCTGTCTTGGGTACACCATTCGGGGGTGGCATAAGGATGCTCAGACTTGGGTACACCATTCGGGGGTGGCATAAGGATGCTCAGACTTGGGTACACCATTGGGGGATAGAACAAAGATAATATTAAAAATATTTATTACTTCAAAATTTAAGAAGAAATTGCAGGTGATAAAAAGTTATAGGGAAACAAGAAACTAAGAGATTATAAGGAGTTAATCAATCCCAATCTAAAATTCAAAAATATCTATTTCATCAATGTTAAAAGAAAATGAACATTGTTAAAATAAGAACAAATTCTCATGGCCTTTATAGTGAAATTAAGCATTTGTAAAGTCCCAAAACACCATGGGACTAAAGAGTCTCTCACCCATGCCATAGTAAATGGGTTGAAGATGAAAAATACTTTCTCTTAGATTGCTCATCTTATACTCACATTCTATATAATTTTCATAATATTTTTCACACTACGAACCTTGTTGACCTTTCAAGTAATCAAAACTATGTAATCTTGCAATTATTCTCTTAAAGCTTTTAAAGAATAAAATAAAAGTTAAAAATTCTAAATAATCTCTTATTTTTAAAAGATTTGATAAACCATATCTATATTAGTGGACATTAATCATCATCAACAATATATAATTATTTATATTAATATAACATGGTTTGTTAGGAGCACTCTAAATAATAGGAGGATGGGGTTCTGGGCTCTAATGTGGCCGCAGGCGGGAAGGTGGCGAGCGCGTCTCCCTGCACCTGCATAGAGACAGAACTTAAATTACATCACAGATTATTTGGGTAAATGTGATAACTGTTACCCTGTTTCCTCGACCGGTCGACATCCGTCTCACCATCCTCGGTCAATTAACTCCATTCCTGACGATTTTGGCGGCGGTTTCCGTTAATGGAAGCGATGGATTATGAAGAAGAGGCGCTCGATTATTGCCAAGATCCTTATGAAGGACTATCCATCTTTAGTGCTCATGGTACTAACCCTAGCATAGGCGGATCTGCACCTACTCATCCAGCTTTCTCGCCGACTGTTGTGCTCCCTGGATCTACTGCATCGCCGCTGCGTATAGGATCTCTCTCCTTGGAGACCTTAGGTCTTGACTACCCCCCGCTTTCACCTGGTACGCTCAATCTCCTCTCTGCTATTACGCCACCCTCCCCTAATTTCGATCGACTCCCCTCCCTTAACCCTGTGCTCCCCCACAGATCACCCCATCCAGTGTCGGCAAACCCTAATTCTCTCCCTTCAGGATGCTTCGACTCCCCGGTCATAAACCCTAAATCGACGACTCCCTAAAAGGATGCGGGATCAGATCCATTGACGGAGCACCCATCGGCGCCGAGAACAGGAAAGCGAAAGGTTAAGTGCATGAAGAAGTCCGCAAAGGATCTTACCATCACTTTTGGTGAAGATATCCCAATGGGCGAGGTCGTGGATAAGGCCAACAGAGTACTTGTCGGACATGTGCGAGGGAGGGCTTACTCAGCAACCAGGCTCACAAATTGGGTACAAGAGATATGGGGTGGCATTCTTCAGGAGCTCCCGGAGGTACAGAGCCTGGCTCGGGGCTGGTTTGCTCTACATTTTTCGAAAGCTGAATACACTGACCTAATCCTGGCCAAATATTGGCACATAGAGATGGCACCGGTCCTCCTCAAGCGCTGGTCACCATTATTCGATCCAGAGCGAGAACAAATTGGAGCAGGACCTATTTGGGTACGATTACCTGGTCTACCACTACAATTCTGGTCTGAAGCGGTGTTTATTAGGATTGGCAATGCCCTTGGAACATATTTGGAATATGATAAGACTTATGTTCAGACAAAAAATCAGGCGCTGGCAAGAATACTGGTTCACTTGGACACAAGGGAGGGCTTAGAAGAGAAGATCACCCTGAAATGGAGGCATTACACCAGGATTCAGATCTTGGATTATGAGGGGGTACCATTTCGTTGTAGAAGGTGTCACAAGGTTGGGCATGTATTCAAAGAATGCCCTCTGCTCACGAAAACAGCGGACTCCCTAGGCTCGCCTTCGTCTCTAAAAGGAAATGCTCCAGTGTCGGCATCCCAAGCCCCGGGTTCGGCATCACGTATGAGTACACCGGCACCAAATAATTTCAACTTGGGTGGATCGTTGAAGGAGGCAGAAGAAGCAAACAGGGTGCCCTCGCCCCCTTTGACTCGAGCTAGGGCAGCAGTAGTTGCGGAGGTGGCATGAAAATCGAGTACTACTACTGCCTCCCCTCTAATTTCACCTTCATTAACACTTTGCATTGATGGACCTTTGGATGTTTGTGCACAGCTAGTTACTTGTGCAATCTCCCCCCCGCCCATCATTACACCATCCTCACCTACTGTCCATTCCTATCCACTCCCAACATAGGTCGTGGCCTCGTCCTATCATATATTATCCCACCCCTACAACCTTCGGTCCAGGCCCTTATCTGGCACCAACCCACATACTGGTTTGGGAATGGTCTACCCTGGTCCCCTTGCTCTTTCAGCCCAGGGGCGTAAATCTAACCTATCCAAAGCTATTTTGAAAGCTGGAGCTGAGGTAGTAACAGGAAAGCAATCCACCATGGAAGGGGTCCTTAGAGCACTGAAAACCCCAGAGGGGGTTCCGCCATGAAATGCCTATCCTTTAATTGCAGAGGTATGGCTAGTACCTCCAAAAAGCTAGCCATGTGGAGGCTGGTTGAAAATGAACTAATTGATATCCTTTTGCTGCAAGAGACTTTGGGAAATGATGAATCCATTGAGCATACCTTCGCTACCCTGCGACCTGGATGGCATCACCATGCGCTAGATGCCATAGGGAGGGCTGGGGGCTTAGCCATCGGTTACAATCCTTGGGCCATAAATGTATCTGCCACTTGGGAGGGAGTGGGTTTCATAGGCATGGATTTCTTCTCAGTCGAGCTAGGGGAGACCTTGAGGATTATCAATGTATATGGCCCCTGCTAGAGAAGAGAGGAATTATGGCAGAATTTTCTTGGATTAAGCATGACTTCTATAGATTAGATTACCATTGGGGGCGGTCTTAATTTCTCAAAGGGATATGGGGAATCCTAGGGATCACAAGCACAAGTTGACCCCTTGTCCAATTCCTTTAAAGATATTCTGGAACAACACCTACTCGCTGATATCCCCATGAATAAGCCGATGCCTACCTGGAGGAATCGGAGGGTAGGGGAGGTGCCCTGGCTAGGAGACTTGACAGATTCATGATCAAAATCCCCCTTCTCCAGAGACTAACCAGATACAGACAATGGGTCAGGGCAGGGGGTAAATCCAACCATTCTCCTATCTATTTAGAGATTCTGGGACCTGAAGCCAAGCCAAGGGCTCCCTTTAAATTCAATCATGTCTGGCTTCAAGATGAGGAGTATACTAATATGATCAAGGACTATTGGGTGTCCCACCCTATATCTAATCATAGACTGGCAACGGAGGGTTTCTGCCATAATCTCTCTCAGCTTAAACATCTAACCATGGCTTGGGCAAAGGAGAAGAAGGCTAAGGATGATCAGAAGATTTTGGACATTGAAGCTGAGTTGGAAATGCTGATGGATGATAGGAATCTTGGCTTTTCCTCAGCAAAAGAAAAGAGCAAACTGATTGAGCTTGAGCAGCAGAAAGACAAGATCCTTAAGGAAAGGGAGGAAGCATGGAGATTGAAGAGCAAGGCCATATGGTTAAAGGCAGGAGATGACAATACCAAATTTTTCCAGAATTATGCCAAAGGAAGGAAGGTCACTAACACGATCGAGAAACTGCCCCTTCCAAATGGAGAACTGGCAGACAACTTCCAAAAACTCTCCAGACTGGGCACACCTCATTTTTGGAGTCTGTTCAAAGCACCCCATGATGTCAAATTCGCAGATATCATTCATGTGGCTGGACTTTTCCCTCGTTTTGTAGGTGAGGAAGATGCAAATGAATTAACCTCGTTGGTTACCCTGGAGGAACTTGAGAGGGTTCTAAAGTGGTTCAAGAAGGATAAAAGCTTAGGACCCAACGGGTGGGCTATTGAATTCTATTTGGCTTTCTATGATCTATTGGCCTTGGATCTCCTTCAGGTTGTGGAGGAATGTCGTTCATCTGGTAGGCTATTCAATGCTATCAATTCCACCTTCATAGCCCTCATTCCTAAGACTGATTCCCCTGTCTCTTTTGATGATTTCCGTCCCATCTCCCTCTGCAATTGCCTCTATAAGATTATTTCGAAAATCATTGCCAATCGTATCAGACCTATTCTTTCTCAACATATTCTCCCTAAACAATTTGCTTTTCTTGAAGATCGCCAGATTCATGAAGCGATTGGCACTGCTCAAGAGGCCATTCATTCTATCCGAGCCCGCCATCTTAAAGGTATCATTCTCAAAATTGACTTAGCCAAGGCCTTTGATCGGGTGGACTGGACTTATATCAAAATGTTGCTTATTCACCTAGGCTTTCCCCTCTCATTTACCAATTGGATAATGGCTTGCATATCAACCCCCTCCTACAGTCTACTCATTAATGGATCTGCCTCTCCTTTTTTCCATGCTGAAAGGGGTCTTAGGCAGGGATGCCCTCTCTCACCGCTCCTCTTTCTACTTGTTATGGAATGTCTGAGCAGACTCATCTATCATGAAAAGCAGAATGGCAGATTATCAGGCTTGAAGATTACTGATCAATGTTACTTAACACATCTCCTATTTGTAGATGATGTCATCATATTTTTGGACAGGAGTGTACTGGATATGACCACCTTTGATAAGATCCTTGCCTCTTTCTACAGAGCGACTGGTATGATGGCAAACCACTCAAAATCAACTATTTCCCAGGCTTACACTTCTGCTCAAGAATCCAATCTAGCCTCGCATCGTTTCCCTTATAACCCTCGACCTCTGGATCAGGGTTTCAAATATTTGGGTTATTGGATCAAGCCGTTGGGACACAAGATCGCGGATTGGACCTGGCTGATCTCAAAATTAGAGAAAAGGATCTCGCACTGGAGCCATCACTTTCTATCCAGAGCAGGAAGGCTAGTTCTCATTAAATCAGTATTGGAGGCCACACCCGTATTCTGGATGGCTTTAGCATGGATACCTAGAGGTATACTTGCCTGCATCAAGCAAATATGTTGTAGATACCTCTGGAATGGAGGACAGGACAAGCGAGTTTTTGCATGGATCAGCTGGGACAACATTGCTATGCCTAAGAAGTGGGGAGGTTGGGGCCTAAAGGATCTAACATACTTTGCACACGTTTTGGCTACGAAAATGGGATGGACTTTTCTTACTAAGCAAAACCTCTGGACATCTATATCATACCACAAATACATATGGCCCTTACAACTCATGGATTGGATCCAACTACCTGGCTGGAATAGAACAGGTATATCATCAGTATGGAAAGCTCTGTTGTACTCGCTCCCCCTCATCCGTAGCCATCTTACATGGAGAATAAATGATGGATCCAGGGCACGCATCGGAATGGATCCATGGATAGGAGGAGGAGGGAGGTGCTATCTCCCACAAGAGCTTACTCATTTACTCGATCAACAGAATATTAGAGTAATAGCTCACAGGTACCCTTCCTTGGTGGAAGATCATCTGGCAATTAAATACCCCACCCCGGACTAAACGTTTCTTCTGGTGCTTACTCTGGAACAAGGCTTCTACTGGGGAATCGCTTATGCGCAGGTCTGTGCATGGTCCCACCTGGTGCATACTCTACAAACAACAGTCCGAATCGACCACTCATCTTTTTCTTACATGTGGAACCACAAAACAGATATGGAAGGATGTGGCTGAGGAGATCGGTTTCATGGGTGCATGGGAGGGTGAAAACATCACAGCTGCTTGGGAGGCTTGGAATCGAGCACACTCTGGAACAAACCGCACATGCCTTCCTCTCATCATTTGCTGGGCAATTTGGCTGGCTAGGAACAAAATGATCTTCAAAAATGGCTCGATTTAATGGCAATCTGTTACTGCCAAAATCGTTGCAGCATATCATGAATTTCCAAAATATACCCCTCCTCGCACTCACAGACCAGTTGCCCCGGATCCCATAGATCACTCCATACCATGGGCTTTTTTCGATGGTGCTGCTCAACAGCACGGATGTGGGGGGGGTTTTATACTATTTTTATCAGATCATCATCATTACAAAGTCAAGATGGGCTTAGGCATAGGATCAAACAATTTTTCTGAGCTCATCACTATTAGACATCTCATGCATTTTGCATTAAATCATGATTGCAAAGACTTACAGATAAATGGGGACCCAAATATTATCATCCACTGGATCAATCTGAAATCTAGATGCCACGCACACACACTCTTAAATATTTTGGATGAAGTTATGCACCTCAAATCACAATTTAATAACATCATTGTTCATCATATCTACAGGTAGCATAATCACAGTGTTGACGAATTATCCAAGGAAGCTGTTATCTCAAAATCAGACCCTAATAGGCTGCTGATCAGGTAGACCTTAAGTAACTATTTCAAACCTACTTTTGGTTGAGGCTTAGCCTCCTCAACCTGAGAGGGCTCTCTCACAAGATAAAAGATTTTGATAAAGATTCTGATAGTGAATTGGATGGCTAACTCTATGAAACAAATGGAGAAATTTAAGTGGTGGAAATGCAATTAGAGAATATCCATTGGGCTTGTGGAGTCAAAATCGTTTTAGTATAACAATGATATCAACCTTACATAGAAGTCAGGGCATCCAAAATTCAACACAGTTAGAACACACCAAAAACATATAGGACAACACAGTTTATAAATGTATGAAGGAAATTAGAGCACAATCAGTGATTTCTAAGTAATCACACATTCATAGCACTGCAAATATTGAGAAAAGGACAACACAAGACATTCTGAACATTGAATTCTTTCTGATTCCTGAGAAGCAAATCCAAATACGGTATTACTAAAACAAAGTCTTTTACAAAGCACAGTATTCAAGTTTCTCTGAAATTTTCCAACCCCTTGTACATCAGATGTTCTGCTATATATAGAGCTCTTTACATAACTGAGATTCCTCCTCCATCATGAGGGGAACTCGAATTCTTCCTATTATGACACCTATTGACACTTTGAATTAAATATTAAATACAACTGACTGTAACTTGGCAGTTCTAGAGACCTAGTACAATTAGGAGAATAACTCCTCATCATGTTGGTAGTAGCATTTATTACAATTCAAACTCGTTTTCTGACAAGTGGCCTTCTTTAGTTTAGCTTTGGTGGAGGTTTAAAACTCTTTGCTGGACCTTAATGCCTCATCCTTTTACTACTTTTGGAAACTAGGAAACTGCCCCTGTTGTATCTCTTTAATAACACAAACATGTATTGGACTGCCATGTTTTTCATGCACTATAGATCTTTCCCATATACACGTGTGAAAATAAAACCTTTTTAATGCTACCTAAAAATATCATGAACAATACTAGCTGTGATCATTTTTTATAACAAATAGCTTATAGTTCATATATATTTTTCCCTTGCTTGTTTTATCCTTGCTGGATGCTTGCATTTTGTAAATGATCCTTTTCTGAAATTCCCTTTCAAAAATATTTCCCTTTAGTTACTCAAAATTGGTTACTCGAGTTCTAACATGCGACTACAGTAGTTTCATAGCGTGCTACGAAACTGCTATGCATTAGGCATCATCGTCAACAGTTTCGTAGCGCGCTATGAAACTGCTGTGTAATCACAAAAACATAGTTTTTATGCCAAAATTTGATTGTCTTGAGCTTTCTTTTCCTGAAATGTCTTTTTCATCTGCCCTGGAGTTGTTCAAAACTAAATGCACAAATACCATTCTTCAAGGAAAACTTCAAAAAGGTAGATTATCAAAATTTTGGACTTAGCCTTTATTGCTGTGTGATTTTCCTTAGCTAAGGAAGTCCTTCTCGCTGGCTTAGTTGTATCTTCAAATCCTCAATTTGCCTTTTCATGATTCTAATCCCAGCTCTCAGTCTTGTATTGACTTTTCTGATGTATTTGGCTTCCTTTATTGCAGGGACTGACCAGGTGTAGTATTGAGCATGACAGTCGACCACCACGGGTATTGAAATAGTTTTGTCTTCCCACAGAGCCTCCATTTTATTAAAATGAGCTTCCTTGATTGCATGTTTCCTTGAGGTTTTCTTTAGTTTGGCAATTTCAAGATTTGCTAATTCCAATTTCTTTTTTAACTCTTCAACACTACATTCCTCTTGAGAGATAGCTGCCTTACCTCTATTGTTTTTATGCAACTGAGATGATGTTTCTGATGAAGTCACCGGTCCTTCATGAGATTTTGCTACCTCCTCTATTTCACTTGCTTCTAGCACTTATACCTCCTTTGAACGCCTCGTCACAGGTCTTCTTGGCTTAAAGACAAACTTAGAAACTTGATCATCAAATTTGAGCTTTTTCGAGGCTTTGATCTTTTTGGTTTTGTTTTTACCTGATTCTATCAAGTCTGCTCAAACCAGAGGAGATTCTTCAATATCAATAGCTTGCAGCAAGTCATTCAGACTTCCCTTTGAAACCGGGCTTTCCTTAGTAACCACTGTCTTGCCTTTTTCTTTAGCTAACTGGCTCCTGGTTATTCTTCTCTGGACTGCTTCACCTGTAGATGGTTCATGTACACCCTCTTTGATCTGAGTTTTTTCTTTTTGTGACTGTTGGGGTGTGTCTTGGATTACCAGTGGTCTGGTGGGTTCCTTTACCTGTTTCCTAGCCATCGATTTTACAAATCTCCTGGATCTTGTTTTTGCACGATGACTAACTGCTGGTGGAGAACTCTTCGTAGCTTGAGGGCTGAGACCGGTTTCATTCTTGAAGCCAGACATGAACATGAACACGGACCATTCCCTATCTACTTTCTAGAGCTCATGCAAAACGATCAATTTGACTAAGCCGTGATGAAACAACGAGGTCTCACAGGCTTCCTTCTTTAACTGAACCTTGTCACACATTTTGCCTAGGCTACGAAACAAGTAGAAAGGAAAATCAAGCGATATCTTCCCAGTGAAATGGAGCAGAAGCTTGAAGTGATAAGAATATACCTTATGATACCTCCCTTCGCAGGTGAAGTACCTCTGTATGCAGGTAAGTAGGTTAGCATATGAATCTTTGACAAAACTTCTTGGTACTGACTTGTTTAAGTCTGAATCAATGAACTCCGGTTTTAGAAATTCCTTGTAGGGGGTCATATCAAACTTAAAATTTTTAAACCATCATTCCTGTCCTCTTGGAATCTCAGTGACTATGGATATAACCTCTGGAGAGATTTTCAATTCAAGCACCCCAACTTTCGAATTCAGTCCTGTGAAATTTAAGGCAAATTCCTTGGTGACTTGCATATGACCTCCTTGAAGTTTTTCGCAAAACCTCCAACAGCCAACCTATTTGAAAGCTTGTTCAACCTCATCGTTCTTTAGGATGACATCTAAACCCTGAGGTTCATTCCTCAGGCATCTGCCTGACCTATGCTCTTTTCTTTCTATAGACCCTCCATGAAATTCCAGCGGAATGAGAATTTGAAAGACTGGCACTGTCTCAATCTTCGATCACTGCCTCGCTTGATCACTGAATTCAAATTGAATTCTTGCCAATTTTCTGCTCATGCATGAACCCAAACATAGTTATGACTATGAATACTTG
Organism: Pinus tabuliformis; assembly: GCA_031772625.1. NCBI lineage: Eukaryota > Viridiplantae > Streptophyta > Pinopsida > Pinales > Pinaceae > Pinus > Pinus tabuliformis. Next base: position 403,202,575 of record CM062810.1, read on the forward strand.
GCTTCTTTTTGAAACTTGCAATCTGAGCATACCAAGACATTTAACGACCCTAATGATGAGGATAAGCGGTTGAATGTGATAGGCGAAGTGTATGGACTAACAAGTGATGATGTAAAGATAATTGATTTTTAATATATTTGACAGCTGGATGAGATTTGCTACGAATCTGCATGAATCCTCGATTTCGTAGCACAGCCAGTGTAAATTCTGGGTTTTGCGCTACGAAAACACCTAGACTGGGTTTTGCGCTACAAAAACTCCTAGACAGTTTCGTAGCGCATAAGAACCTTGAAACAAGCTTTGACATGTGGAGTTAATGTGAGATATGAGACCAATAATATACAAGAACAGAGAATTGACCCCTTTTGACATACCAACAAGACTCTTATTCAAAATCTTAGACTCTAAAACATCACGGAAAAACCAGACCAAGACTGACACCACTCTTTTGGAAAAAATTGATGCTCAGAATTTGAAATTCTTCTTAAGTGATAACAGAAGCCATGCACATTCCAGGAGGATAGTAGATAATCCATGAACAGAGGGGCATTTCATAGTACCAATACTACCACAGGCCTTACATAGACCAAATCTACCCCCAGGTGGATGACCATTGACTTTTTGAAGATGTGCCAAGTATATATGATGATGTAAAAAACTAGTTATTACTTGTGAACAACATCCTGCGAGGTGCAATTATATATTTTGTTTACTATACAAACATCCCGCGTGATCATATTTTTGATAGCTTGATACAACATCATCCTGTGTGATGATTTTTGTTTATTGACACAGACATGTACAGGAAGGATATATAGACTCTAAAGCCATGGAGGAAATTCGCATATGCTGAACAACATTTACTACGTGTAATTTTTCACCATATAATGAAAGATTACGATTCTTCCGATGGAAACAAAAAAGAGCACTCTAAATAATAAGATATAATGATATATACTTTATTTTAAATCTCGTAATTAATCTTCCTTTTATAACTATGAAATTAGATTTTAAAAGCTCATAAAATGAATTCATAAATTAATAACAATAATAAATAATATTGAATATTATATTATATTGTATTATCGTTTAACATAAAATAATTTTTATAACACAGTCAAATTTATCAAATTCATAATTTAATAAAAAATAATAGAATATGTTAAAGATATCTTAAATTACTTAAAATATGTGATATAATATTGCAGATTTATTGAATATCCTAAGTCTATATTTTAGAAATGTAATAACATTTTTTATTTTATTTCATAATTATAATAATAATAATGAATAATTTTTTTAATTGATTAATGATTAAGAATAATAATTTTGAGTCTATCAGGCATACAATAAATATTGAGGGGTATATTATTAAGGCACTTTATGATGTGAAGGTCATTGGTTCAAAACTTTATGGGCAAAAATCTAACCATGTCAAGGGATTTTGCAGCTGAGGTTGGGTGTAATCTTCAGATGATTTTGACTGCTTAGATGCCCTTTGTCGCATTTTACTCAATCCAAAGGTTAAGTTTGTAGTCATCTCAAGACTCACACAACTTAGCAAAAAAAAAATTAATAATCTCAAACTTAAAATAAACTAAAAGTTTGAGAAATGTTTCTCCCTGCATCCTTATGCGAGTGGAAACCTTTGGGTGATTTTGACTGCTTAGATGCCCTTTGTCGCATTGTCTCAAGCCAAAGTTTAAGTTTGTAGTCATCTCAGGACTCACACAGCTTAGCAAAAACAAAAATAATTAAAAAACTTAAACTTAAAATAAACTAAATATTTGAGAAATGTTTCTCCCTGCATCTTTATGCTAGTGGAAGAGACGACTCAAGTTATGAGGTATGGTGGTTTTAAGTCTCATACTTACTTTTCTAATTTTGTTGAATCATATTTTGGTTTTGAGTTCTACGGGTTTTAGAGTGGTTTTTTAGATGTGTATCATTCGTGAGGCTTTTGAGTTTGGCTTTATGACTTCTTCTAGTGGGAGGGGATTGTAATTTTGTGGTGTTGCATAGTGTGTTTGGTTCAGAGGTATCTTTATATTTTTAAACCGAGTTTTCTTGTTTTCTTCCATCATCCTCCATTTGTCTTTGGCCTTTGGTTGGCACATCATCTCTTTCTCCACTTTGGACCAGTCTTTGTCTTTTATCCTGTCCTGAGATTGTCTTTATGAGGCACTATGCCCTGGTAAAGAATGTGTATTCAAGGGGAAATGGTGGTAGAGGCCAACATGGCCATCCCAAGGCCTAAGCTAAAGTTCAAGATGCCACTATCGTGTTTAACTCATTCATGTCACCCCTCAAACATCAATCAGGAAATTAAATAGTCATAATCTCATGTTTTTAATGATCGCTAGACAATTTTTTATTCAGATATCATGGAGGAAGTTGTTAACTTGCTCCATGACCCTTACACACCAGGAGAAAAAGAAACAATAGCTAAACATAGTCACATTACATTTATAATTGGGAGTACAATAGCTAAACATAGTCACATTACATTTATAATTGAATACTCTCTCAAGAAGTGTTTTGAAAGAAAAACACAAGGAATAAAATGACATTATATCTTCTTTAAATGAAATTTAAAGGTTGCAGTTAAAAACCACCTCCAATATTTGGCTCATATAGAGAACCACCTACTGAAACCATTTTCTTTCTCCTAATTCTAGTGCAAAAGACTCTTACATGGTGACCTCATCAAATTATTATTTAGCTTATATCATATTATATTATAATTTCATGTTTCGTTATGGTTTACTATAATGATTATGTATAGTTATTATCTCCAATAAACTTTGTATTTTAACTTTGCATAGTACATTACTTAACATTTTAAAGTAATACGATTATATATATATATATATATATATATATATATATATATAAATTAGAATTTTTTTGGGGAAAACATTCTAAGTTCAAATTAAACTAAGCTTTAAAATATTTAGGATATTAGACACTTCATGGGTTGCATATCTAGTACTGAGTTGCAAAAAGTAGTTGAAATAAATACACATGTAATATAATAATGGAAAATCACATTTTTCATGTTAAAGTTAGAATATACAAGATTTTTAATAATAAAGAATGATTTTTAAGTGAAATTATATTAGTAAATTTGAATAAGACTTAAAATGGGATAAAGTTAGAATATACAAGATTTTTAATAATAAAGAATGATTTTTAAGCGAAATTGTATTAGTAAATTTGAATAAGACTTAAAATGGGATATATATAGGTAAATAAATATTAGAACAAGTTGCTTTTATATCTATCTATATATATATAAGAACAAGTTGCATTTAAATATTTAGGTAAAACTTAAAATGAAAATAGAATAACATTAGGTTGAATAAGTGTAGGTTGACGATCGAGGTGGAGCGATTAGGAAGGAGCGACGACTAGTAAAAGCTAGGGTTTACAAAAATTAATCACGCATTGAATGCCATGGAGGGGTGTAAGGGGGGAGCTCAACTCCTTCCTATAGTCAAGCAGTCTCCAGCCGAGGCAAGAAACCACTGGAGGTTGAAAAAGTTCTTTCAGGAGGAGGAAACGGGACAACAACGACACATAGGAGTAGAATAATAGGAGGGAGGGAGATAGAAAAATAGATAAAGAAGAAGACAAGAAACAATAAGCAGAAAACAAAATACAAAATGGTCCATGTAAGCCTAAGACCGTTGTCACACCCAGAGTGGTGTTAAGTGATCCAACACTGTAGGCGTAGAGGGATCACATGAGGACTTATGCTATCATTTGTAAATTCATGGGGTTATGGCCCACAGAGAAGGCGCTACAAGCGTGGATTAAATATCATTGGAAACCTAGAGGGGATATAGACCTACATCTTGGGTCAAAGGGTTTCTTTACTGTAGTCTTTACTAACATCAAGGATAAAGACAGGGTGTTTGAAGGAGGGCCCTAGTTCTATGCAGCTGCAGGCCTCTATAGGCAGCCTTGGATGATGAATTTTGTCTCGGAGCGCGAGACCTTCACTTTGGTCCCTGTTTGGGTACGGCTCTACTCCTTACCACTAGATTACTGGCAACCAGAATCTTTATTAGCAATACGAAATAAATTAGGGTGTTTTGTTAAAATATTTGAGGCAACAAGAAGGGGAAAGTACACCTCCTTTGCCCATATATCTGTGGAGATGGATCTCTCTGGAGATCTACCAGATGAGGAGATCCTGGAAGTTTTTGATGAAGAATGGGTGCAAACAGTGGATTATGAACATGTTCCTTTTAGATGTCGCAAATGCCATGAACATGGGCATCTATTCAGAAACTGCCCTCTCAGTAATACAGAGCGCAAAAGTAAAGTTCCAGTAGGGAAATAAACTGAAAGCTTTTAGAAAGTGGGAAATAGAGGTAAAGGAGGAAAAAGGTTGCAAAAGAAAAACCACATCGAGGAAAAACTGGCAAGTAATAATAGGTACAAGATACTAGAAGAAGAGGAAGAGGTAACAAAGGCAAATTAGGCCACAAAGGACAGCCTAGGGGAGAAGGAAAAGGAAGAAAATAGGGAGAAGATACAGGACAATAACCAGCAAAATGAGACTATGTTGAGCAACATGGAACTTGAAATGGACCAAGAAATGACCCCAAGTGAGGTGGAAATGGAGGATCATGAACTGCAGGATATTCTCGAAAGAGAACATCTAGATCTGGAAAGATTCTTGAAACAGGGGACCATGGAAGGTATGGATTCATTACCTTAAGATGAGTTTAATAGAGTGTAGCAGCTGTTTCTGTGCAGCACTCAGGCTAAAGGGCTGAGGGGGAAAAGAAACCTCGAAAGACAGGAAAACGAAGGGGTGAAAACCTTGAAAACACATCAAGACTCGCTCCAAGAAACCCAGGAAGGAAAAGGGAAAGAAAGAAACAAAATGAGTTACTGATAGAATGTGGAAAGCTGATGATAGATTCAGGTAAGATGAAAGATCTAACCAGCTACTCCTTTAGAAATATTTCTTAACAAAGCTCACATCTTGGAATATTAGAGGTCTGGGAAGCAAAAGGAAGCAAAGGAATCTTAACATTAGAATGAAACAAGAAACTCCAAATATGATTTTCATCTAGGAAACTAAATGTTCAATTCAAAATATAAGAGAAACACACAACAAATGTTTCAAGAGATATGAATTTCTAGAATTCAAGGCAGACAAAACAGCAGGAGGTATTCTCACACTTTGGAACCCTCAAAAGATTGGCATAGTGGATGCTGAGGCATCTAGGAATTATTTATCAGTGGTTATTTAGCCTGTGGGAGACGGGGAGACTTATTTAATCACAAACGTTTATGGCCCTCAGAGACCTAATGACAAACTCAGACTACTCACTTCTCTAGAGGATCTAAGAGATAGACATTCAAGAATACCATGGATTCTAGGCGGGGACTTTAACATGATCAAATCCTTGTCAAAAAAAAAGGTGGGACCAGAACACTAAGCAAAGACTCTATAGCATTTCAGAATTTTATAGACAACATGAAGCTAGTTGACACAGTTACAAGTAATGGCCTCTTTACCTGGAACAACAAAAGAGGAGGAGAGTCTCAAGTCACCTCAAAGTTTGACAGATTCATTATCTCAGAGGACCTCATGCTCATAGGCCTTGATATGATAGCGAGAATTCTCCCCTTTGGTGGCTCGGACCATTGGCCTATTCAATTTATGGCGACCAACATTGGAACCCCAAAGAACAGACCTTTTAGTTTTGAAAACATCTGGCTCACCCATCCAGAATTTATTATCAACATTTAAAAATGGTGGAAAGAAGATCTGCAGATCCAAGGAATGAGGATGTTTCTATTACACAAAAGATTGAAACATATAAAACTCAGGCTCAAAGATTGGAATAAGAATGAGTTTGGCAATATTTTTGATGCGAAAAAAGTTGTTGAAAGAAAAATGCAGGAAATTAATCAAACCAGGGAAAATTTTAAGAACCCCCCCTAAATTTATAAATATAATAAATGGGCGAATCTCCATGGTATATAGGAAAAATGAAAGGCGATTTTATCAATAATATAATATGTATATATAATTTTTTGGCGAATCTCTCACCAATCATGGCGAATATTTTACTCAATTATAAAATCTTGTAAGATCTTGGCGAGTCTTTCACTAAATAATAAAACTTTGTAAAGTCCTAGTGAATCTTAGCATAGGCTACATGCTAGTTTAATTCCCCCATTTAAATAGGCTACATTCCAGGTGAATACCATGGGTCAATACCATGTGCCATTTTGGTGAATACCATGGGTCAATACCATGTGCCATTTTTATTTTTATTAATTCTAATATTAGGGTTAATGATGGTTTTTTGCATGGTATTAATAACAATCTAGTCCATGGTATTTGTCCCATAGTATTTTGGCCATAGGTTTCACCTAAATATAACCCATTTTTTGGGTGTTCGTAAATATAAGGTGACTTATGGAGTAAATATAAAAAAATGTTTTATTTGTTTACCATACCTCTCGTTTATTTATATTTTTATTAATTTACCATACCTCTTTTACAAATATGGTATTTGGCCCATAGGATTCACTTAAATAAAACCTCTTTCTTGAGCCTTCATAAATAGAACGAGGGTTATGGACTAAATATAAAAGAGGCTTTATTTATTGACGATACGTCTAGTTTATTTATATTTTTATTTATTTACCATACCTTTTGAGTAAGTATAAAAAGACGTTTTATTTATTTACCATACCTCCACTTTACTTATATTTTTGTTTGTTTACACCCTTACATGTATATAAGGTGACTTATGGAGTAAATATAAAAAATGTTTTATTTATTTACCATACTTCTCATTTATTTATATTTTTATTAATTTACCATACCTCTTTTATAAATATGGTATTTGGCCCATAGGATTCACTTAAATAAAACCTATTCTTGAAAATGGGCGAATGGATTCACTTAAATAAAACCTATTCTTGAAAATGGGCGAATGGAAGGTTGTAAGTCCTAATTTCAAGGGCTAAATTTACCTTTTTTACCCTCTCCCTTAAAATAAGGTGGGCTATTTGAGGTGATTTGTAAAAATGTACTATGATACAAAATATTCGCCCACTAAAAATTGAAAACCCCTTAATTTCGCCAAAGGGCGAACATTCGCCCCTAAAATTATCCTTGAATCAAACCATTATCACATATGGCTTTGATGGGGAAAGAAATGAACAAGCCAACAAGCATCAACAAGATTGGGAGAACTTATGCAAACAAGAGGAAATATTTGGAGACAAAAATCAAGAGTACAATGGCTAAAAGAAGGGGAAAGAAACACAAGGTTTTTCCACAGATCTACAATGGAACACAGGTCTCACAACAGAATCTCCATGATCAAGGACTCCAGAGGCCAACATCTCAATACCCATAAAGAAATAGAAGCTGTGTTGGTTCAACATTTTCAAAGCATAGCAGAGGAACCTCTCTTAGATAGATCACAATTTATCAGGGACTTCACAAAGCACATCCCTATGCTAGTAACAAGAGAAGATAATTATAATCTTAATAGGCCGGTGAATGAAGAGGAGGTTAGTGAGGTCATCAAAGAAATGCAGAATGGAAAAGCACCAGGCCCAGATGGTTTCAATGTAGACTTCTTTAAAGCATGCTAGAGTATTGTCAAGCAAGATATTCTGAATGTGGTGGAGGACTCCAGGAAAAATAGAACTGTATTGAAGGCGCTCAATACATCCTTCATCTCCTTGATTCCTAAATAGGACAATGCTATGACACTAGACAGATTTAGACTTATAGCTTTATGCAATGTGGTGTATAAGATAATATCCAAAATTATCACCAACAGACTCAAACCCCTTCTTCCTACTCTGGTTTCTGTGGAGTAGATGGGATATGTGGAGGGCAGACAAATTCTCAATAATATCATTCAAGCACATGAGGTGGTTCACTTATTGATGAGTAAAATGCAGGGAGGAATGAATATGCAATTGGACCTAGAAAAGGCGTATGATAAGTTAAATTGGACCTACATAAGGAAGGTCCCGCTAGCTTTTGGATTTGACCACAACTGGGTAAGATGGGTAATGGCCCTCGTGACTTCCTCTAGTTTTTCAATTCTGGTAAATGGATCTCCATTTAAGACCTTTAAACCTTCAAGAGAACTCAGGCAGGGAGATCCTCTATCCCCCTTTCTCTTTATTCTTATGATGGAAGGACTAGGTCGATCCATAAAGCCCGCTAAAGAAGTAGGTAAGATCCAGGGTCTCAAACTATCCGGGAGTGGACAGGCTTTGACCCATCAACAATTTGTAGATGATACCATGCTACAGGGCATTCCCATGGTAAAAAAAGCACTAACTTTCAAACAAATCTTGAGTGACTTCGCTATGGCAGCGAGCATAGAGGTAAGCCTCTCTAAATCAAAGATTTTATTTTTCAATAGTAACATTGCTATTCAACGAAATATCTCCAGAATTCTAGGCTTTCAAAGAAATATGCTACCTTCCAAATATTTGGAAGTTCCGCTCACATCAAACCTCTGAACAAGAATGTTTGGTAGTCTGTCATTAATAAGCTGCAGGACAAAACTCGAATATGGACTAACAAATCTTTGAACTTGGTGGGCCAATTGGTGCTTACAAAAGTTGTCCTACAAACAATCCCCATATTCATGTTTTCAGCCCTTCCAGCTCAAAAAGGAGTTATGCACCAATCCAAAAATATCCAAAGAGATTTCCTTTGGGGTAAAGGAGAAGAAAAGAAGAAATGGGCCTTAGTAGCCTGGGAAAAGATTTGTAAACCTAAGAACCATAGAGTTTTAGGACTGGATGATCCTGAAGTGCTAAATAAAGTTTTGGGGGCAAAGTTATGGTGGAGATGGATAAAAGATTCATATGCTCCTTGGGCTCAAATTTGGAACCAAAAATATGCAAGAAATTGGAAAAACAAGGACCACATAAGAATGTATGGCCTAATAAAAGGCTCCCACATCTGGAATAAAGCTTGGGAAAATAGAGACATAATTCAAAATAATAGCTTTTGGGAGATTAGAGCAGGAGACCTGGCATGGTTGTGGGAGGACAAATGGAAACAAGAACCCAAGCTATTAAGAGAGGACTTTGTGGATCTCAAGAATGATACTGATAACAAAGGGTTACTCCGGGTAAATGGTTTTTGGGATCAGAAAAATAGCGAAGGAAAATGGAGAACCTAGAAGAAAATGGAATATAGGGATAGTAGCCCCTTGAAAGCAAAGGTTGATGCTCTAATGGCCATTCTGGATCAAAGAAAGATACTGATATCAGCTGATCCTGACCAACTTAGACGGGGAAATAACAATGAAAGCACCTTTAACCTTAAAGAGGCAAAACACATAGCCCTTGTGCTTGATTCCACAAAACCGGATTGGGTTTTGAAGAATATCTGGAAGAACCATGGATGGATGAAAACCAAACTATTCATGTGGCTAGTACATCATCAGAAAATTCTGACATGGGAGAATATTCGGAAAATGGGCGTTTTGGGCCCATCTAGATGCTAGCTATGTGAATCACAAGAGGAAACAATGGAGAACCTTCTCATCACCTGCATATTTACCTCCGCGTTGTGGGATGGTATTTCCCTAATATTCAGACAAACAGACAGGGAGAGAGGAAGCATTACCAATACCCTAAGCAACTGGAGGAGGAACTTCTCTAATTATGAAACGATAAACAAAGGTTGGGCTTTAACTCCAAGCTTCCTAATATGGGATGTCTGGAAAGAATGCAACAATAGAATTTTCAAAAATAAAAAAAGTTCCTCCTAGACCATCATGGAACAAATTTTAAGACATCTTAAGGAGATGTTGGAACTTTAATGCAAACACCCCCTACAAATTGCCCTTCAAATGCTAATGTGTAGATACTTCTTCAGTTGGGTATGCAGGGGCTTATTCCTCAGGGCAAGAACAGGTTGGTAAAGCAACTGGTCATTGATAACGATTTCTGGCACCCTCCCCCTCAGGGATTTATGAAATGTAACATAGATGGGGCCTCAAAAGGAAATCTGGGTATGGCTGGTTATGGTGGTGTAATAAGGGATGAAAAGGGCTGCATACAATACATTTTTCATTTTAATCTGGGAAGAGCCACAAAAAATATGGTAGAGCTAATGGCACTAGAGAAATGTTTAGAAATATTGAAGAACGACAATCTTCAGAATATCATAACTGAAGCAGATTCTGAGTTGATCATCAATTCGGTCAAGAGAATCTGTTGTGGTTCGACTCTGGAAAATGTCTTGAGACATTGGAGGCTTCTTCGGGTCTATCAAAGAATCCATCTCTACCTTCAAAACATGAGAACCTTAAGTTTCACACATGTGCGCAGGACGGCCAATAAATTGGCAGACATACTTGCCAACAAAGGTGCTCTTTTCACTAAAAGCAGTAATAAGTACAGATGGCAAGATGTTCCTCGGGGTAGATTGAGGGATGACTGTCTCAACCAGGCGAATGAGGACCGAGAGATACATCAGAGCAGAGAATATCAACAGTAGCAGAGGTTGGGTTTGTAAATACACAATCAACATGAGGGGTTTTCCAGAGGTAATTTTGAAAATGACACACAGGCCTTTGTAAGATTTATCAGTCCAAAACAACTTAGACATAGAGTTCTTGGGTGGGAATGATCTGTAGAATGAGGATTTTTTCAAAACTTTCTCCTAAAATAGATCAACTCAGTTTTACTCAGTGGGAAGAGGGTGTGAAGAGTCTTCAGCTAGAAGGAACAACAGCACCCCACCATAGGTATATAACTGTTGGCAATGGATACAGTGAACTGGCGGGGTTGGTCTATAGGTTTTTCGGATGCTCGGATGGCAGGAATCGCTCCTGCTTTTCTTCAAATGGAGATTCCTCTCATCCGTTGGATCAAATGGCTGAGGATCAAGGGTGGAGATTCAAATTGCAGATTGATGGGTTCAGGTCAGAGTCTTTGCTTCCTCAGCGGACTCGAAACCTTCCTCATAACTACCTTTAGTTTCAATACCACCCTCAAGGTGGTTTTTGGCTTATCGGAAGCTCCCAACTCCAGAAAGTGGTTTCAAAGATTTGAGCCCGATGCCACCCAACATGCAACACGTGGCTCTAGTAGGAGAGAGAATATCACCCTCATCAGGCGGGTATTATTTGGGCTTCGTTTCCATTCGATATGTTTATCAACGTTGGATCTTGTGAGGCGAATCAATGGCCCAGGATCATTTTGCATGTTGGTGGGTCCGGGTCAAAGTTATGCCTTATTGTTATCATCTGTGCTTGTTCAGCTTTGTGGTTGGTAGCAATGAATTTCGGGCAGACCACATATGCAATGTTTATGCCCATTTTCAGACCCAAAATATGAATAGTTTGGTTTTTAATTCTTTTTCAGGTCCGGTTTTCCAACTTGTATGCCTTTTTTCACTCCGTTGTTACGGATCAAATTGCATCTGTATTTTGAAGGACGTAGGGGGGGGGAGCCCATGGCACAACTGTTTAGCCTTGGGCTCGTTGGTCCATACCTTGGGAGGGATAGTTAATTCTAGGTCCCCCGATTCCTTAAGGTTGGTTGTAATTTATGTAATTAATCCTTTTTGTTTAAATTGAATAGAAGGGACGACTCTTGCTTTAACAAAAAAGAAAAAAATAGAATAACATTAATTAAAGAATTATTTATTACTACTTAAACTTAAATTAAATTATGTTTAAATATAATGAATGAAATATTAAAATTCAATGTTCTGTTTTAATATAGATATGTTAAATAAATGAAATATTAAAATTTGTAAATTTAAATAAAAATGAAAAGTATTATTTTTTAAAATATGTGGTTGAAGATTGTAGTGGGTCAAAAGCAAATGTTTTTGTTTTGTTTTTTCTTAAGAGTTAGAGTGTTATTGTTTTGAGAGGCTTTGTACAAGCTAGTATATGAGGAGATGTTCTCGCATAATGTTATATTAAACAATTTTTTGTCTAAAGGAGCTCTACAACCTAGTATATGAGAAAGATATTATTACGCAATATTACGTGAAACAAATTTAAAAATATATGTCGGCTAATTAACAAAAAAATAAAGAATACTATTGAATATATTCTCTCAATTTATTTATTTTTAACATAAAACACATATACACCACAATATTATGGATCATAACAAGGAATAAATCATGAACAAAAAAAATAAAATAAAATAAATTATAAAGTTGGTTTAGCTAAGGAGGATCAATGCCTAACTCTTCATTTAAGATATGTTTGTTCTTAAAAGTTATTAAACTACATAATCTATAACTTATCGTGAATAAAATTACTTGTTTGTAAATTTTTCCTAGCTTCATATTGGGAAAATAAATTCACCCAACTATAAAACTTGCCAACACCTCACTCTTCATAAAATATTAAATTAGAATTTATCTATAATAGAAAAAATTCATAGAAGATTGTTTGCAAAAACCTTAAATTGAATAAACATTACTTGTCAAATGTTACATGAAATTAGAATACTTATAAAACTAAAAAGTTGCCTACAAAATTTAGGTAAATTGAGTTCATAGTTAAAAATTTCATCAAAACAAAAAATAATTAGTATTTCTTATATATAAATTGATATACGTAAATTGATATTATAGTTAAAATGTTTTTGTGCGAGGTAAATTTTATCCAAGTGAAAATTAATAAGTGTTTTATGTATATAAATGATGTAAATTGATATTTTAGTTAAAATGTCTTTGTGTGAGTTACCCCCATCAGGGTGCGTGCCAGTGGCACGAGGGCTTCACTCAATGAACCTCTCACATATCATGTGCGATCATGACATATTAAACAATACCCTTAATTTGAGTACATATTGGAAAATACCTCTAAAAATTATATTATTTAACCCCCTACCAATATAAACCCAATATTCCTTCCCAATTTAAAAACCCCTACTTTCACTAGATATTGTAGGTATTCATTTTTTCATTAACATTTTTTATACCCCTTTATATTTTTCATTAACTTTGAGCTCAACTTTTTATAACTGTCAATATATCCCCCAATATATTATGTCATTTTTTCCTCATTATATATCCCCCAATATTAACCCATGTGCTATGGTATTGCTCCCGCAGTGAAGCCCCCGTGGCCAGTGGTTGCGACAGCCTACAGAAAGTAATGAAGTGTACCTATGATTTACGTAACACCACCCCCGACACACTCAAAGCAATGGGTGTGGTGGCCCTTGGCATAAGTGCATGCAAGGGTGGTGGGAAAGGTTGTAGAGAAGATAGCAGAGAGGCAAGATTTATAGGAGCAAAGGGCAGACAAGTGGGTAATGCTAGTGAGTTTTCCTGCGGAAGAAGGAGCTAGTGCAGGGGAAAGGGAGGGCATCAACATCCTTGACATCAAGCGTGGATACAACATACAATTGTTAACGGGTATGTTTCTTCGATGTTCGCCTCCTTTGCAATGATGACCTAGTTGGGTTTCTGTTGGGGGGAGAGGGGGAAAAATATGAATGTTAATTGGAAGTTTGAGAAATTTTGGGGGAACTGGAGGTGGAGATTGGATGCAATGATTTGGTTATGTGTCTACGTACTGCACTTGCCAGGTATCTCTTCTACCTTTTGTTGTCTTGACCTTTCATTGTTTCACATTGGGAACCTGGGTACAGCACGCCAAGGACTGAATGGGGCTGGTTGAAGGGGTCAGGTAGGTAGAGGCTATGAGTCTGATGCTGAGGGTAGTGGGAGTTAGTTACTATATTGTATAGGAGCTTGGCCTTGCTGACGAAACCACTACAATTGCTAGGGTACTGTGAGAAATTCCTGCGGTCAGAGAATTGCTAGGGCCTTTGAGGGGGACATTGGGTATGAAAATGACAGCGGTATTGCTCTAGTTTACTCGATAGAGGGGAAAGGGTCTGCAATTCATGGACGGAAACTCGTTGATTTGAGGTTGGGCTTACTTGCATGGCCTTGGTAAGGGATTAGCAACCTGGCGGCGTATGGGAGGCACTAGGGGTGGAGGTGTGAGATGACAGAAGGGATTTGGAGACCGACCCCTTCTGAGGACTAGATCTCCGTCCATTATGGCTTTGGTACTGATAGTAAAAGGAAAAGGGAGGAGCATGGGGAGGCATACGACATAGATAATTCAATTCATGGAAGAAAGTAGTGCCATAGTATGTTAAATTGTTTTTGGTTAAAAAATTCTTGTTGCGAACAGGTTTCGAACATCATTGACATGGCTCGGCCTGCGAAAGGTTGTGGATGTGGAAGACGGGGTCGGGAGCCCAGAAAGGATAAGGACCTGAGCCCTGCAAAGGGAGGAAATCGGTAGAACATATTATCAGTGAAGCTGTTGAGGCATATCTTGAGGCTACAGATGAAGGCATCTGGAATCTGTTAGAGGAATGGGGAGAGGAAATTAAGCAGGGCAGTGAGGCTAAGGAGGATATGGAAAATTGGAGGACACTTATCCCAGATCCTGGGAACACCAGAGGTAGGATAACGCAATTTAAGCAGACCTTGTATTTCTACTCGCTAATGAAAAGCCTGTTGGGCAAGGCCATGGAACAGATCTCAGTGGGCATTGCGGTTTTGCTCCAAGATATGTCGAGCTACAAACAAAATCTATAGAAAATTCAATTCTAGCTCCATAAGCAAGATATTAGGTTGGACAGAATTAAAGACACATTCCATGCATCTTGGAATTGTTGGAGAGGCCTGGAGCAATTGTTAAGGATCCTACGCCAATGGAATCGGCCTCGAAGTAGAAGGGCTAGTCAGTTTCCCATGGTTACTTTTGTTATATATGCAGATAGCATTTACTTTTCATCATGGAAGTATATGCATAGATAGAAATAGAGAGTCTGGTCATGAAACAGAGACACATATAGCTTGGCTAGAGAGGTTGAAACTTTATTGTTTTTGGATGGCTTACAATGCGGATAGGTGGCCAACAGACTTGATTTCCCATTGGACAAGTTGAGGCCACCTAGCCAATCTATGTGGCGTAAATTTGCCTATTATGGAATAGAAAATGAAAGGACTTGCCAAGCTTAACCAAAAAGAAAATGTCTTTGTGTGAGTTAAGTTTTATGGAAAAAGAGAAAAGAAAAAATATTTCTAATATATAAATTACATGACTTGATATCATAATTGAAATATTTTTGTGTGAGACAAATTTTATGAAGTAAAATTAAGTGTATATATATATCTTTTCTCTGAAATGAATTATAACAAAGAGGAAAGTTTTATATATATATATATATGTGTGTGTGGGGGGTAATTTTTTTTTAATAATAATAATATTTTGAATGGAAAATTATTACACTAAATTATATAATAGATATTATAGTTAAAATATATTAACTTTAAATTTTATCAAAATAAAAGATAAAAAATATTTAAGATATATAAAAATTTAAAATAACTATTAGAAATATAAGTGCTTAAATATAAGTGTATAATTTAATATAAGTGCTTAAATATAAGTGTATAATTTAATTAACCTTAAATTATTCAAAATTATAAGTTATAATCAGTATAAAAAAACAAAAACAAAAATAAAAATAAAAATAAAAAGCAAAGTTACAAGATTCAATCCCTCTCGTGCAAACTCCTCTTGTGCAAACTGAAAATGGATATAGACTCATTAATAAAAAGAAACAATCTTTTAAATTCCTGTGTTCTCAGCCTTTACAAATATCATTAATTCAATAAGGAAATTCAGATTGTTTTTAAGCATTGGTGAATAATAAGCAATTCAATCGAATATATATTCACTAAGGAAAAAAACCATGGAATATTATAATAAAAATTATCTTTAAACTTTACTTTGAAATTTTAAATATTATTTAATAAAAATTATCTTTAAACTTTACTTTGAAATTTTAAATATTATTACGGTTTTCAAGAAAACTATACCATACCGGCAAGATAATTTTTCGATACAACCAACTTGAGCTTAGTGATTATCCACATTTCCAAATAATACAAATGTAGATGTATACCAAAACACTCGTTTGCACGTCCTATGTTTACACTGCACGCTATTCAAAGGGGAGCGGGTGAGAGCACAAATTTTGTCCCTACTCCCTCTGCAAAGAAAATTGCTGAGCTGATTTACTTACGGAATCGTCTGTTTATAGGTGGAGGAATTGTCTGGACAGTTAAAAGTGGTCAGAATCTCCGTAAAAATATTTCAAATTTTTTTGTGTAACCAGCGTGAATTGTTTTTTGGATGGTGGAAATAGATTGGCCATCAAAAACATTTAAGACACCTAAAATTTTGAAGTTGTTACTAACTTGAATTTACAAAAAATTTTGTCAACTTTTTTTAAAAATAACCAAAATTTCCATAATTTTCCAAACAATTCCTCCAGCTAATTAAACTAGCAGTTGTCTATAACGCGACTTTTTGAAAGCCTTTTTGGCGGGTTTTTCCGGTCAAAATCCGGCAGGAATTTATTGGAATCGCAAGTTTGATAGCTAGTTTTTGCACAATGAAAGCGTCCCAGGGGTTTTCCAGGGTGCTGAATCCAAATATGCAGTTAAAAAACCATTTTAACTGCAACAAATCAAGATTTAGCCTCAATTTCTTCCGCAGGATTCCATCACCAAAATCTCCAAAAATCACATTATAGACCACTCCATTAAACTACAGCTTTACTTAGCTTTACTTAATTCATGACGAAGATATACAACCAACCGGCACCTTATATTCTAATCAATTCATCTCGCGCCTGCCCTGCAAAAGTGACTCGTCTCCTGACAAAATGTAATGGTAACATATAACATTTAATGATACGCAGAGCTGTCATGATTGTAAAACCCAAACTTATATTTTAATTATTTCTACGAAACAACTAAATAGCAGTCGTGATGGTTGGAAAATCTGTCATGATTGTAAAAGTCCAACTTATATTTTAATTATTTCTGCGAATCAATTAAATATTAGCTCGCAGGGCTGGAAAACCATGTTCTTTCATTGCTGTATTGATTTATCTATTTACTTAGATGTTATACACCATGACGTATGTGTGACAACAGTTCAATATGGTAAGCGATACCTAGAACTCTTTTGATCTTATCCGAAACCAACATATCTCTACCCTTGAAAAATATATGAAATTGAATATATATATATATATATATAATTTTTATTTTTTGTTTTTAATTTTATATATATAATTTTTATTTTTAATTTTTAATTTTAGAGGAGGTAAGGAAATAGGTTAATTGTTTTAGGATTCAGAGGTATTTGACCATTGTAAAAGTATATTTTTTTACTGGTAATTTTAGGTAGCCAGGTTTTCAGAATAATAATGATGACTCAGTCTGCATTTCCTTATAACAAAGAGTGATAATTGTCTCCCCTAGTGGACAACCTAATCATGATAAGTTTTCCTATACTTTATAAATTATTTTTACATTTTGAATCACCATAATCTGAAGTATTATGTAAATCATAAAATAAAAAATAAATTCACGTAGAAGAAACCAACCAAAAAAATACTAATTTGTAAATATAAGTTTTTATTAAAAAATATTATCCATCATTTTTATTTCAAAATTTTGTAAAATAAACCACAAACACTTTAAAATAACAAATATATTAATATAAAAACACTTACATGTATTTATACTCTACATCCAATTATATTTATATATATATATAAACATAAATTCAATATTGCAAATAAGTAAGGAATACGCATATTCTGATTGTACTGCTTTTTAAGCGGAAGAGAAACCATTTCATTTCACCTTATATTGGTGTTGTTTATAGAGACATTAATTTTGTTTAGATAACAGTGGAAATGTATTTATTACCCTTAAAAATTTCTAAACACTTAAAATCTTTAAGTTTTACCACCCTAAGTAGAATTTCCAGAAATTTCTATCAAAATTACTAGACAAAAATGACTACTAAATACTAAGACTATTACCTTCTGTAATTATCTTGTAAAATAAGACATATTTCCAGAAATTTCTACCAAAATTGCCCTGTACTAAGTATAAGACTATTACCCTCTGTAATTATCTTGTAAGAATCTTGCGGGACAAGGCATATTTACCATGCTATCGAGTCATTAATATAACATATCTGTTTCCATGCAACGATTTTATGGCTAATTAACTTAGAAATATTGGTTTCCATCCTGTAGTGTCCGACAATTCGGCGTTGATAAGTATTACCATAATGTTGCCGTACTGTGAGGTCTTCTTCGTGTTGGATGCTGGTAGTGGGCAGTAAATGTCACATACGTCATTCCAACGAAGAAAACGCACGTCACAGTGGTGAGTCATCATGTGCTGCTACCTACTACTCAAAGCCCCAAACCTATCTACCACTCAAAGCCGTGTATATCCAAATTCCAAACCGTGTTTCATCGATGCGCCTATCACACGCTTCAACTCATTTCACAGCGCCCTATACAAGGGAACTACTTGTTCAGTAATATTAGCTATCAAACTGCCCCGATCTTGATCAGTAATCTGTATCACTGATATTTAGCTCCATAGCTTTGATTATGGCGTTGCAGTGTTTGTTTTCATATCCTTATCCTTCTAATTCAAATGATCGACAACGCAGTCGGCAGGTGGATTGCCAAGTCACTGCATGCCGAAAGCGTCCACTCGAAGTAGACTCAGACTCACAAGAAGAATGTATCGATCTTCAAGAAATAGTATGGCGAGATGTGGATCAAATAACGACTGTTAAGACCAGAGAAAGCCAAATAGTCGCAGAACAGCTACGCAGGAAACGAATGAAATACTTGTGTACACAACTGGAGTCTCTCTTGCCCACTACTCCTCCCAAGGTAATTACAACATTACATGCCTTCCACAACTCATACTGCTTCTAGATCAAACTGTAACATCGACGGTGATTGTTTTAAGCCTTTTATATGCCTAAATTATATATTTGAATTCTGCATACAGCTTGACAGATGTGGATTGTACGGGGAAGCCACTAATTACATTAGAAAGCTCCAGGAGGATCTCCATCAATTGAAGAGAAAGAGAAACCGTCTGCTGGCAATCCAATCTGATGAAAGAACAGACAAGAACACAGACCTGAAGGTGGCCGTGGAAATTTATGATAGGGAAGCAATTATTAGTCTTACCAGCCAAAAAAGGCCGAGATATATGTGGAGGATTCTGGAGGAACTTGAAAATCATGATCTAGATGTGGAGACCTCGCAGCTTTTTACAGGAGAATCTTTTGTGCTTCTAAACTTCCATGTCAAGTTCAGGGACAATATTTCCCATGATCCAGCTCAGATCCAGATTTCTCTAGAATGCAGGCTTCAATTAACTTATTAGATTGCGGCGGCATCGATTGTTGATGTCAAATTCGGACCGTTGCAGATTGCTTTGCTGTGATGGTATTGGCGCTTAACTGTCACTGTTGCAGGCTACAGTTATTTTATTTTGCTATTTCTGAGCATGATGAGCACTGGATTTTTCATTTTGCTATTTCTGAGCATGACGAGTACTGGATTTTTCTGCAAAGCTTGCTGTAGGCAAGAATCTCCAAAAGCCAATGTAAGAAGAAACCTACGCTGTATATTTATAAATACAAACTTTAACCAAACATAATTTCTCTTCATCTATGAAGTGCCTGCTTATTATTTCTATGGGTGTCCGTCTCCTACTATGGCTGCAAATTTGCATTGATGGCAAAATATGGCCGGAAATTTTTCCAAAAAGATTTGACAGTATGAGTGTTTAATTAGTGTTTTGATGATGGAAATAGATTCAGCACCATCAAAAGCTTTAGACACCCAAAATTTAAAGTTTAATAACGGTAACTTGAATTTATAAACATTTCTATTATTTTATCAAAATCTTGCTCAAATTTCCAAGATTTTCTGGTCAAATTTGAAGCCTGAGTTATGGTAATAACATGACAGATATGATGATAACATGAATCATGTTATCTTGATCTTGAATTTATAAACATTTCTACCATTTTATCAAAATCTTGCTCAAATTTCCAAGATTTTCTGGTCAATTTGAAGCCTGAGTTATGGTAATAACATGATAGATATGATGATAACATGAATCATGTTATCTTGATCTTAAATAAGAATCACATTAGGGTAATCAAGCCAAAAAATGAGTGACAAAGTAGATTTAGAGCACAATCCCTACTAAATATATATGACAATAACAATAACATGACTCATGTTATCTTGTTCATATCTTAGTTAAGAATCACATTCTTACATTACAAGTGTTGTTTCAAGCATTAAGGTTGTAAATGATACATTTCATTGCTCTTGGGCTTACAATAAAGAAAAAGAAAGAGATTTAAGGAGTATTCTCAAATATTTGACACTTAAAATATTGTCACATTAAAGCTATTTTTTGCAAAACTAGAAATAAAATATTGAAAAGTGTAATCTCCATATTCCGGGTCCTCTTCTTTCTTTTCTTCACAGAATGGGTATTTTTACTTGGCACGGGATCATTGAGGGGTGGAGGGGCCATATGCTCTCTCTGAAGGATGCTTCTGACATTGGCCTCCCTCATGCCTTGCTTCTGCCTTGGGAAAATGTCAAAAACGCTCTAGATGGTGGAGGGATAAAACGGGCCGAGACTGAAGATCACTTAGTATGGTCCCTTTCACAACATTCGACAGCGTCTGTTAAAGATATCTATTGTGATCTCGTTTCCAAAAAAAATATGCCTGTCAGACAGATCTTTCCGGTGCAATGGTGGAAACTTGGTTGTCCTCTCAAGGTGATTATTTTCTCATGGTTAGTTTTCTACAACAAAAACTTAACATGGGAAAACTTGAGGAAGAGGTCGTGGCATGGCCCTAGCAGATGTGTGTTGTGCAATGCTGAGGAGGAGACAAACTTCCACATGTTCTTCAAATGCGAAGCCACCCAACAAATCTGGTACGATCTGGCTCTTTCTTTTCATTTTCCTCACTTGTGTTTCATTTCTGTTAATGCAGCTTTTGCCTGGTGGGGAAGACAAGAGGCATCTAAGCGGCCAATCCTTCCTATTGTGTTATGGTGTGTTTGGAAGTGGAGAAATTTAAAAATATTTGAAGACACAAACACCTCCTTCAAGTCCGTCTTGATAAGCTTCTCCTCTCTTTTTGATTCGAAGAGATAGAGCACAGAGCTCTTCAGGATCGCTGTCTGGAACAATATGCTTGCGTTTTCATACTCCTGGAGTATCAGCTGCCATGATCTACATCAATTTGAGCTCTCTTCGGCGAATGCCTGTCTCGGCAGCCGCCTTCTATCTGAGTTATATTTTGGGCTCCTCTCTTTTGTTGATCTTTTCGGTTATGTATATGTCAATTAGATCATTCAGCTGCACGATGTGGCAATAGCTGGTGACTTATGTGTTTTATGTGTACTGTTTGGTGTCCAGTGGTTTTGGTTAAATATGTCCATGTATTTTCTGTTACTTGCCCTATGAGTCTGGTCACCATTTTCATGGGAACCATATAGCTTCACTGTTATCAACAGGTCATGCTGCAAATATTGCCTCATTATAATATATTGCTTTTTCTTCTGAAAGAAAAAAAGATAAATGTGTATAAAATTGGGGAAAGTGGAATGATCCATATAAAGAATTGATGATGTAAAAAATTGAATAAATAAAATATCCCAATTCTAATGGTGTAATCCCAATTTTGGGTTTTGAACAAGTTGCAAAAGTTGAACCCTAGAATAAATCGACAAGGATATGAAAATTGAAAAAGTCATTGGGTATGTTATGAAGGTTTTGGTAGCATTTATTTTGCATAGGTTTCGAACATAAATTTAATAAAAAACATACATATTATAACTAATCTAAATACAAGGATTTATTTCAAAATCAATCATTAGCATTGTTTTGTGTTAAGGAAAGAAAAACTAAGCATTATATTCATAATGAGCTTGACCAAACTTGTATAAAATCTGTGATTAATAAAATATTCACATTCAAGTAAATTAATTATTTTTTTCTCATAATTATCTATTTCTATTTTGGAATATCATAAACTACATACTAAGTAGTTGAAAGGTAAACAAATACTCTCAAATGATAATAAAATATTAAATACCAATATTATAACTATATTATATTTGTCAACATATTAAAGGTATATTATATTATATTTGTCAACGGCATATTAGATGTTTTTAGCAAAAAAAAAAAATATTAATATGAATAAAAAATAACATCAATTTCTTAAATTTAATAGGTGTGTTTTTCAAAATCATCCCTCAAAAACACATTTGTAATGAATCTGGTTAATAAATTTTTAATACTAAAATTATACCAATAACTTATATCTAATTATTTTTTATAATACCACAAATAAAATTAAAATAATAAAAAACCCGAACAAATTAAATATGAATATTCAATATCATTTCAATTATAATATTAAAATAAAATATTTTTAATACTATTATAATTATAGCAATAACTAATATCTAATTATTTTTTATAATACCACAAATAAAATTAAAATAATAAAAAAACCGAACCAATTAAATATGAATATTCAATATCATTTCAATTATAATATTAAAATAAAATAAGCAAGATTCTCTTGAATGTTTAAAATAAGTTAATGTGAAAATAGTGCATACATAAATATGGTTGGAGGATCTAGTCAAGGCTGATGAGTTCATTAACTTGATTGGTTTGTCTCCCCTTCCAAGAACGTGGGCATTAAACGCTCTCGCAAACACGGCGGATAATTGGTTGGATATTCCTTTGTGTACGTGTCTCACCGCCATGAAGAGTCCATTGGTCAAGAATTTGGAATCATTAGTGGGTGTCTTCTGCAGTGCAGGGTAAAGTAGTTGGTCAACACGTTGGAGAACAAGTTAGGGCAGGAAATTCGTTCGAAGTACCTCAATACTGGTGCAATCATTATGCTTTGGCATCAATATAAGTAGATTCTTTATGTTTAGCCATAAATGCGTTGCAGCATAATGTTTTAGTCAAAGCTTGAAGTTAAAAAAACTTACAAATAAAAGTTCTAGGTTTTTTTCCCATTGCTGGAAGATATTTTGATCGGCCTGCAAATATCGTGCTTGGAAATGCTCAAACATGGGTTCATAGTCAAGAAAGTCACCCATGGTAATGGATCTCAAGATTTGTGGGGACCTATCACTACACATAGTTAGTCAAGAAAGTTACCAATGGTAATGGATCTCAAGATCTATGGGGACTTTACCACTGCATATAGTCATTAGATCACAGTTTATGGGCTTCAATAAAAGTTATAATTATTTATATTGGATTTGGTAAATTTAACAGTGAAATATTTTAGAAAAAGGTTAAATAACCAATTTTGCCCCTATTTACTAGATATCTTAAATATTCCATAATCTATCATTCATATAAGAATAGCATAAATATTTCACACCAAATTAATGTCTAACTTAAATATATATTTAAAATATATTATTAGTATAATTATTTTAATATTGAAAAAGTTAAAATATTATATGAATATTACTCTAAAACTTTGAAGCAAGACTCTATTGCTTTTGATTGCCTTTGTGTTTCAGTTGATTGCCTTTGAATTGTGTGGTCCAATGTGTGGTCTAGAAGAGCACCCTTAGGCACATTTAAGAATCTTAGTGTGGATAGATGCTTCATGTGATTTAATGTGTGAATGGAAAATCTCATGAAAGTTTGAAAGTGCCTTGAAAAAAATGATCAAATTTGAATAGTTGATCTTAATTTGATTTGGAAGAGCATATATTCATCTAACCCTTCAAAGATGAAAGGTTATAAAAATTTGTACTTCTAATGACAAGTGTATAGTAAAAAAACCCTTCACAAAAAAATTGCCAAAATGAAATAGTGTCCTTCTAAATCTTTAAAATCTTAAAAATTTAAAGAGTGGCTACATTAAAACACTAGAAAATCTCAATAGAACTTAGTAAATAAACAAACATTTTTCTCAAATTTCATTTAAAAATGTAAACATATGTTTCTTCTATTCATTATATGATCTTCAAGAGTATGTGGACTTCCATCATTGAAAATATAAATCTATTTGCCCAGTGGAAAATGCTTTCTAGTTTTCATTTGTTTCTATACATCATAAATAACATTCCAAACTACCTCACTTAGAGCATGAGGTGTACTAAGAGACAAAAACATTAAAATATCTAGTGTCTCCAATGAAAGTCAAGATCTATCATAATTTTTTGTCATGTTTAATTTTGAGAAGCCTCTTTCACACATTGTTGTGCTTGTTGTAATAATGAGAAAAACTTGCCACAATTGCATCAAATATAGAAAGGATACAAACCATTCAGGTTCATCTCCACATAGATCCCATGCTCCATACATATGCCTTTTGGGGCATGATTTAGAAACAATACAAATAAATTCATCCATTTTACCCAAACATCTAGCAGTATCCATGATAGGTGATTCCCCAACACTAATTATTTTTCACATAAACATTTCAACCATCTTTTTGTTTGACAATATATATCATTCACTTCTTCATAATAATGTTGAGGACTGAAAAAATTAGCAACATTAAATACATGTAAATCTGTGAATCTCCTATCTAAAGATTCAATCATGTTTACAACAAAACATTTTCCCAAAAGAATACAATCATCTAGTGTCCTCGATCTTTTTATCTTTGATAAACTTTTGAACCTTAGTGGATGTAAATGTATCATACCTGTGCTATCTGAAAATTCAAAGGGTTTCTCCTTTTTCTTTAACTAAAAAAGAGGACATCCAGTGCACCTACCCCAAAAATGCTTCTCAAAAATAATTTGTCAAGCATGCTAATAAAAACATCTAAAGTAGTACCAATATATGTAATATCAACATGATCCTCTTGGAACTTTTGATTCAACTTATTTAATTCAATGAGAACATCTACAAGTAGATGGATGCAAAATTGCACTTGAAATGTTCTTTCCAACTCATACTTTTTTTCCCCTAACTCCCAATCCTTTAACAAAGCATGCATGAGTTTAACAAGTCTTCCATGAACTTTCCTCTAGAAATCCACATGATTTAATGAATTTGTAAAACCTTTAACTTAGTGATTTGAAATTATACCATGATCTCTTTCAATTCTCCATGTTTATTATTTGATTTCCCAAGCCATGAATATTTATTTGCAAATTTGTTAATATATTGCAGCTATGGAAAATGAGATGAAGCATCATTTGTTGCCAATGCTTTCATATGAACTATGCAATGGATATATAATAAATGAGGAGCATATCGACGAAACTTAGTGATGCGGGAGCATCCAACTCAAAGGGAATTATTGTAAATAATAGGGGTCATGCATTTAGGCTTTTATTAGATATTCTCAAATAAAACTAGGAGAGCTTTTAGGCATAAAGGAGTGGATGTGGATCATTAATGGATAAGGATAGCTTTTCTATTTTAGAATAGGAAAAAGACAGAATAAAGCTAAAAAGATGCTTTTGCCATATGTATGCATTGCATGAGCTTTAGTTAGGATTTTTAGAGCATGCTAAGTTTAATAAATTATGGAGCCTCATAGGCATTGAAGGCAAGAAGGAGAGAAGTGTGAGGAGTGAGTGTGAGAAGGGAGCAAGGATTCTCCTTGGGAGCCTTTGGATAGTTTGTAAAAGGGCCATAGATTGTATATCTGGCCATGAATGTAAAGTTCTGTATGAATGTTTGTTTTTATGTAAATCCGAGTATGTTGAATTCAGTTATGAATGAACTTGTTTGCCTTAATGAATTCTGAGATGGTTCTATGCATGATGGCAGAAATCGATGTTTAATGGTTCTTATTTGTTTTCTCATGCGCACATGCTGTGGAATAGTTGCCTTTCGTTTGATGTATAATGACTTAAGGCGCCGCGGTGAATGGTGGCTCAGTTTTACGTGCAGTGCCATCGCTTAAGAATTGGAAACGATATAACTGTGGTTTATACAATATTGCAGACTGTCCGTCGTAGGACATATGTTCATCAATTGCGAGGAAGAGATCATCGTTTGAGCAATTGCGATATGCATACATATCGAATCGAATTGAGTGTAGCTTCAAGATTATATTGGCGGTGAGAACATAGCGTTTGTAGTTCCAAGAAAGTGAGCGGTGAAAGCGATGGCCTGTCTACACAATCATAGCTGCGCAGAACACGACTGCAGCTCCGACTGGTCTACTTACAAGCTCATGAACATGCCCATGTTTCTGTGCTAAATGAATTTGTGATGTTTAAATTCTGGAGCGACTAAAGATGATCGGGCTGGCGTAGCAGAAGCGTATTGGTATGGTAAATGTGTCGTTGTAGCATATTAAAACTTCACCCATATATTATGTTTATATTGTTTATCTCCAATTTAAAGACGAGTGTGGATATCTCTGTTGTCGGCGTATTGTATAACCTTTGAATATAAACTAATTATATACCTGCTGTATGTTTAATTACCAAGGAAAAGTGGTGCGATACACCTGTTATGCGGTGCTTGATTATAAAACATGACTGTTGTATATATATGGCCTCGTTTGCGTAAGGAGGAGGCATAGTAATCGTGGGCATAGAACTGTATGCGGTTTGAGGTGTAGCGCTATATGACATAGCGTATGTATACACATTTATTATGCATTGAATCTGCCTAGCATAAAATTTGAAAAACGTTGTATTGTTATGCTGCATGCGTATCGCTATTCTTTTGATATTAAATGCATATGTGGCATCGTTCTTAATGTACCACCGGTTTCTGGTCAAGGGAAATTATTTTAAATCCAACGCAGCGTAACAAAGTTCTGGAGAAGAGAAAGATCCTGGTAAAAGCGGCTTGGGAGCGGCCTGGGCTGCATCAGGTGGTATCAGAGCTAGAATGCTCAGCTGAAGATATTTGTTTTTTTTGAGAACTGAAGTGTGATGAATGGTTTTTAAATCTGATATGCAAACTCCACAAGTGAACAGGATTGCAGAAACAAAGGGAGGACAAGATCATGCAAGATCTTAAGAGGTGAGATTATTTTTCTGATTTGAAATTTGTGAATTGAAGTTTATGGTTGCAGAAAAGTGGCAGTGAACCTGAAGAATCCAATAAGGAATTGGATAAAGAGGACAACTGAAGTGTTCTTAGGAGAGAGAAGGAGATTGCAGAAGCCTAGAGGGAGCAAAGGTGTTGCTCAGGAGAAGGTTCTAGACTAAGGACCGTGCTTACCAAAAGACTAAGTAAGGAGAGCTTAGTGAGGTAAGATTGCAGCCAGGAGGACTAGTTGTTGCAGAGGCTTGTTGCAAAAGAAGATTTAACAGAGGTTGAATAAAGTTGCAGATGAGAGAAGCCTACAGGAGCAGTAAAGGATGCTCGAAAGGTTCTAGCAGAGGACCAATGATTACCAAAAGACCAGATCCGGAGGGAAGGATTGGTGAGGTAAGTGGCAGCAAGAGAGCTTGCTGTGGCAGAGGCTTCATGCAACTCATAGGTGAGGAACTCATGGCGAAGGAGAAGATGACTACTGATAGTCATAGCAGAGGTTCAGGAAAAAGCCACGGTAGAGGACATAAGAAAGAGGATGCCAAGGTAAATGGCAAGAAGATGAGTCCAGAGGAAGTTGAAGTGGAAGAATACATTTGTGAACCAGAACAAGGAGAATTTCTGGGAGATAGTGATGATGAAGGCTTGAAGACTGAAACTTCAAGTAAGACCAAAGGGTCACATATTTTTAAATCTGACAATTTGTGGATGTTTGCAGGTGAAAGACAAAGAAATGGGATGACTGCAGGAGTTCGAGAAAGAGAGATTGCAGTAATGAAGGTACAATTGCAGGTACTGGAAGAATGGCTGCAAGAGCAGAAAGATCAAAATGGAAAATGGATCTTTCCACTGAAGGGAAAGAGAGTGATTTGGCGACAGTTGCAGAGAAGGTTGAAGCAAATTATGATTGCCTTGTTGAAAAAGGGACTTAGAGTTCTTGTGCCAGAGTTGGAGTTTGAAATTCCCGCATGCAGATATATTAAGAGAAAAATGTTGAAGGAAGCAGTCAAGACTGAAAAGTCTCATAATTTAAAAACTAATGAGTTGCGCATGTTTGCAGGTACAGAACAGGAAGATAAACAAACTTTAGAGTTTGTGCAAGAAGAGTTGAACTTGAAAGCTGTTCAGATCGATAATGAGTTAGCAAGATTTCAGAAGCAGATGGAGAAGAAGGAGTCTAATCAGGATGTTGATGCAGAAAAAGTGGATCAGTCTGTAGCACGGATAAGTAAAGCAACAGTTGAGTCTGTTAAAACTGAAAGTTTATGTATGAATGCAGGGACTGTAAGTGATGATGAAATGCTTCAGCAATGCTACAGAGAAATTGCATTGTTAGAGTATTGGTTGGAGAATCCAAGATATGACACGGAGATTGCAGAAGAAAGAGTTCAGTACAGTGAACGAGAGCAGAAAGACATCCTGAAGATAGATGATAAGAATGCGAGACTAGCTGACAGTCTCATGGTGAATGTGAATCAGCATACTGATGTGCTGACAGAGAATCTGGGAAGAAACTCAGAGCAGCATACTGAAGTGTTGCCAGAGAAAGCTGAAGAAAAAGTTGCAGATGAAATTGCAGATGAACTCGCAGGTGACAAGCAAACGAATGTTGCAGAGGGACAGGAAGTTTGGGAGGCAGCAACATTCATAGAAACAACTAGAGCAACATGTGGAGCGACACTAGCAGCAAAAGAGGCACTGATGCCTTATATTTTTTATTCTAACAATTGTTTTGTGAGTACAGGTCTTACTGAAGAAGCTGGAGAAAATCTGTTGGACAAAGAAATTGAAATGATGAGGCGGATGATGATGAAGGAATTCCGGAAGAGACCAGCAGCAGTGAAACAAAAGAGAAGCAGCAAGAGGAAGACAGCAGAAGATTGCAAGAGTGCAGCTAATGGAGCAAAGCAGCATAAAATATGGAGACCTGGAGAAGAACAACAGACAAAAGCAACGGCAAATGGAAAGTTACAGTACAAGATATGGGATCCAGGCAAACATGGAGCTGAACACATGATCAGGAGATCATGAAATTTTTCTACCTTGGGAGTATGATGCGGGAGCATCCAACTCAAAGGGAATTATTGTAAATAATAGGGGTCATGCATTTAGGCTTTTATTAGATATTCTCAAATAAAACTAGGAGAGCTTTTAGGCATAAAGGAGTGGATGTGGATTATTAATGGATAAGGATAGCTTTTCTATTTTAGAATAGGAAAAAGACAGAATAAAGCTAAAAAGATGCTTTTGCCATATGTATGCATTGCATGAGCTTTAGTTAGGATTTTTAGAGCATGCTAAGTTTAATAAATTATGGAGCCTCATAGGCATTGAAGGCAAGAAGGAGAGAAGTGTGAGGAGTGAGTGTGAGAAGGGAGCAAGGATTCTCCTTGGGAGCCTTTGGGCAGTTTGTAAAAGGGCCATAGATTGTATATGTGGCCATGAATGTAAAGTTCTGTATGAATGTTTGTTTTTATGTGAATCCGAGTATGTTGAATTCAGTTATGAATGAACTTGTTTGCCTTAATGAATTCTGAGATGGTTCTGTGCATGATGGTAGAAATCGATGTTTAATGGTTCCTATTTGTTTTCTCATGCGCACATG
The DNA here is from genome assembly GCA_031772625.1 of Pinus tabuliformis. Taxonomy (NCBI): domain Eukaryota; kingdom Viridiplantae; phylum Streptophyta; class Pinopsida; order Pinales; family Pinaceae; genus Pinus; species Pinus tabuliformis. The sequence goes on from CM062810.1 coordinate 403,232,154, forward strand.
CTGTGGAATAGTTGCCTTTCGTTTGATGTATAATGACTTAAGGCGCCGCGGTGAATGGTGGCTCAGTTTTACGTGCAGTGCCATCGCTTAAGAATTGGAAACGATATAACTGTGGTTTATACAATATTGCAGACTGTCCGTCGTAGGACATATGTTCATCAATTGCGAGGAAGACATCATCGTTTGAGCAATTGCGATATGCATACATATCGAATCGAATTGAGTGTAGCTTCAAGATTATATTGGCGGTGAGAACATAGCGTTTGTAGTTCCAAGAAAGTGAGCGGTGAAAGCGATGGCCTGTCTACACAATCATAGCTGCGCAGAACACGACTGCAGCTCCGACTGGTCTACTTACAAGCTCATGAACATGCCCATGTTTCTGTGCTAAATGAATTTGTGATGTTTAAATTCTGGAGCGACTAAAGATGATCGGGCTGGCGTAGCAGAAGCGTATTGGTATGGTAAATGTGTCGCTGTAGCGTATTAAAACTTCACCCATATATTATGTTTATATTGTTTATCTCCAATTTAAAGACGAGTGTGGATATCTCTGTTGTCGGCGTATTGTATAACCTTTGAATATTCACTAATTATATACCTGTTGTATGTTTAATTACCGAGGAAAAGTGGTACGATACACTTGTTATGCGGTGCTTGATTATAAAACATGACTGTTGTATATATATGGCCTCGTTTGCGTAAGGAGGAGGCGTAGTAATCGTGGGCATAGTGATAGAACTGTATGCGGTTTGAGGTGTAGCGCTATATGACATAGCGTATGTATACACATTTATTATGCATTGAATCCGCCTAGCATAAAATTTGAAAAACGCTGTATTGTTATGCTGCATGTGTATCGCTATTCTTTTGATATTAAATGCATATGTGGCATCGTTCTTAATGTACCACCGGTTTCTGGTCAAGGGAAATTATTTTAAATCCAACGCAGCGTAACAAAGTTCTGGAGAAGAGAAAGATCCTGGTAAAAGCGGCTTGGGAGCGGCCTGGGCTGCATCACTTAGAAGATAAACATCCATGAATACCCCTCATGGGAGATGCACCATTTGAGCCAAAACCATCCAATTTCGTCAAAGAGAGATCTATTTATGTTAAAAGAGTTCTCACTACATAATTTCCATGATCTTGGGTCTAGGTTAGAATCCTAAAATCTCTCACGCTACCAAACCAAGAATCTCAATGATACTACTTAGTAAAGCAAAATATAAACAACAGTAAATCACATATGCACAAAATATATAAAACTTTTTACAATTTTCAACCCAACTTTGTTATATCAAACAACATATAATACAATAGTCTAGGGCTCCCGTACCAGGGATAATGGTCTTCATACATCCACTATTACAAGATACAAACTGGGGCTTGGTGTAAGTCCATCGACAACCAATCTGCCCTCATCAAGATACTCTAAATATCAAGCTGATGAAGTTGACTTGCTCAATGCCCCTCGATCGTACCATGTACCTGCCCGATCCTTCGACTCCTGATCTACAACTCCTGCCTCTATCGATGCTCCAAGTCCATATGGTCACTGAACCTCAGTTATCCAATATTCTCTCTAGTTTTGCCTTAGTCATCAAGGCCACAACACATCAAGACTCATCTCGAGTTGTTCATAGCTCCGCTTGTGAACAACTCCCGATTTTCCCACTGTTGCTTCTCAGCTACTCAGGGACTTCATTCCAATATGGTCTTCCTGTGCTACTATGATGAAGACCAACATAGGGCACGAAGGGTTGCCACCTATCACTGCAAGATGTCCATCTCCCACAATGAATATGAGCTAGGGCGATTGCCCATCATCTACTATAGAAGTCATTCTCCACACACAAGTATAGGGCTCCACAAACTGCTCCTGGTTAATAAAACCCTTGAGCTCAACAACTGCATCTCCCATAATTGCCTTTGTCTATCAAGGTGTTTCGCACTGGGTTACAAATTGGACACTATCATGCTATCCTCCAGCAGACCATAAGTGCCTAATCATGTCCACACTAGGTCCACTGTCACGCTACCCTCCAACATTCCACGATGTAGCATCTGCACCTAGTTAGGGTATCCCCACACCTAAGAGACCCTTACACACGACTACCCATGGACTTCTCATCAACTTCCCTTTGCTTCTACAATAGAGGAGCTATTGCACAAATCTAGGTTCATCAATATGTCCTCACCTAGGACACCATCAAATCATCATACAAGAGGCCATCCAAAATTCCTTCTATTGTTGTCCTCTTGCCTAAGGATTTATGCTTACTGTAGCATCTACCCACTAAGAAACCCTTTCTTCTAGCTGTCAGAGTCATCCAACACATGTCCAATCTAAACACTACATCCCTAGCATCAAACTCATCATTAATACATATCTCTCTTCACTTTTGGAATGATGTGCCTGCTTTTACCTTGGTTGCCTGGTAGGGGCTCCCTAACAGTCATTGTTAGGCTCCTCCAAATAACTACTAAGGCCTCCTACAACTGCTCATCAACCGATCCAAGTCTAGTCAAAACAATGACCTAACACAAGACAATTTGCTGCTCTAAGTCTGTTGTTATATTGTTGTTAAGATTGTGACTGGTTAGGGCTTCTTAGCTTGCTGCACCAACCCTTAACAAATCAATGAAACTGCACCCAATCACTGTGGTATCATCAAGGAAGGGTCCTCTTCTTCTTGGTTGTTGTTCTGGGCACAAATATACCCCAAAGCCTCCCTACACAACCCCTATTTTAGGTTGGTTAGGCATGCGACCTACCACAGTGACTTGTTTTCACCTACAACTAACTAAAACATACTTTCCTTCCCTCTTATTACTACCCAACAGGCCTGCGTCTAGCCCTATCCCGCTCGAACTTTGATGAGCACCAATATTGTAGCAAGGATGTTGCAACTCCTGGGCTATCAGCTTTACTTATCAACCGGGGGTTCGTACAAACTTGGAGGTGATAGTGTTGTATGCACAAGTAAAAGTGATGGTTATACTTGTTGTCACTGTTCAGCTGGCGAGAGACCATTGGGGTTCCAAGCCAGACTTCTATGGAGTTAGAAGAAGCTTGATTTTTTGACGGAAGAAAGGTAAATCTACTCTAAGAGAGTTCCTCTACTGTAGTAATGGAGAAGACCAACATGTAATGCTAAACCACACCATACCTAATTAACCATTTAAGAAGCTATGCTAAGCAGAAATGCTAAATCAACATAAAACATATGCTACTATCTAAGTTGCAGAAGTAAGAAGCATCAAACACTACTAATATGCAAGTAAGAAACTAAACTAAACCTGTTTTCACCTTTTTGATCTTTTAATGCAAAATCAAGTATCTAAACTAATTGTTCTTGTGGATGTGACAAGCGGATTAAGGGTGTTTGAGGATGGCTAGAAGGTTTATAAAGTGGTTGGATGGTGTGGAGAGTCCCTAGGAGGCTTTTTGTGACTTCCTAGAGGTTTTCCATCAATTCGGCCTCAAAATAGGCCATTTCAGGAAAACTTACAGGATGTACTAGAAACCAGGATGATCTTGTAGGAATTACAGGAAACCTACAAGACACAGCCGAGAGCTAAATGTGAGGTGTTGGAGGTGATGGGAGGCTTAGGAAAGGTGTGTGATGGGTGGAATGGAGTGTTATAAGGTCTAAGATCATTCAAGAGTCAATTTCCAAGATGATAGATGGCTAGATTCGCTCAATGTGTTTGGGAGAATTTCAATGAAAAATGATGAAAAACTAGTGAGGGTGATGGTGAAAACAAGGGATGGCGAAGGTGGATGAAGTGGAAGGTGGTTGTTGGCTATGAAGTCTTAGTCTCCTCCTAAAGCACCTGCTCTATATAAAACATGTGTGTCTTCCAAAAATCTATGCAACAAGATGCATTTTCATAAGCTAGAAAAGCATAATTAATGAGTCAACTCCCTATACTATGCACGAAGAAATTTGCTGAAAGGAATGAAAGCATGAGTGAGATATACTGCATAAATGGAGATGAAAATATGACAATGAAATATACCTTACAACATTAACCAACTACTAAATTAAATACAACAAACTCCAAAGCTCATAAAAGAACTAGAAATCTGTGTTTTTGGGGCTGCTTAAGGGTCCCTTCCTCAAGTCACAGTCCCGGAGGGAGGAAGTGAGGCCAAGACACCTGTTAAAAAACTTGTGGTGATCCTTTTTCTCCTTGCTAACCTGCTACTTGAAATAAGGCACAAATGTAAGCAAACTATCACATAACCAATCTAATCCTCTATTTGTAATGGAAATGCATTTAATGAGAAAATTAACAATGAAGCTATGAATCTACACTAAACATACATGTAAAATAAAGAGGAGCCTTGGCTACTAGGGTTGGGCCCTAACCCAAGAGATTCAACCCTCTGAGTTAACTCAGTGCTGGCTCAAAACAAAACTCATTATTACCAAAACAACAAATTACATCAAAAGAAATGTCACAAGTTTTGCAGCTTGAAAATAGAGTAGAGTTTTACAATAAAAAAATCCGAATCCTACTGAGGTCCTAGGCCTCTCTACTTATACATTTGAAGTCCCTAACGACTTCCTTAAAATTAGGGAGGCTCAGCTCTCAAACTCGAGATAAACTGGTGCTTTGTCTCTCACTTTCTCGACTGCCTTCTAGTCATCATGATTTGGTTGTTTGCACTCTGAGCTGATGTGATTAATGGAGGAATATTCGAATGGAGGAGTAGTAAATGAGGAGGATTTACCTCCTATGATCCCTTTCCCTTGTCCCATTTGAGTTTTTACCTTTGTCTTTGCCAAAATTCTTTTATTTTCTCCTTTAATCCTGCATTCAATGCATATTAGACCGCAAAGCATAATATCCAACTCTAACTCACCTCATAAACAAAATATAATCAATAACATGTAATAAGTTATGAGAAAAGTTGGTTTGACTAAGCTAGGAGGTGAATTAAGGCCCATATAATTACCCAGTGATGAGGCTCATCATCACCCCCTAATGAAAGTGTTGCTCATCCTCTGAGCAACTTAATCAATATCCATATCCTTCATGGCTCTAGTGGCCTCTCTGACATCCCATGCCTCTGTTGTGGTCTCCTCTTCTTGTTCGTAGAAGCCTGCTTTCTTTTCTACTTCTTCCCACTTCCTCTTTTCTTCTTCTTATTTTCTCCCCTCTAACATCCCTAAGAGTAGTGGTGGACTGAGTTTTATGCCTATCCAATTGACCTTCAACCTTTGCATAGATTGATTATACATAGGCGTCTTGTTGAGTGCCTCTTTCAACCTTTGAGGAGAGTGATACTCTCTTATCTTTAAGCTGTATGGCAGGGTGTTCCATCTCCTCAGGCAATCATGTATACTATCATCTCCTAACAACTTGAACATGTCCTCAAAATGTGAAATTGCTTGCTCTTGGGCAGCAAGATATCTAGGTGCCAGCTGAGGATCATTTGAAATCAAATTATGGGTACTGATGAGGGCAATGGGATTTTATTTTTTAGCTCTGATTGGAAGAGGTTCAATTTTCTGTCTTGCCAATATCCTTTTCTTCTCTGCAGCTCTTGACTCCTCATGGTTCATCCATGATGCCAAAGCCATTAATTGTAGATCCCCTAGCTTAGCATTAGGGTCCCATACATTCATGTCTGTGAGGGCCATGTTGTGCAAATAAAACTCAACCATTTTGGCCCTATCCTCTAGTGTAGTTTGATCACAAAGATCAATAAACTACCTGTAGTCCTGAAATGGCATGGTTCTTCTCTGTGCTAGGGTGTTAATCTGAAAATGTAGCCATTGTTCTTTGAGGTAGAGAGCATAGGATTTAGTTGGCATCCTACACTGGATTGCTTCCAAAGAGAGACTGGCCATACATGCCAATTGATTCTCTCTTTCCTACAGTTGTCCCCTCAACCATGCATTTTCTGTCTCTAGTTGATTTCTCATTATAGCTTCTTTGACCCTCAAGTGACTTATCTCTCTGCCCATCTCCTTGAGTTTCTCTTCCATGTTCCCAATGTCTTCCACCCCCTTTGATTTGGTGATTTGCATCCATCGGTGAGTTTTGGCCCTCTCCTTCTCAAGCTCGAAGAACAGTGGGATGGAAAACTTTTGAGGTATGACCATGCCTCCTTCAATAAACCGGTAATAGGAGTCCAGGTTAGGTTGGGGGCTAGGTTCTTTTGTCTCTGGGTCCTTTTCCTTAGTTTCTTGCTGCTCCCCTACATTTCCTTCCAATTTCTGTGCCTCCTATAGTTTCAGTAGAGTATCTTGTGGGACTGTTTTTTCTTCCTATAGATTTTTCTATGTATCCTATAGGATTGCCTTTCCCTTGGATGAAGTGGATCTAGTAGTAGGCCTCCTCACATAGGTGATAGGGGACTTAGGGGAAGGAATTTTATTTTTTCTTGTTTTGTATGGGAGTCTTCAATCACAATAGGAATTTTGGTTGATGTTTGGGGCTTCCTCTTTCTTATTCTTGTGCTCTTTCTTGTCTTGAAATATAATGGGGTATGCCTCTGCCTTTTTCCTTTTTGCTTGATTGGGGTGCTAAGATCAGTGAGGGCAACTGCTGCCTCTCTCTTAGTGGCTTCTAGAGATACCCTAGGTGACTCCTCCTTGTTTTTTGTCCCCTCTTTTCCATTGCCTTCTTCCTCTATGCCCTTCCTGTCTTCTTCTTCTTGTAGATATTCATCATCTATATCAGTTTCCTCCTTAATTTCCTCCTCTGTTTCTTCATCATCCTCTCTCTCTTCTCCCTCCTCTTCTTCATCTTCATCATGTTCCTCTGTGTCAGCTCCTCCTTCATCCATCTCATCCTTTTCTTCTTTTGTATCATCCTCTTCCTGTTTTACTTTCTCTTCACTGATAGTAGGACTAACATCATAAGTGAGAGCTTTGATGTCATCTTTTGCTAGCATGTCTCTGAAAACCAACCATGTTATAGGAGTTCTGAGGTTTTTGGAGGGAATCTTCTATGAGGATCCTAATCAACCCATGGTGAGCTAATTGTTGGGAATTCCCCTCCTTCACTTTGATACTTGAGTCTATGAGTGATTGAAGCAGGAAGTATGGTATGCTGAGCCTTTGGCGAGGGGGTGTTTCTACTCCAAATCTTAATTCGTCAAGGATCCTGAAATGATAGCCATAGACAACACTATACCTACCCTCACATGAGATGTATTTGATCAGTTGGTAGCCTACCTCATTCCATGGATATGGCATAATTTCCCTCCTTACTCCATTTTTGTCCTCAGTGGGTTCCTCACCTTCTAAAAAGAATTTTCTTTTGGCAACCTGGCTATCTCCTTTGTCTTCTTTCCTCCATGGTATTCCTAGGGGGAGTGTGGTGACTCTACTGATGAGCTCAGGGGTGAGATCTATAGTGAGGCCCCTTATTACAACAGTGGCATGGATTCTGGTGAGTGGAGTGAGGGAGAGAGCAAATTCTTGAGCCACCTCATCATCATACCCTCTGAATTTTTTGAAAAACCCCATCCAATTATGTCTTGTGAAGATTTCAAGCACTTGGGGGTGTTGTTGGATTCTCATAGTGTTGGTGGGTTCTCTCCTATTAAACCCTCCTGTCATTTTGTTGGTGAAGCTTGAGGAGAAAATGAGAGGGTTGAAATATTTTTTTCAAATGCAGAACCAAAACAGAGATGAATGTGTATGTAATTCCCAACCAAAACAAAGATGAATGTGTATGTAATTCCCTTCATACAGTTGCTAAATTCACTCAAATTTCGAGTATTCTTGGTTCATTTACTTGCAAAGAGGGATGTAATTACAGAGCCTACCTCTTTAGATTGTTTGCAGTGGCCAACTCCCGTGATATCCCTTTTGAACTCTTCTCTACCAATCCTGTAGACAGTCTCTGTGTATCCTATAGGAATTCCTGTGCATGCTCCTGTAGGAATTCCTGTGCAGTCCTGTAGGAATTCCTGTGCAGTGAAACAATGGAGTTTTGCTTCCGGTGGGTTTCCTGGGTATGAGAGCAACTTGAGTGAGGGAGTTTCGAGGAAGTGAAATGCATGAATGCATGGGAACGATGTTTTATTTCCTCTTATGGTGATTTGGGGTGAGGTGGTGTGTTGGCAACAAAGGTACATTTCCATTTTTGGACCATTGGTCCCCACTACCACCTCATCATTTCCCACCCCTCGTAACCAGCTCCCACCTTATGGAACCATAGTTTTAACCGCTTTTTGTCCTACTCCTTCTTTTTCTTTGAGTTCTATAGCCACGTGTGAGAGGACACCCGGTTGTGCATGTGTTGACTGTGTGGGAAAGTTAATTGGCCACCTTTTCACTTATAAACCAACTATCTTGTAACCCTTACATTATTTTTAATACATGATGCATATGAGAAAGCGAGCGGGATACTTACCTGTGGTTCCGATGCTATGTTGTAGTTGTCGAAGGCTAGAGATGTTGTTGTGTGTATTTGTTGCATGCTATTCTTCTTCCTCCTCTTTCTCTCTGCTAATGGCTTATTTGTTTTTGTAGGTACCTATGGTTGAAGATATGATGTTGCTTTTTGGAGCTCTTGGATCATCATGGTGAAGACTGGTTGCTGGTGTGATTGGTATTCTGTGGGATAGGCTGCTACAGGATTTCCTACATGATGTCATGTAGCTGCTTCTCCCTCAGAACTCTTTAATCATTTTTCTTATTGGGGATATGAGGATGGTGACATGGATGGAAATAAGGAGTGGGAGTGTGGAGAATAAGGACTATTCAGGTGATGCTCTTTATTCCTCTCTATTTCCCTTTTTTTGAAGACTGAAAAAAACTCTTGAAACTGATTTTTTTATGGTGAGTGCAGGGATGATGATGGTGGATAAGGTGTGGTGATAGATGATGAAGAGGGTGAATTTTATGGGCCTATAAAGTCCATCATTTGTCTTCGGACTGCTTCCTGTAGGATTTCTGGGTCACTTTAATTCCTACAGGATCATCCTGTAGGTTTTCAAGGGATCCTGTAGGAATATAAGGGATCCTGTAGAAAACACAGTATTTTTATAAACTGAAGCAATGGAGTGGAAAAATGACAGAAATGATGGAGGGATGCATGGTAATGAGTAAATAAATAAATATGTGAGTGGCAGGGGTCTCCTTGGGATCCTCTTTTGCTCCTTGATCGTGCTTCTTTCCCACCTGCAAATGGAAATTTCATGATATATCTATATATATATATATATATAGAAAAACAACGAGGCTGCCTATGAGAGGTTTTCACCCTAGCTGTTTTCCCTGGGTGCCTCAAGAAAGGTTTTCACCCAGGGATCTTTCTTATTCCCTTTTTCTTTTTCTTTTTTTTGTTTTTTGTTTTGCTTTTTTTGTTTTTTTTTTGACACCACTGAGCCACCTCAAGAGGTTTTCAACCCAATGATGGGACTCAGGCACCTCATGGAGGTTTTCACCTGAGTCCTTATTCTTTTTTCTTTTTCTCAATTTTTAATGAGGGAGGAGCTGGAACTTTCTCCACTATCATCACTATTTTATTAATATCATCAATGAACTCTTGTTTTGATAAAGGTCTCTTGTAAATTTTCAATCGGCGTCCATTAGCAAGCAAAGGAATGGCTTCTTCATCTATGGTTCTGATTTTCACTTAACCATTATCATGGCATCTTTCTAGAACATAAGGTATGAGCCATATTGTCTTTAACTTGCCCTTGAAGTCTTTATACCTAGAATCATATAACAACACCCAATTTCCTTCCTGAAATTGCCTCTCCTTGATAATTTTATCATACCAGATCTTCCTCTGAAGTTGGACTACCTATGTATGTAGGAGGGCCTGCATTTTGAATTCATCCAAACCATTCAATTGGAACAATCTCTCTTTCTGTGCACTACTGAGATACAGATCTAGTTGGGTTGCTTCCTTAATGTGTTATATTCAAATTCAATGGACAACAAGGCCTTTTTCCCATAGAACAGCTCATAGGGGGTGAATCCCATGGTGGTCTTCCATGTGGTATTATAGGCCGAGGTGGCCTCAACTAGTCTTTTTTCCCAATCCTTCCTACTGCTGCTCACCACTTTGGTCAAGATGACCTCCAGTTCTCCGTTGGTCACCTCCATTTGCCCATTAGCTTGTGGATGATAGGGAGTGGAGGTCCTATGCTTGATCTTGTGATGGTTGAGCAAATCTTCAATCATGTTGGAGGTAAATTGATTGCCTTGGTCTATGACCAGATCTCTAGGGTACCCAAATTTATAGAATACATTCTCCCTTAGGAACTCAACCACCTTCTCTTCTGTTGCTGCCTTAATTGCCTTGGTTTCGACCCACTTAGTCAAATAATCAATGCACACAATAATGTATTGTTTTTGCTTTGAAGTAGGGTCAATAGGTCCAATGAAGTCCATGCCCCACTTGTCAAATGGCTTGAAAGTCACTTGAGGTTGCATAGGCATTTCATCTCTTGGAGTAGGCCTTCCCATCCTCTAGCATCGATCACACTGACTAGTGTATTTTTTCACATCCTGATGAAGAGTGGGCCAATAATAACCTACTTGTAACACTTTGAATGATGTCCTCTTTGTTGCAAAGTGACCTCCATAAGGCCCATCATGACAGGTCAGAATGATATCAAGGACTTCCTCCTCCTTGACACACCTTCTCAAGATTTGATCTGGGTCAAGTTTGAAAAGATTTCCCCCAATCCAAGTGAAGGGGGTGCTTTTCCAGACTATCTTGCTCTTTTCTTTGGAGGACAAGTTTGGTGGGAACCATGTTGATACCAAATAGTTTGCTATATCAGCAAACCACGGAGAGAGAACTGAAATAGAAAATAAGTGCTCATTTGGTAACTGGTCATCCACCATTCCTTCTTCACATGCAGGCAAATTTACCCTAGACAAAAAGTCCACAACAACATTTTCCTTACCAGGCTTATCAACAATGGTTAGATCAAGCTGCTGTAATAAAAGTAACCATCTTATAATTTGAGCATTCACATCTGGTTTGTTCATTAAATATTTGATTGCAGCATGGTCAGTATGCAAAAATGTTTGATAGCCTATAATATAATGCCTGAATTTGTTTAATGAATTCACAACAACCAAGAGTTCCTTTTCGGTCACTATATAATTTAGTTCAGCCTTTGATAAGTTCTTACTAATAAAATAGATAACATAAGGCAGTTTTTCATCTATCTGACCTAGGGTTGCTCCTATGGCTTTGTGTGAGGCATCATCATGAATATGAAAGGGGAGGGCCCAATTTGGGCCTCGGAGAATCGGTGCAGTGGTTAACTTATCCTTTAGGATTTCTAAGGCCTCTTGACAACTTTTTGACCATATAAACTCAGAGTCTTTGGCCAACAAACCAAATAAAGGAGAGGCCAACTTGTTGAAGTCCTTTATGAACCTTTGGTAGTCCAGCTATCCCTAGGAAACTTCTGACATCTCTCTGGTTTTGAGGAGGTGGGACCCTTTGGATGATAGCTATTTTGTTTGGGTTCACGTGTAGTCCTTGCTGAGATATTGAATGACCTAATACAGTCCATGCAGTCATTAAGAATTCACATTTTTCGGGACTGGGAGACAAGTTCATTTCAATGCATTTATGCAGTACTTTCCCTCGGCTAGACAGGGCTTCTTGAAAATCACAACCATAAGGTGTAAAATCATCCATATTGTTGGGTCATGCAAGAGGTATAAATTTATCCTTGATTACATTATCTTTTTCCTCCTTTTTATGCATTTGTGCCATGATATAATAAGATTTTGATAGAATTTCGATAGAAAGTGAATGAAATCGCTTTTGATATGAATTGGTTGTCAAAACTAACTTTCGTTGCTTTTTATGCAGAGATTAGCAAATGGGACAACTGTTGTTCAATCTATTGAACAACAAAGGCTAAAAAAGGAGAAAAGAGTGCGTCTTGTGTGGGCAAGTTGAGTAGAGAATAAGGAGGATCAGCGCAAGATGGAAAATTGTTTGATAATAGTATTTAGTTGCAAATTCCTCAGGATCTCATGATCCTGAGGAATCACATTTATTTCTTTTCCTCTTTGACTATAAGAGGGGGAAAACATATGGAGTAGAACAACTTTTGGCCCTTTTACTTCAATTGTAATTTTAATATACAGAGCGTGATTCTAAAGGATACATTATGCTGTAATGACATTTGGATTTGATGAATAATATATAATTCATGTTGTTGTTTATTCACAATATTATGAAGTAATTAAGCAATAATAATTGGCGGCTTGGGCCCAGTCACTGGTGGATTTCACTGTTATTCCCTGTTTTACAGTTTTACCTTTCTTTTACTACAATTTTAATTACTCTATTTTATAGCTTTACGATTGATTTACTTTCACTAGTGTTGAGTTTTTGTATTCATTGCATTAATTCTTATTTCTATTGATTGGCTTCATTTATTTATGTCGTAGATTGATTTAATTATTAGGTAAGAATCATTTCTTGTTAACTAAAAGCCATAGTGTTATTGGTTAGATCAGGTGTATTACTTTTATGCAAAAGTTTAGATTCAGCTAAAAGAGCTTTGTTATTGCTACAGTGCACTTGGTTGACGTAATTGCAATTAGTTTTTTTGATTAAGAGTGAGTTTTGATGTTTGAATAAGTTAATTTCTTTGAAGTTACAAGTTGGTAGTTTATGGTTTGATCCATTTAATCTTGTATTGAAATCAATAAGTTATTTTAAAGCATTACTCTCTATAGATATAACAATTTCCACCACTTGCACATATTGTGTACACTCTTGAAACAAAAAGACTTACGCAGGTTGATAATTAATGTGAGGCATTTAGGAGTTCTAAAAGACACCTTATATGCACCCAACATTTTGGTGCCATTACCAGGGAGAGTGTTTCCATTTCACAGAAGGTGATGTGTGTTTGATAATTGTTCGCTGTGAAAGAATTGGGAGCAAGTAAAGTGCTTGCTCCCTTGCCCGCTTTTCAGCACAATTGTGTAGGAATTGAAGTAGAAATAGATGTTTGATGTTTTTTGTTGTGAAAGAATTGGGTATTAAAAACGAAAGGTAAGAACCTGCGTAGGAGTAAGTAAAGTGCCTGCTCTTTTGCCTGCTTTTCAGCAAAATTGCGTAGGAATTGAAGTAGAAATAAATGTTTGTATTTCTGTATGAATGACTAAGAAGAAAAGAGTAGAAAAATATTTAATTCCTCCGCCAAGATCTAAAAAATCTAAGGGATCGGTGCCCCTTGGATGGTCAACCTTCATTGATGAAATCATCAGGAAAGCTGAGTCTCAGTCATCAGTAGGACCCCGAATCGTTTCTACAAGAAATCCCACTGTAACCCTTCAAGCTACAGGATCATCATTTCTAGCTAATGCTGAGATTCACAGTAAGACTGAAGGGTCTAAACAGAGTTTTTAGAACATTGAAAACTTACAGCTTAACCCATTACAAGAAGGGAATTCTTGCAACCTCCTTGAAGGAGAAGGAGAAACAGGTAGTGCTGAAAAGGTTAAATCATCAGAACCCAAATCTCCTGAAGTAGTAGTTGAATAGAGGACACCCAGTATTCCAAACCAAGGTAGTGTTGTTAAAACCATTCTAAAAGTATCTTCTGAATCCCCCAAGAACAAATCTCTAGCTTTGGAAATCCCTTAAGAATATTGGCATATTTTTTATCAAATGGCTAATAATCAGCTATAGCCTCAGACCTCTACATTACAATACCCTATTGTTGATACAGATGTCAATTCTCCCATGAAAGCTATTCCATTACAGAATATTCCTACCTTTCATAGGCTAACTTCCGCGGATTCTAATGCATTCCTTTTTGAAATCGATGTTTTATGTAGGGGGTATGATTACACTACCGACCCGCAGAAGCTGAAGTTGTTCCCCTCTACTCTGAAAGGAGCAACTCTGCGTTGGTTTATGGGGCTTCGTGGAGGTATCATTAATGACTGGGACCAAATGAAAACAATCTTTCGAAAAAATACCAATATTATTTCCGAACTAGAGAATTGAAGGATGAAATCTTTCAAATGGTAGCTAAGACTAATGAGACTCTTGAAGAACATGCAGAACGTTTCTAATATAATCTACAAATATCTCCTTATGCAAATTTGCCTCCCGAATCTCTTAAAACTATGATTATCAAAGGTATGAAAGACCAATGGGTAGAAACACTAAATTTAATGGGGAATGGTGATATTTATCAAGAAGATTATGACCATGTTATACAATTGTGCATCATGTGTTCCAGAGGTAGTACAAGGCTGAAACCAACCAGACATGATACGATCACCAGAGACAAAAAAGCCTCAGGGGGAAGCATTACAAGAGTTGAAATCAACAATCTGTTGGAAGATTTCAAGACTGATATCTTGGGGACCCTGACAACACAATTGGATATCATGCAGGACAAACAAAAGTAGGCCGAAGCAGAACAGAATCTAGCTATTTTCTATCCATGTTGCAGAAAGAAACACAATCATAGAGAATGTCTGTTAGATATGATACAAACATGCGCCATTTGCACTAAGGATCATGCTACGGAAAGTTGTCCATCGCTTCCTGGATTAAAAGTAGTTTTCAAGGAAGCAAAAGAGGAAGTGGAACCAGTATATCTGCTGAACCAGCGCCGTCAATGGAAAACACGTCTGACAGGTATGCCTATAGAACCATCTTCAGTCTTTCCTTCTTCACAATTTAATTCTCAGTAATATTCAGGAGCAGCATGGCAAAACCAACCACCTTTCTCTACTTGGCCACTTCAAGAATTTTCTATGCCACCATGGCCCAACCAATCAAATCCAAACAATAATTGGCCAAATTCCTCTTACCCTCCACCATTCTGGCAAAACACCCCCTATTCCTCTCAATGGTCTCCTTCTACCTCAAAAAATCAGAATTGGCAATGATCTGCAAACCATCCTACAGGGACAGTTCCTCTGCCTCAACCAACCTTACCAGCAACTTACACGTTGCAGCAAAATCCTCAACCTAATGTACAACGGCAACTCCCAGCTCAACCCAACCCAAATCCTAACAACAAGCCAATCCAGTCAATACAAATTATTGAGAGTCTGGACCGTAAAGTTGAGTTGAGAGAATGCAATGAACTTAAGTTAAGATCTGGACGTGTAATTTCTCTAGATGAGGACAAAAGTCTACAGCCTGAAGTTAAAGAAACGCATCTGAATAAGCCTTCGATCGTAGATGACCAACAAATAAAATAGGGAGAAGATACAGTTAGGCAGAAAGATCCCGAGAAAATTATAATTACTTCTCCCCCATTCCCAAAAATATTGATAATACCTTGACCAATTGACTATCTTGACTTTGATCTTCTGGGTGAACTCAAAAATCTCTGTATAAAAGTACCCCTCCTCCAGGCCATTCAAGATATTCCAATATATGTTAAAACCATTAAAGAGTTGTGTGCAAATAAGTCTTTGAAGGAAACAAAAATAACACCAACTGTCCATGTTGTCAGAACTTTGTCTGATCTATTACTAGGTAAAAAGACACCTATAAAATACGAAGACCCGAGGAATCCCATTGTCACAGTCCAAATAAATTTCTGCTCTTTTCCCAATGCTTTAGTTGACTTAGGGGCAGCCATTAACATTCTTACAACAGAAACTTGCGAAGTGCTTGGCATCACAACCTTAGAACCAGCCACTACCTTGCTGGAACTAGCTGACCATTCAGACATTAGGCCAGAAAGAACATTACATGATGTTGCGTCCCTATCATACTAGTGATTCCCCCATTACTATTGTAGTTGTAACCCTTATTAATATTGTTGTGCCCCTATTGTCCCCATATTGTTATTACTGTGCCCCATAGAATCCCTTTATTGTTATTTTTGTGCCTTTATATTATTATTGTTATGTCGGCTTGGTTAAATTGTGACCCCTTAGACTCCTATATATAGAAAGGAGGTTTTGTCATTTGAATGATCCAAGAATTTTTCATTTGTGTAATGTAAAGGAGGTTGCCCCCTTGAAGAGGCTGAATTCTAAGGCGTTGATCTATCTTTTCTATCTTTTTGTGAGCTAGTTTCATAACATTTGGTATCAGAGCTTTGGATTCTAGGGTTTCGCTGCTCCAAATAGGTCATTGTGGAATTTTCACTATAACTTTTTTTTCTGCGACATTTCGAAAGCAAAAAAAAAACCCACTTGAGACGAAATCGCGCTAAACCTCGGGTCTGAATTTCAGAGCTTTTCGCGCTATATCTACGGAGATATGATTTGAGGAAGTTGGTCTTTTTGCATACTCTTGAATTACATTCCAAATAGGTGACCTTGGGAAAATCGTCATAGCTTTTGTTTTGAGCATCAAATTTCAATTTCATAAGAAGTTACAGAAAGAGGACGGACTGTAGTTTCATGTATATATTTTATAGACCCGAAGGTCAAAAAAGTGATACGTGGCACTTCATACAAGTTCACTCTTCTGAAAAGGTATATAATCATGTCATCTTGGGAGATTGTGCATAACTCTTTCTTGGAGAATCTAAATTCGATCAAACTGGTGGCATTGGAAAGAGGATGCAGAAGGCTACTGCATCTTGCAATTTTAGAACTGGATGATCCGAAATTACAGAGATACATTAGATTTAATATCGAGCTCCTACAAAGTGAAAAAAGGTGTGAGTTTTTTTTTTAAATTTTTGCATAAGATTGGTTTGAAAAATTAGTTTGAAGGAATTCAAAGGGAATAGTGAAGAATTATTAGCATTAATTAATGCCCCGAAGAAAGAAAATGGAAACACCTAGTAAGAACCCTGAAATCTCTAGCATGACTCGTGAATAAGAGGAAGAAATGCAACATAATATATCAAAATTACAAGACCAAGTACAATAAATTTCACTCACTAAAGGTAAATGAATCCAAGATGAATGACGTGGAAGCTAAGATGAATGTCATGGACGCTAAGATGGAAGCTAAGATGAATGGCATGGACGATAAGATGGAAGAATTGAAGATAAATTTGAATAAGTTGCTACAAGAAATGCTCACTAATGTTGAAAGGGTAGTAAAGGAAACTCATGATGAGAACAAAAGAAATGTTAATAATGATTTCATAGACCCTAATGTTGGATTGAAGACCCACCATATTCCAAAAATCGATATGAGGAAGTTTGATGGCAAGGATCCCGCAACATGGATACTACAAATGGAGCAATTTTTTGATCTCCATAACGTGCAAAACACACAAAAGGTACGTATTGCAACTTTATATTTGGAACCAAATCAGTTTGTATGGTATCGACGGCTTTGCTCTCGTAAACAAATTGTCACTTGGGAAATTTTTACGGAAGAATTGACAACGCATTATGAGGATACAAAAAGCAACACTTTTTTTAGCCAATTGATGAGTCTCAAACAAAAGGGTTCAAGGATGGAGCACATTGAGGACTTCCAAAAATTGAACATAAGGGTAAAAGATATTCCACAGGAGCATAGGATTGATGTGTTCATAGGGACTTTAAATGATAATATCCAACATGAGGTTCGCCTTTGGAAACATGATTCATTGGAGAAGGCATTCAGGTTAGCAATAAAAATGGAAAGAAAAATTATGGCAACCAGGAAGCCTACCACTCACAACTATAAAGATGGAAGTGTTGTTTCCCCTAGCCTTCCACAACCTATAAGGTTGACACCACAACGATTGGAAGGAAAAAGAGAAAAAGGGATTTGTTATAGTTATGATAGCAAATATGCTAAAGGTCATAAGTGTGCCGAGAAGAAATTATTCTGCATAGACTGTGAAGAGGAGGAAGAAAAGGAACAAGAAATGTCAAAAGAAGAGGATATACTCCAGAAACAAACCCTAGATAAAGAAGAAATGAATCCAACCATATCTTGTAATTCATTGTCTAGAATTACCACTCCTCAAACTATCAAGATAGAAGGACATATCAAGAAGAAAAAGGTAATAGTGTTGATTGATTCAGGAAGTACCCACAATTTTATTCATTGTAAGATAGCAAAATAATTGAATTGCTTCCTATATCCAGCACCAGAGTGTCAAATAATAGTTGCAAGTGGAGGAACCATAAATTGCTATGGAAAGTGCCATAATATCAAGCTATTCATGGGAGAATATGTATTTAATAGCCCAATGCTTTCCATTCCAATGGGAGGTGTTGATGTTGTACTAGGAGTCCAATGGCTACAATCCTTGGGTACAATAGCTTTTAATTTTCAAGAACTTTTCATGAAATTTTCTGTGGATGGAAAGTAAGTTGAATTAAGGGGTATTGCAGGGAAACCGGGGAAGATAATCAACTCTAATGCTATGAAAAACTTCTAAAAAATGAACAATGAGGTGTAATTGCACAATTATGTTTGTTAGATGTTTCCACATCAAAATAACCTATTTCTCCAGATCTCCAAAAAGTCTTGGACAATCATTCCAAGGTATTTGAGACTCCCAAAGGTCTCCTACCTATTCGTGATCAAGATCATGCTATTCATTTGATTCCAAGAAGTGTTCCTCCAAACATCAGGATGTACAGATATCCTTATGCCCAAAAGAGTGAAATTGAACGTATGGTTGCAGAAATGCTAGAGGCTGGTATAATTCAACCTAGTAAAAGTTCTTTCTCTGCTCCAGTAGTATTGGTGCACAAGAAGGATGGATCATGGTGCATGTGTCCAGATTATAGGGAGCTCAACAAGCTCACTATTAAAGATAAATTTCCCATTCCTGTCATTGATAAATTATTGGATGAATTGCATGGATCAATTTACTTCACCAAGTTGGATCTTCATTCAAGATATCATCAAATCAAAATGAAGATTGAAGACATTTCGAAAACAACATTTAGAACTCATGAGGGTCATTATGAATTTTTGGTCATGTCTTTTGGCCTTACCAATGCACCTTCTACATTTCAAGGTTTGATGAATTCCATTTCCAAACCCTTAGAAAATTTGTGTTAGTATTTTTGATGATATACTAATCTACAGCAAGTCTTGGAAGGATCATGTTGAACATGTTGATAGGGTGCTACAACTATTGGAGGAGAAACAATTAAATGCAAAAATATCCAAATTTTTCTTTGGAGTACAAGATGTGGAATATCTGGGTCATATTGTATGTCATGAAGGTGTTAAGGTAGACCCTTCCAAAATTAAAACGATTAAGGAATGGAAACTCCCCACATCCATAAAGCATCTTTGAGGATTTCTCTGTAGAATTTTCTCTACAAATCAGTTAGCTCACTGATATCATGTAGAAATTTCACCTGCAGATCCAACTGATATATGCAATGTACTAAAGCATAATACTAGATCTACATCTATCATAAATTTTGCGGAAGCTCAATTAAACATGAGAAACATCAAGCATGAATAGATATAACTGAGAATGAGAAGTAATCAACCATAACACAGAAGATATAACCTAGGGAAAGCACCAGCCTAAAACCCCATCTCTGTATTATCAATCAAGTGGAAATCTTGATAAAGCTCATGGACTACCTAGGCCTGAATATATAGGCTACACAAGTCCTCCAAGCTCCTATTTCCTTGCGCAGTTTTGACTGGGGTCCAATGTCATAACATGTGTGAATTCGCCACATCATACCTGCTGTAACCTCAGGTCCAACTACGCAATCCATTAGGAATAATATTCCTTCTGCATGCAAGGAATATTCACAAGGAATATCCTAGCAACTGATAGTACATTGTCCCTCCATTTGATCTCAATTGGGTCTCTATTTGAACTGACATGCAGGAGTTATCCATGAGTGAATCTTCAGTTATCTGAAAATACCAGTTGTTACATGCATGCAAGCATTAACAAACTGAATCTCATTAATTTAACAACTTGTTAAATTAATATAACTGGACTTGACTTAGTTAATTGAGTAAACTAATTACAACTCACAATTACAACTCATCCTCATCCTTTAACTGATGGTTAAATCCCTCAGTCAAAGGAGAAACTGTTACATGTCCTCACGTAGACTTCAAGTTCATAATTCCTTAACTAATTAACTCAAAATGAATTAATTAATTAATTTACAAACTACTGTTAATATCAAATTCGAATTTTACTTCCTATTTTTAGTCCAGGGACTGAGTAAAATAGGAATCCATCCTGAACTGATAAAAATAGAACTTCTATTTTTAGCCTTCCTTTTTTCATTCCCTGTTGCCCAATCCAGCAATGGTACTCAAACTGCTAACTTTAGCACTTCTATTTTTAGCATTTCTTGTTGCCATTTTTCAGCACTCCCTCTCAATGAGAAAGGCTTCCTCTCGAACCCGATCATGTACCTTCGGAATGTTCTGCATGCAACACTCCTACCAAGTGTGGTTGCTCCAACAACTCTCAGAACAAAAAAAACTCCCAATTGACCTCTTTGTTGGGCTAGAAACATACTCTGATGCTGAAGCCCTATGTGCTGCTGACAAGTGATCCCTCTCTGACCTCTGCACTACTGCAACATATCCATGCATCTCGCACCGTTGCACACCTCTCTGTGCCATCCTACACTAGTGAAACACACTTGTGCCTCTCGCATTGCTACAGCCTGCTAGCTCTGCGTTGTCTTGGGATTCCTACGCTGTTGCTGTCTTTTCCGCTCCATCCACATTTGTCTCTACCCATTCATTCAATCCTGCTACTCGTCATTGGGGCTTCGGTAGCAAAGTCAAATCAAAGAGGTTGGGTACTTCAGGGATCCTACCCCTCCTCCTTGGGACGATCACTCCACATTGCCCCACCTCCTACCTGGAGGTATGGCTGCATGTGATACCTCTGCCTACCTGGATCAAAGTTTTCCCCTACTAGAGGTCTCTACATGAGTAGATGTCTCTACTCGATCTCCTCTCAGCTTCTCTAGTTGTGGCTGCTCCACAACCTCCTGAAGCTGCTTCTCCAATCATGGCTCCTCCATAATCGTTTGAGACTTCTTCTGGCGCTGCATGTTGAGAGGTAATGTACTCTCCCTCTCAACCACCAAGTATCTAACCTTTGCCTTGCTCTTCAAGGTTTTGCATGCATCTTGTACCTCAAGTGCATATAAGTTCTTGGCTAGCACACCAATCTTTTCATATTTCCCACCGTCACGAAATTTTCTATAAAAAGAGCTGATTTTAAATCAGCGATATGTCCCTCATCCTAACTCCGATTCAATCAATTTTTTTTTGAATTTGGGTCTTTTTCCGCAAGGAATCCAAATCTGCTATTTGTTTGTGAAAATTTTGTACAAAATTTTTCAGATCTGCTCTAAAAATTCTCGGCCAAAAACTCAAAACTTTGAAATCTCCTCTCAGTATACTGTTATCTCCTTTGATCACCTTTGCTCTGATACCATGTAGAACTTTTTCTAAAAATCAGCTAGCTCACTGATATCATGTAGAAATTTCACGTGCAGATGCAATTGATATATGCAATGTACTAAAGCATAATACTAGATCTACATCTACCATAAACTTTGCGAAAGCTTAAATGAACATGAGCAACATTAAGCATGAACAGATATAACTGAGAATGAGAAGTAATCAACCATAACACAGAAGATATAACCTGGGGAAAGCACCAGCATAAAACCCCATCTCTGTATTATAAATCAAGTGGAAATCCTCAATAACATACAAAAAGAATCAGCTCAAAAGCTATCCTGCTCTCTCTGTACTCTGATGATAAAGCTCATGGACTACCTAGGCCTGAATATATAGGCTACACAAGTCCTCCAAGCTCCTATTTCCTTGCGGAGTTTTGATTGGGGTCCAATGTCATAACATGTGTGAATTGGCCACATCATACCTGTTGTAACCTCAGGTCCAACTACGCAATCCATAAGGAATAATATAAGGAATATTCACAAGGAATATCCTAGCAACTGATAGTACATTGTCCCTCCATTTGATCTCAACTGGGTCTCTGTCTGAACTAACATGCATGAGTTATCCATGAGGGAATCTTTAGTTATTTGAAAATACCAATTGTTACATGCATGCAAGCATTAACAAACTAAATCTCATTAATTTAACAACTTGTTAAATTAATCTAACTGGACTTAGTTAACTAAGCCAACTAATTACAACTCATAATTACAACCAATCTTCATCCTTTAACTGATGGTTAAATCCCTCAATAAAAGGATAAATTGTTGCATGTCCTCACATAGACTTCAAGTTCATAATTCCTTAACTAATTAACTCAAACTGAATTAATTAATTAATTTACAAACTGTTGTTAATATCAAATTCAAATTTTACTTCCTATTTTTAGTCCAGGGACTGACTAAAATAGGAATCCATCCTGAACTACTAAAAATAGAACTTCTATTTTTCATTCCCTATTTCCTAATCCAGCACTGGTACTCAAACTGCTATTTTTAGCAGTTCTATTTTTAGCACTTCTATTTTTAGCATTTCTTGTTGCCATTTTTCAACATTCTTGGGTTGACAGGGTATTATCGCAAGTTTGTTAAGAATTATGGGAGAATAGCAGCACCTCTAACAACATTATTGAAGAAAGATGCATTTTCATGGACTCTAGAAGCAACAAAGGCCTTCGAACAACTTAAAGAGGCAATGTGCCAAGCACCAGTTTTAGTTAAACCGGACTTCACAAAAAACTTTATTGTGGAATGTGATGTTTCAGGAAATGGAATTGGTGTTGTTTTAATGCAAGATGAAAGACCCATGGCTTTCGAAAGTCGTCCAATCAAGGGAAAGTATTTACACAAAGCTATTTATGAGAAGGAAATGTTGGCAGTACTACATGCACTTAAGAAATTGCGACCCTACCTAATGGGAAGACACTTCAAGGTAAAAACGGATCATGATAGCCTTAAATACTTTTTAGAACAAAGATTATCCTCCGAAGAGCAACAAAAATGGGTCACAAAGATGCTGGGTTATGACTTTGAAATCATCTACAAAAAAGGGAAGAAAAATGTTGTGGCAGATGCACTCTCAAGAAAGGATGAGGATGAGGAAGCATTGTTGTGCGCCATTTCTATTATCCAACTAGATTGGATAAACGAAGCAAGGGAGGAATGGAAGAATGACAAAGAAGTGTGGGCACTTATTCGAAAGTTACAACAAGATTCCAGTACATCTGATACATTTAGCTGGAAAAATGATTTGTTATGGTACAAAGATCGCTTATACCTCTATAAGAATTCCCAACTCAAACAAAAGATTCTTATGGAATGCACACTTCTCCCTTAGGAGGGCACTCAGGAGTTTTAAAAACTTACCACATGGTTAAGAAGGATTTTTTTTAGGTTGACCTTAAATCGGATATTCAAAAGTTTGTGGCGGAATGTTTGGTTTGCCAACAAAATAAAGTTGAAACAATTAAGACCCCGGGTCTATTACAACCTTTATCCATTCCAAGCCAACATTGGGAGGATGTTTCAATGGATTTTATCACAGGTTTACCCAAGTATGAAGGAAAGAATGTCATCATGGTGGTAGTTAACAGACTTACCAAGTATGCACATTTTTGTGCATTATCACATCCATTTAAAGCCAATACAGTTGCTACTGCAATTATGGAAACAATTCAAAAGCTACATGGAAACCCAAAGATTATTGTAAGTGACAGAGATCCCATTTTCACTGGAAATTTTTGGATAGAATTATTTTCTTGTCTTGGTACTCAGTTAGCTCATAGCTCATTTTATCATCCTCAATCTAATGGGAAAACTGAGATAGTAAACAAATGTTTGGAAGGATATCTTCGTTGCTTTGTATATGATAAACAGACACAATGGGTCAAATGGTTGCCTCTCGCTGAATGGTGGTATAACACTTCCTTCCATACTGCAACAAAAATGACCCCATTTATGGCACTTTATGGATATCAGCCACCATCCATCACATCATATTTAAGAGAAAATTCTAAGGTTCAAGTAGTGGAACATCACATCAAGCATCAAAAACAAGTTCTCCAACTCTTAAAGGATAACCTCGTGTTGGTGCAGAATAGAATGAAACAACAGGCAGATCAACATCGCAGCGAAAGAAGTTTCGATGTAGGTGACTGGGTATTCCTACTGCTATAACCATATAAACAAATGTCCCTCAAGCAAGCTAAGAAGTGTAATAAATTATCACCAAAGTATTATGGTCCGTACAAGGTGTTGCAAAAGATTGGTACTATGGCATACAAATTGGATCTTCCTGCAGCTTCTCGAGTACACCCAGTTTTCCATGTTTCATGTTTAAAGAAGGTTATAGGTGACAAGCTCCCAGTTCAAACAATATTGCCAGAACTTGACGAGGAAGGAAAAATTATATTGGAATCAGAAGCAGTTATAGAAACAAGAACTCGATAGCTACGAAATTGATCAATTTTGGAGTATCTCATCAAGTGGAAGAACTTATCCATGGAAGATTCGACATGGGAGGATGAGAATTTTATACAAAGGCATCCAGAACTACTCAATCGTTGAGGACAACACTTTTTTGAAGGAGAGGGGCATGTTGGGTCCCTATAATACTAGTGATTCCCCCATTACTATTGTAGTTGTATCCCTTATTAATATTGTTGTGCCCCTATTGTCCCCATATTGTTGTTACTGTGCCCCATAGAATCCCTCTATTGTTATTTTTGTGCCTTTATATTTTTATTGTTAGGTCGGCTTGGTTATATTGTGACCCCTTAGACTCCTATATATAGAAAGGAGGTTTTGTCATTTGAATGATCCAAGAATTGTTCATTTGTGTAATGTAAAGGAGGTTGCCCCCTCAAAGAGGCTAAATTCTAGGGCGTTGATCTATCTTTTCTATCTTTTTGTGAGCTGGTTTCATAACACAACATGTGATGGTTTCTGTGGACTCTTGGGAATATCCGGCAGATTTTTTGATTATTAAACCCAAAAATCGGCTAGATGGACATCCCTTAATATTGGGAAGGCCTTGGCTAGCAACAATTGATGCTTATATAGGCTGCCAAACAGGCAGTATGACCATAACCAGAGGGACTTCTGTTAAGAATCTAGCTTTATACCCTCCTGCACAGCCGAGCCTGACCATTGTAAAAACTAGGAAACAACCAACAGTGTATTTAAAAGAAAATATTCATTCACCATTGACTGTGGCAGATGTGCTTGAATTCAAAATTCAAATAGAAGATGATGTCATTAACACCTTTATCAATCACCCTGCTACAATGTCTAATTTGAGATGTCACATGATTGAAGCAGTCCTTGACAATGAGATTTAAGAAGATTCTTTGAGAGACATTAATGACCAACAGATACCAACAACCACTGTCTATAATAGCAAGCCTATTGAAATCGAGCAAGGGAAAATCCTAAACATTAACAGTAATCTGAGTAATGGCCAACAACAAAAACTTATCTAAGTCCTTAGGAAATATAAAGGGGCTTTTGCATGGGAGTACTCAGACATGAAAGTGATTGACCCTCAGTTATGCATGCACCACATATACACTGAAAAAGATGCAAGACCCATTCAATAGCCACAGCGTATATTAAATCCTCATCTAAAGGATATTGTGAAAGAAGAGCTTCAAAAACTATTATATGTGAATTTTATTTATCCTATATCTGACAGTAAATCGGTTTCTCCATTAGTAGTTGTCCCTAAAAAGAATGGAAAATGGTGGATATGCGTTGGCTATAGAGAACTCAACAAAGCAATGCAAAAAGACCATTTTCCCCTTCCATTTATTGACCAGGTCCTAGATACACTAGCAGGAAAGAAATTCTTCTCTTTCCTGGATGGCTTCAGTGGCTACAACCAAATTCAAATTGCTCCTGAAGACTAGGATAAAACTACTTTCACCTGCCCCTGGGGAACATTTGCTTACAAGGTATTTCCTTTCAGATTATGCAACGCACTTGCTACATTCCAAAGAGCCATACTCAGTATTTTGGCAAACTTGATAAATTAAGGATTGGAGGTGTACATGGATGATTTCACACCCTATGGAGATGACTTTGATTAGGCATTACAAACATTGGAGAAAGTCCTAGAACTATGTATTGCTACTAGGTTATGCTTAAGTCATGAGAAGTTTCATATGATGATGACAGAGGGTTTGATCCTGGGTGATTACATTTCAACAGATGGAATTCAGGTAGATCCAACAAAGATACAGGTAATCCTCTTATTAGCCACTCCCTACACTCAAACAAAGGTACGTAGTTTTTTGGGATTTGTTGGATACTATCGTAGATTTATAAATAACTTTTCGCAAATTGCTGCACCTTTATATGCCTTGACAGGAAATGTTGATTTTATATGGACTAATAAATGTGACACTGTCTTCACAGATCTGAAACGGTTAGTATCGACAACACCAGTATTACGAGGCCCAAATTGAGATATACCTTTCCAGAGTTCATCAGATGCATCAGATACAACTATTGGAGTTGTTCTTGGCCAAGAAGAAGACAAGAAACCCTACGCTATATATTACATCAGCAAAAACCTAACTCCTGCTCAGTTGAATTACACATAATTTGACATAACTATGAGGGATCAACTAGGGAAGGAGAACCTTGTGGCAGACTTCCTCTCCTGAGTACCAAGAATAGATGATATAGTGGTGGTAGAGGATCAGTTCCTGGATGAACATTTGTTTGTTGTGGCTGTAAAAATGCCATGGTATGCAGATGTAGTGAATCACTTAGCAGCAGGAAAATTGCCCAAACATCTAACACCCGGAGAAAGGAAATTGATTGTGCAGCATAACACTCGTTTCTCCTGGATTGGAGGATACCTTTTCCACACGAGATCTGATATGCACATCTGTAGGTGCATCAGGGAGGGCGAAATTTATGACATCATAAAAGCCTGCCATGATGGACCTTGTAGTGGACACTTTGCAGATCATAGAACTAGACATAACATTCTACAGATGGGCTACTACTGGCCCACTATTTTTAAAGATGGTAAGAAATTTGTCCATGCATGTGATAGTTGCCAAAATATGGGCCGCCCTAGCCAATCTGATGAAATGCCCCTACATCCATAGCTAGTGATAGAACCCTTTGAGTGTTGGGCATTAGATTCGTTGGGCCGTTCAAACCACCATCCAACCAAAAATTGTATATATTGGTTGCAACATATTATGTAACTAAGTGGTTGGAAGTAGTAGCGCTACCAGGAGCAACAGAGGAAACTGTTATTAATTTTCTTTTCAAAATTTTTGTGTGGTATGGCTTACCCAGAGAAGTAATTATTGATGGGGGCCCAAAATTTGTGGGTCACAAGATTGCTGCTACACTGAGAAATCATCACATCACACACAAAATTACTTCTTCGTATCACCCGCAAGGGAACAAGCAGGTGGAGAGCACCAACAAAGTTATCGAAGTTATTCTAACAAAGACAGTCTCATCACATCGACGAGACTGGATTGCTCGACTGCCAGAGGCCTTGTGTGTGTATCGCACAACTTGGAGAAACACTACTGGATACTCTCTGTATCAACTTTTATTTGGTAAGGAACCCATTTTTCCCATAGAATTTGAAATAAAAACACTAAGGACAACCCAGGAAGTGGGACTAGATTTAACAGAAGCCTAGGTTAACAGGTTACAACAGATGAATGAATTAGATGAAATTCGGCTATTGGCTCTATAGCATACAACACTTATTCAACAAAAAGATCCAAATGGCATGATGCCCTGATTAAGAAAAAGACATTTCATGAGGGCGACTTGGCACTTCTTTATGATTCCAGGTTTTAAGACTTCCCTAGCAAACTGCAGACTAGATGGTTAGGCCGCTATGAAATAAAACAAGTACACGACAATGAAACTCTTATGCTGGCCACCATTCATAGGTCTGGTTCTTCTTTTAAAGTGAATGGGCATCGGATGCGCCTCTACCAAAAACCACTTACCAGAGAATCTTTCTATTAGTAGATACGAGAGGACCCCACCATGCAAGTTTTAGCTGCAGAAAGCAATCCTTCGGCAGCTTCATCTTTATAAATTTTATTTCTTCTCTGTAAAATATGTAAATATGATTACTGATTTGATTTGATTTTCTTTTTTTCTTTTTCTTTGCTTATTTTGTTGTTCAGTTAATTGAACAACTCCTGTGCAATCTATTGAATAGCAGCTGTTCAATCTATTGAACAGCCGCTGTTCAATCGAATTGAACAACACTTTCTTTATTTTCATTGTTTTGTTGTTCAGTTAATTGAACAATTGTTGTTCAATCAATTGAACAACTATTGTTCAATCTATTGAACAACACTTTCTTTCTTTTCGTCATTTTGTTGTTTAGTTAATTGAACAACTATTGTTCAATCTATTGAACAACCACTGTTCAGTCCAATTGAACAACACTTTCTTTCTTTTCGTTGTTTTGTTGTTAAGTTAATTGAATGGTTGTTGTTCGATCTATTGAACAGTTTCTATTCAATTTATTGAACAACACTTTCTTTCTTTTCGTCGTTTTGCTATTCAATTTATTGAACAACCACTGTTCAATCCAATTGAACAGCCACTGCTCAATCCAATTGAACAACACTTTCGTTCTTTTCGTTGTTTTGTTGTTCAATCTATTGAACAGTTTCTGTTTAATCTATTGCACAACTATTGTTCAATCTATTGAACAACTCTTCTTTTCTTTTTACGGTGTTTTGTTGTTCATTTAATTGAACAACACTTCTTTTCTTTTTGCGTTGTTTTGTTGTTCATTTAATTGAACAGTTTTTGTTCAATCTATTGAACATCACTTCTTTTCTTTTTGCGTCGTTTTGTTGTTCATTTAATTGAACAACTATTATTCAATCTTTTGAACAACCATTGTTCAACCCAATTCAACAACAAAATTTTTCTTTTGTGTGATTTTTCTTCGCTTATCTCAGTCCCATTTTTCTTTTGTTTTTCATTTTGTTTTCTTTCCATGGCATGAAGTACACTACTTTTATGAGGACAAGAATTTATGGATTTTATTGAAAGGATTTAATACCATTAACGTTATGATCTTTAACAGGACAACTTCTTGATGATAAATTCTTTTCAAGGAAAGGGACACAGTTATTTATATACTAATTTTCTGCATCGTTTTCTATTGTACATGATACTGATTGATCATCTTAATACCATGCTGGTTCCACCCTTCCTGGTTATAATCTTCTCTGTCTATAATAAATAAGACTATGGGTATAATTTTCTATTGACATGTGTAACTTCTTCCACCATCCTTTCTCTTAAGGAGTATTGAGCCTCCCTCTATTTATCATAAAAATGTGTAATAACAATTAAATTTTGTTTTCAGATGGAGGATAGAGGGTCTCATTATGAGAGGCTGTAGCAAAGTGGCATTCCCACTATGGCCACCACACTAGGGTTATGATCCATTGGTTAGCCAGAATATCCTTGGAACAAGAGGTCTCATCATGAGTTAGCCTAATCACTTTTGCTACATCCCTATGAATAGCGGTGTGGTCATCTAGTTACCACACCAGCACACTAATCTCTTCTGTAGAACAACAATAGAATTCTCCATTTATAAATTGAGGATCCTGGCTCATATCGGTTAAAAAGCAACCCTGCCAAGGTTATGGATGCTTGCTGGCAGCAGAGGCTCTGCTTATGGTATTGAAGTTATATCTTATCGTCAATTATTACTATAATACCCTCTTCTTATTCTTTCTTTTTATTGGAGAAATTATTTCCTTAATTTTTCCCTATTTAGAACCTTTATGCATGAGATACTGCTTTTCGATCAATCGTATCATTCTCGGCTAGAATACCGTCAGCAGAGCATATTTTTTGCATATTGTTGTCCTTTTCTTTCTCGCATAACTTATCATCAATCCAAAGCGTCCTATCTCTTATTCATAACTATCTTTACACACTCCGCTCTCATTATAACCATACCTCTTGTCGTCCTATCATTGATATGCGTACTCTATTTCATTTACTATCGTACTGTTCACTCCCTTGCCTTGCTGTCAGAACAGCCCTTTCCCTATCTACTTGGTCGTAGGCGACCTCTCTTTTTAAGGAGGGGGAGGATTCCCATTACACCTTTGCATGCGCTATATTTATTCCACTTATTGGACTTGATATGTTGCTATGATATCCCATGATCGAATGACATGTGGCAGTATTATTAATTATCATGGCAATTTCTCTTGATATTATGGAATTTAGTTGTTACGTCTACTTGTTATTCCATTTTACCAAAGCAATTGCTCTTCTCTGCTACATTTTTTTGCTGTGTTAATCTTTGAAAATTGTAGGGCGAATATTGGAAGAATTCGAGCATTATGGGTGGAAAATTGGTTCACCGAGAACCCTTGGTGTTGGAAATTTCTGACAGAGCCGGGGAAATTTTGGTGTGCACGAGATGGATTTCATATTTCATGAGGCTTCAAGCCCCTAGCAGTGAAATCACTCTTGAATTTTTACATCACTTATAGAATGGGTAGTCCATAGTAAAAGGTGTAAGAATAACAATATCGGAAACTCTGATAGCTGAAGTTTCTGGACTGTTGGCAGAAGGAGCAGTATGGCCTAAAAAGCACATAATGTTGCATGACACAGTGGAAATTTTCAAAGGCATAGGTGAAGAGCTAACCTGAAAAGGCAAGGGCATTCAACCGTCCTCTCTGGGAGAACCATGGTGCGAATTGGCAAGTGTCATCTAGAAGTACATTACCTGTGATGGTCGACGGGATGTGGTAAAACCACGACAACTTAAACTCTTAGCCATTTTAAAGAAAAAGCTTACTGTCAATTTGCCATTTTTCTTAAATTCATTATTGCATGATACAGCTAATAGAGTAAGATGGGCCAAACACCCTGATAATGTAGTCAGTCATCATGGTTTGATCAAACTGATTGTTAGTCACAGTCTTGCTCAACAAAATTTAACTTGGGATAATTTTATAGCGCCACTAGAGATTAGGCCAGACCCTGTAGTCCAAAATTCTGCAACCTTGGAAATTGGATAGCAGAACCCTGTTCCGAAGAGGAAAAGAACTGCTCATACAGTAATAGGACCTCATAAGCGTAGGCGTTCTGCGAGGCTAAACCCAGTTCAAAGGACTTTTGTAGATCCTCAGGGTAGCACCGAATGCTGACAGAGCCATCTAGTCCAATTACTGTACAGGACTCTGAACCAGAACCGGAGGAAGAATGTAATTCTAAATCAGAACCAGAGGAAGAATGTAATTCTGAATCAGAACCGGAGGAAGAATGCAATTCTGAATCAGAACCGGAGTAAGAATGCAATTCTGAACCAAAACAGGGGAAGAACATGATTCTGACCCAAAACAAAGGAAAGCACAATATTTTTTTCAAAACGATGGTGAACCAGAAAATGAAGTATGGACTTCTCAAACACCACATATGGGCCCCCGAGATGATTTCTTGTAGGACTTTGAGGAAGGGATGGCCCAGGTTCTTGCAAATTTGAATGCATATATGCAACTTGGAGGATCACTTGACCAGAACCTAAACAAAGTTCAATCCTCAGGAGATTCTGGTCACACGGAAATTTTGCCTTCCCCAGAAGCTGTAGACCGAGAAGAGGAAGTGGACACAGAAATAATTCATGAATCTGATAACCAATCAGGTGACACGGTTATAGTGGAACATAGCCAAGACGAGCACCAAGAACCCTTAGATACAAAGGGTATTGATAAACTTGTTCCTACAAAAGATGCTTCTTAGAAGAAGCAGGTAGCCGAAATAAAGTTAAGGAAGCTGAGGAAGAAATACCAGAAGCTTTAGAAGATGGTTAAGTGGCTACGTCAGAAATTAAAAGAAACTACAAATAGGAAAGCTCAGAGCACTACTCTTAAGTTAGTCACTATGGCCACACAAACAGAAATATGTGAAGGTAAGGCAATAGGAACCTAGACCGAATCTATTTCTACTCAGACAGTTGCCACACAAACAAGCTCTCATATAGATTTAATAGATATGGCTATTCAGACGGAGGGTTTATCCTCTCACAATAAAGGCACCCAGACAGAAGAGATAGTCAATGACGCTCCATCAAGCAGTGATCCTATTCTTCTAGAGTTACAGGAGGAGTTGGTACAGGCCCAGCTTGCTTTAGCGCAATGTAAGAAGGAGATGGTTCCTCTGCAAAAGTATCAGGAGTTGCAGAAGCAATTCAATGACTTGACCATAATTGAGAGTGAAACTTTTGATAAGTCAAGGCAGGAGGAAGAAAAGCTGAGGAAAGTAAAATCCAATCTAGATAAGGTCGTGGGTCAGATTGATGCTATTTTCTCTTTATATTATGTCGTCTATCTTGCAGATCTCCTGCTACAAATTATGATTTGTTGTTGTTGGAAAGATATTTACTATTGAAGATTAAAGATTTTAATGTCGGCAAGTCAGTTGAATTGAAGACAACTGAAGAATTTATAAAATGGTGTAAGGAGCATGGGATAAAAGTCCAACATCTTCTCTGTGAACTTTATTTGCATAATTTTTTACTAGAAGGGGAG
Organism: Pinus tabuliformis; assembly: GCA_031772625.1. NCBI lineage: Eukaryota > Viridiplantae > Streptophyta > Pinopsida > Pinales > Pinaceae > Pinus > Pinus tabuliformis. The sequence goes on from CM062810.1 coordinate 403,264,558, forward strand.
GTGGATAATAATCTTGGCCTTTTTGTTGGGGACATTCAGCTCCAGGCCTTCATTTCCTTCGTAGAGAACCAACTCAAGTGGTCCAGGGCTTACAACACCTTTCAAAGGAAAGAACATGGACTGGATTTCTGGGTAAGGGGTGAGCCTACTCAACCCTTGCATCTTTTTGTTAGACATAAGAGGCTCATGAAACAGGAGGGAGTAATTAAGACTCTGGGGCCTATACATAAAGAAATCATGCAAGCAGGAAGGACGTATTTCTTATCCATACAGGAAAGGTCCTTACTTGCATCCAAACAGAGATGGATGGTCTCTACCAATAGTGTTAGGAACAGAGAACCATTTGGCTACAAGAATTTTAATGCTGTCGTAGGTCGTTTTGTCACATATAGTAATATTATCTTGAGGGAAGGACCATATTGGTTAGGATGTCGATTTAGGAGCCCTATTATTTGGTACCCTCTTGAAGGATACCGTTCTAATTACAAGTTTCCTGAAGGTCATGAAGGGATAGCCTTTGCAAATTTAATACAAAAGCACGGTTTTAGGTTGTATAAACAAAAGGTCTTTCTTGCTTACTCTTTAATTGCATTACATAATAACTACTTATTTTCATGACGACATGAAACAAGGTAAGCAAGGAAGTATGTTGGGCCGTGCAACAAGTATAAATTTACCCTTGATTACATTACCCTTTTCCTCCTTTTTATGCATTTGTGCCATGATATAATAAGATTTTGATAGAATTTCGATAGAAAGTGAACGAAATCTATTTTGATATGAATTGGCTGTCAAAACTAACTTTCGTTTCTTTTTATGTAGAGATTAGTGAATGGGACAACTATTGTTCAATCTATTGAACAACAAAGGCTAAACAAGGAGAAAAGAGTGCGTCTTGTGCGGGCAAGTTGAGAAGAGAATCAGGAGGATCAACGCAAGATGGAAGATTGTTTGATAATAGTATTTAGTTGTGAATTCCTCAGGATCTCCTGATCTTGAGGAATCACATTTATCTCTTTTCCTCTTTGACTATAATGTATAGAATAGAACAACTTTTGGCCCTTTTACTTTAATTGTAATTTTAATATATAGAGCGTGATTATGAAGGATACATCGTGCAGTAATGACATTTGGATTTGATGAATAATATATAATTCGTGTTGCTTTTTATTTGCAATATTCTGAAGTAATTAAGCAGTAACCATTGGTGGCTTGGGCCCGGTCACTGGTGGATTTCACTGCTAGTCCCTGTTTCATAGTTTTACCTTTCTTTTACTACAAGTCTGATTACTCTGTTTTATAGCTTTACAATTGATTTACATTCACCAGTGTTGAGTTTGTGTATTCATTGCATTAATTCTTATTTCTGTTGATTGGCTTCATTTATTTATGTCGTAGATTGATTTAATTATTAGGTAAGAATCATTTCTTGTTAATTGAAAGCTAGAGTGTTATTGGTTAGATTAGGTGTATTACTTTTATGCAGAAGTTTAGATTCAGCTAAAAGAGCTTTGTTATCGCTATGGTGCACTCGGTTGATGTAATTGCAATTAGAGTTTTTTATTAATATTGAGTTTTGATGTTTGAATAAGTTAATTTCTTTGAAGTTACAAGTTGGTAGTTTATGGTTTGATCCATTTACTCTTGTATTGAAATCAATAAGTTATTTTAAAGCATTACTTTATGTAGATATAACGATTTCCATCACTTTCACATATTGTGTACACTCTTGAAACAAAAAGACTTACCCAGGTTGATAATTAATGTGAGGAATTTAGGATTTCTAAAAGACACCTTATATGCACCCAACACATGTAAATCTCCACTGCATCATGGACTAATTCGGAAAAAATACTCAAGACTACTCTGTGGAAAGTAGCAGGAGCATTGCATAGGCCAAAGGAAGGACCCTATAGGAAAAGGTACCCCAAGGACAAGTGAATGTGGTCTTATCCCGGTCTTCTAGGCAGATCTAGATTTGGTTGTACCCACTGAGTCCATCTAGGAAAGAGAAAAAACTTTTCCCTTCCAGGCCATCTAGCACTTGGTCAATGAAGGGTAGATGAAAATGATCCTTCTTTGTGGCTTTGTTCAACTCCATGTAATCGACAAAAAATCTCTACTTACCATTTTTCTTGGGAACTAACACCAAAGGAGAGACCCACTCACTATCGAAGATAGGGTAAATGAATCCTGCATCTAGCAGTTTTTGCAGTTCTTCTTTAACTATATCTTTAAGAGTTAGATTCATCCTCCTTTGTGGTTGTCGGACTGGCTTGCAACCTTCTTTGATGTATATGTGGTGAGTACAAACTTAGGGGTGTAACCCCTTCATTTCCTTGTAACTCCAAGCGAAGGCTCCTAGATTTTCTTTTAACATGTTTCATAGCTTCTCTTTTTCAAGAGTAGAAAGAGATGGATTGATTTTCAAGGTTCTCTCTGGGCTGATTTCTATGGTTTCTACATGGAGTGGGTTGGAATCGACCAAGCATAATTCAATTGGATGATTTTTCTGGGTTTCCTTTACTGCTTCTTTTAAGGGTAATGAACTGGGAGTTGGACTTTGGAGTCGGTGTTCAATCAAGTCATCCTCATCTTGTTGTCCTCCTCCCATGGTTGATTCTAAAGCATAAAGTTGGGCAGAATAAACTTCCTCTTCTTCCTCCTCCTCCAACCATAAAGTTAAGTCATGCTCTAGAGAAGGTTGAGCAAGAGGGTATAAGACTAATAGCTTGGACAAATGCCCATTCTTGATGGTCATATTCCCAGCTTTGTAGCTACTGTAAGCATCGGTAGTGGCCAAACATGGCCTCCCAAGGATGAGAGGGTAACTAGTAAGTTTAGCCCTAGGCTGGAGAACTAGGAAATCTGTAGGGTACTCCCAAGAGTCAATGGAGACCATCACATCCTCAAAAATTCCGTCAGGGGTTGCTTTGGAGCGGTCTGCAAGTTGCAGAACTGTTGTGGTCTTCCTCAATGAACCTTGGAGATCGAGCTTGATCATGGTGTCCTTGGTCAACACATTAATGGCAACCCCAAGATCAATCAAAGTGTGTGGGACAATGGTGCCATTGATGTGCACATCTACTACATGGTTTCCAGGGTCCAAATATTTTGGACAGATTACCTGCCCCAGCATTAAGTCGGACAGCTGCCCAATGACATTAATGGTAGGGATATCCATTTTTTGCCTCCTTGGATGATTGAAGCACTTCTCCTTAATCAACTTATTGTAAATGGGAACATCTTTTATTGCCTGGAGAATAGGGATGTTTACACATAGATTTTTCAATTCTCCTAGAAGTTCAGTCTCTTCTGGGGTAGGCTCAAGTGGTTGGACTAATCTCTTAGGAAAGGGTGGATTTACTTTAAGGTTTCTTTCCTCTCTTTCTTCCTCAACTTCCCTAGGTGGAGGTGGAGGTTGGTTATCTAGGATAACTCTCCCAGATCTCAAGTTAATCTCCTAGATTTCCACAACATAAGCTAGATATGATGTCTCTCCACTGTATACTTGGTGAGCCTGCCTGTTGTTCGGGTTCAGATTTGGTTGGGTAGGCATCTAGGGTTTCTTGGGTGGAGCAGAGTGTAGGAGCTATGGTTGGGAAGGTGTTGGAAGAAATAGAGCTGGAGCATTGTTGTATTGGGGCCTCCACCCCTGAAGTGGGGTATTCCACTGAGGTTGTGGCGGAGCATAAGGTTGAAATGACTGGCTGATTGGCTAGAGTGATATTGAGATGCATAGGACCAAGGAAGGGGTGTAGACCAGGAAGGATGAGCAGGGGGTCCCCAAGAAGGTATGGCTGTGGTTTGGTTGGGGTTTTCATATGCATGGGACAACCCTTGCATGCCTTGCTGGTATGGTCTAGGCCCATGAGGTCGCCTTTGGTTAATGTAGCAAAGGTGCTCAGTGACCCCTTTAGCTCCTTGATATACAAATTTAAGTCTGGGTATAGAAGGGCACTTTCTGTGGAGTGGTTTTCTTCATAGACCGAGCAAATTTCAATAGAGATCAATGGACATTCATTCCGGGGATGCCTCCTGGTGCATCTAGGACAAAAAATGGCCAAAGCTCTCTTTGCTTCCTCCTACTTCCTCTCAATGTTCATGGTGTCCATTTGCAAGGAAAGGGTTTGCAGCATCTCACTTTTGAAATCTTCCAGCACGTTTCCAATTTCACCCTTGATGGATGACTTGGAAGATGATGTACTCGCCATAGGTTGACTACCCCTACCATTTTTCCTAGCTTCCCTAGAATGGTTTCTAAAGACAGTCTTGATATCCTCATAAGGTAATTGGTAGATATTTCTTCCTGTTAACAAATGTAAGGTATCTAGAAGATCTTCTCTTACTCCCCTAAGCAGGACCAACTTTAGTGACTCAGGGTCAAGTGTGCACCTGGCCCTTTTGTAACTAAGCTAGAATCTTTCTTCGTAATCCTCTAAGGATTCATCATTGCCTATGGTCATCTTGAAAATTTCTTCTTTAGTATCCTTTGACCGACAGTAGTCCCGATATTTGTTGTTAAAGGCTTGCTGCATCTGAGCCCAAGTTGTGATACTATCTCCAGGTAAACTCATGAACTAGCACAATATTGCACCTTTGAGGGTAGATGGAAATAGTTTTAACTTTTTCTCATCATTTGTATAGTCATAAGTTCGGCATATAACATCAAACTCAAACAGGAAAGTGTCGGGGTCCTCTGTGGTCAGGCCATGGAAATGAGGTAGGGCAGAGGGGCTTATATTTTTCATCTTAGTGTCCTCATTGGTTTCCCTGGTGGGGAAGGAACCCTCAACTCTCTCTCTATTCCCTCTGTCATTTCAGTTTTCGTCCATTAGTTCAGTGGGAATGGGTTCCTCTTCTTCTTCTTCCCCTGTAGGTTCTTCAAATATGTCAGGTTGCCCACCTAAGGGTTCCTCTAGTTCACAACCGCCAAAGAAGAGAGAAAGTTGGTTGTTGGATGCAGTGGGGGTATTTGGCAAAAATTTCCCTTTGTTGTCCCTATTCCTACGAGGCATGAAAGGAGATATTTTTGGTTTGTTTTTTTATTTTTTTAAACTTGGAAAGTACTGGTAGAATTGAAATTGCTGATTGAATGAAAATTACTGACATAATGAAAAAGCTACTTGTTGAATTGAAATCTTACTTGCAAAATGGAAAGGAAAGAATACAAAATGAAAGAAAGGAAACAACGAGATTACTTTTGCATAAATAAACTAATGGCAGAATAT